>LPNX010041574.1:181124-222069 GCA_001517045.1 Pseudotsuga menziesii
ACGGTCATCATGTAAATATGCATCTATAATTAATTAAATGAACACAACCAGCTACGGTCGCGGCAACTAAATCGAATGGGGCATGATTTTCCCAAGGATAAGGATGTGGGGGGGGGGGAACCCATGTATCATCTTCTTTTGTTTTATTCCAACTACCCCCATTTAATAATTTCTGTTGGATGCTGGGAAAAGTTATGGCAGTTAATTGTTTTGGGAGTGGGGTGGCAGGACTATCAGTCCATGCCTCCACGCACACTCCACCCACAGCATTTGACTTCAGAATGGAAGGAAAAACCTTCACACATACTTCACTCACACTGATTTTTCTTCCTCTCAGCTGTTGTTGTTCACCCACGCACTGAAATTTCACGTCCTTGCCATTGTTGCTCATCTTCACGCAGGGAATTTGTTGCTGTTACTCACGCACAAATTTTGCATCCTCTCAGCTGTTGTTGTTCACCCACGCACCAGGAAGGGCTGTTAGTTCCTCACGGGGTCTGATTGTTCCTCTCACGCACAGGAATTTCTGGGTTTTACCACGTCATTCTTTCTCTACGAAATCGTGGATGCTGGGGCTGTCGAAATTTGGTATTTCTCTCTTTCTGTGTGTGGTCCTTATGTGTTTTCTCAGTGGTTCTGTTTCCCAGGACAAGCTGTATTTCTCCACGTTTGCTGTAAGCTGTACTCCCGGATACTTTTCGGCACTGTTATTTTCCACATTGTTGGCTATGTTGTCGTGGTCTTCCTTACATCTTTGGGGCTGTTGTAATTTCGTTTGAAGAGTCATTTTGGCCATGATAGGGCCAAGAATGACTCAGAATTCATTTTTCCCTATCTAAGCTGTGACAGCTAAATCAATTGCCTGAGTGCAATAGTTGGTCTTCAGACTGTGGGAGGAGCAGGGATGTTGGCTTAGATTTGCTTGATAAACCTGGTGGCTGGAAACCACACAGACAGAGCTAGAGGGCTGGCCTTTTTCTCCATCACCCCTGAATAGCACTGGAAGGGAATGCAAGGCCTGAGGGACTGTGTAGCAGAGAAGGGACTGATTCCTTGTGTTGGGTGTGGATGGGTGTCTTAGAGGTCAGGCTAGTTCTGGTGTAGGTGTTCTTGGCTCTGTAATGAGCTCACCAGCTTAGCAATTTGCCTTCTCCAGCTCCTTAATGGCCTGATAAACCCAACTCTGTTGGCTTGGCTGTGTGTTTGTATATCCCTGGCTATGTGTAAGCCTGCTAGTTCCTTTATTCCTTGGAGAATCATTCCCAACTCGGGGGTGGCAGCGCTGCTAAGAGATTAAGGAGCACGCTGGCCTATGGTTGGGTGGAACGTTGCAGCGACGTAGCTGGTTGCGGAAGGAGTTCTTCATAAGATAAGTGATTTGTCCATTTTACTTCTACAACTGTAATGTCTGTTAATGAATATGTAATGAACATGTTGAATGAATGCTGGTTTGAATGAATGTTGTTTTTCGCTATGCTTGGTAGATAATTGCATCTATGCATGTTTAAGCATTCTGTTTCAGCAATTTTTATGCCTGTAAATGTTCATGGGCGGTTAGCCCGAGTAGTTAATGATTGACTCGCGTCTTCCTTGCCGGTCGGAGGCTTGGGGATGTGACATTGACCCATATTTCCTTGCTTTTAAGATGCCATGTCTCTTCTTCCATCATAAGAATTTTCATTGTTTCTCGTTCCAATTCAACCAAAGATTCCAGAATCTGAAAGGGAAGAGAACCAAATATATTTGACATGTTTAATATATGAATTTAATCCTCGATCCTCTCCTATTCCTCTTTTTGATATTTCTTTTGGGGTCTTTCCCATTTTTTAATCTCTTTCTTCAAAAAATTTAGATTTTGCACAAAATGGTGAGAGGATGATGCCTCTATATCTTCTTAATGATTTTGCCAAGATTCTTGGACCATTTTTTAAAAATCTTCTTCCTGTAACAATGTATGATTAAATTTGAAGGGATAGAAATTCCTTTTTCCATCAAATTCAAATTCCAAGAAAATAGGATCATGGTTTAATATTGCATTATCTTCTACCCAAGATCTGGGCTCACTCAAAAATTCCTCTTCTATGAAAAGTCCTAATTTCCTGCACCGGTGACTGAAAATGCCCAGAATCAAATTCTACTTTGACAGAAAGATGCACCCTTCAATGGAGAGTTATCCTAGACTCCTTTTGTTGATGATCTGTGGAGAGAGACCCAAAAAGTAAGAAGCCCTAGCTTCTGCAGCTGCACAGTGTCTTCTTCTTAGGTTAGCTCTGATACCATGTTATATTTTTATCATTTAATCAATGTGATCTAGGATCTTATCTAAGAGAATAAAATGCATAGCAATAATCACAAGAGGCAAGAGACACAAAGAGTTTTTCTTGGGGAAACCATAAAGGAGAAAACCCCACAACTTCCTCAGAGACAAAATGAGCACCAATGGAAAAAGTAAAACACAAAAACACAAAGATGATCTCCGACAGCTGATCTCTCTCTCACTTGTGCGAGATCCTCTTCTCTCACTCATGTGCTATAGTTGAGTGAGTTTGTGTCCCAAATAGAGAGGCTCACTCTCTATTTATACTAGTTTCTAACTTGACAATTACTTACCAGGGTCGACTTCTCTAGGAGAGTCTAATAACCCTAGTACCCAGAAACTGTGGGGACTATTGCCCCGACTTACAAAGGAGGGTTAACCTTTATGAATTTACATGACTTGATTACATTAATGATTCTCCAAATAGGAACATTAGGGTACAAATAAATACAACATATAAAATATACAAGTGAATACATTCTGAAGTTACAAATACATCAACACTCCCTCTTAACTAGGAAGGTATTCTCTTGACACAATTCATCAACACAAGTATTCATCACTAGATCATTCATCAAAGCTGGATCATCATCATAGTTGGATCATCATCATGACTGCTCCCACTGTCTCGAAAAAATGGTGCTATATCTCAATTCTACTCATCATAGGAATTTCTTCAGAGCCAACCCTTTTTCATGTTGGTTGTAGGCCTATCCTCCATGTAGGTCTTCATCTTCTTCAGCGCTTATAGCCAACCATGGGACGCCTACCCTGCCACCATGTTAGAAAGTCCCACCCAGCACTTATATCTGGCCATGGGAGGCCCAGCCTTCCACCATGTCAGAAAGGCCCAACACTCGCATCTGAACATGGGAGGCCCAGCCTGCAACCATGTCAAAAAGGCTCATCCAGCACTTCTATCTGACCATGGGAGGCCCATCTTGCCTCCATGTTCGAAAAGTACAGCACTCGCATCCAACCATGGGAATCCCAGCCTTCCACCATGTCAGAAAATCTCATGCAGCACTTATATCTGACCATGGGAAGCCCATCCTGCCACCATGTCAAAAAGGCTCAGCACTTACATCCGACCATGGGAGGCTCATCCTGCCACCATGTCAAAAAGGCCCAGCAATTACATTCGACCATGGGAGCCCCAACCTACCACCATGTCAGAAAGGCTCAGTGCTTACATCTTACCATGGGAGGCCTAGCCTGCCATCATGTCAAAAAGGCTCAACGCTTACATCTGACCATGGGAGACCCAGCCTGCCACCATGTCGAAAAGGCTCAGCACTTACATCTGACCATGGGAGGCCCAACCTTTCACCATGTCAGAAAGGATCTGCACTTACATTTGACCATCGGAGGAAAAAATCTTTCCATCATGTCAAAAAGGAACTGCACTTACATCTAACCATGGGAGGAACACATCTTCCCACCATGTCAGAAAGGCATTGCACTTACATCTAACCATGGGCGGAACACATCCTTCCACCATGTCAGAAAGGAATGACACTTACATATAAACATGGGAGGAACCAATCCTGCAACCATGTCAGAAGGGATCAGCACTTACATCCAACCATGGGAGGCCTAGCCTAACACCATGTTGGAAGGGTGTCAAAACCCCAAATTTTCTGAAAAATTTAAAATTTTTAAAATGCATATAATTATAATAAATGCAGTCACTAATTGTTTAATTAGTTATATGTTACTGAATTCATATCTGAATTATCTTTTGATTATGTTTATCTTTATAGAACAGTTTCTTTTCAGTTTACTGATTTGTTTTCTTCTTGAGACCACAAGGTGGAACTGTCATGAAAAACTGGGCTTACTTAGCTTTCGAGCTAATGCAGAAATTTTCCTTCTCTTACAGATTTACAGGTAAGAGGTCCGGGTGCTACTTATCAAAATTCTAAAGTGTTCAATATAAATTCTTCGCATAATATTTAATTCAGTATAAGAATAAACATGCTAGTCAGTTTCCAAAGATTATCGAGGTAAAGCATTAAACTGTTCTTCTTTTCAAGATATTCTGGAAATAGATTTGATTCTACTGGTATTGACGATAGTTGTTTCCCTTCTTGAAGGCTTGATTTAATATTCTTACTGAGTACTAAACTTTTGATGTTTATACTAAACGTCAAATGTAAAATGCTTTAAATATTTCTTTACAAGCATAGCAAGTATGGTAGAATTATAAAGTTAAATGGTCTAGTTTTTATTTGTACAAACTTATTAAATTACGCCATGCTTGAATTGGTTACTGCACAGTGTAAAATGATAAAGAGTTTATATACCAACCTCCCACTTTCATTACTTCAAAGTTTAAGGGGTTATAAACTTATTGCATACTATAATCAAATAATTTATACTAGTGTTGGAGGGTCAAATCCCTCTGTACTATAATCGCTTGGAAAAATAACATCCAGTTGTGGTTAATAAATATCATTAACAATTTCAAGGTGAACCCTTAAAATTTTAGAGACTTCTCATGCTTATAAGCAAACCCTGCTAGTTCCATACTAATTCATTCAAAGGTAAGAGACTGACACTAGTATGGAGATATTTATCATGGAAATGATTATGTAAATTCCTTTTCAATTAAAACAATAGGCTAGCTTCGAATTAAGTTAAAGTTGGCTTAGTGAATAAAGGCCAAGTTTATTAAAACAACAGAGGTCCTAGGATAGACCTCACCCTTAACAAGTCTAAGGTTTATCTTTGAATCCAAAATCTAACATCTTTTACCATAATGCTTCTTATCTCCTTGCATGCATAAAATACTTGTTTAAGAAGTAATTCTACTTTTACTTAAGTTACAATTACTTGATTGATAGAATAATTACTTGTGATTAAGGTTCTCACTAAGAGAATAAACGTTATTACTCTCTTTTTATGACATATTTTATAAGACTCTATCATCATCGTGATTATATATGTTTGATAGACACGTTGCATAGTATAGCGCAAAGGTTAAGCAAAGGGCCATACCATGATGTAAATAAAGCTAGGCTCAAATTATGTTTTATGAACACCAAAGTTATAAAGTATAAGGGTTGTAAGATTTCTCCCACGAACTCGATGATTGCAATGACTAGGGTTTTAAGTAATGAATTCTTGTGTTGTTTCCATGTAGCGTAAGTCATTGGGACAAGGGTTATAATTCGATCATTCCATTATCAATGATTGGAATAATGTTCAAAGAAAGGCTCACCGGGACTATACACTCGTACCCACTGCAAGTGAAATATTTATCAAGCTAACGTGGCATCCTTACAGCCAAGTGAACCGAGAATAAAAGACTCTTCCCTTCGAACCCTAAGCTCATTGTTCAACATGGTATTCAGCCTCCTGCCGCTCTACACTGGGCTCCTGTCTGCACTGTCACTTACCTTGATGGCCGGTAGTCTCCCTTCATTTTGTTTCCCTGAATACTTTTAGTGTGAAATGCTATCCCGTAAACCCTTGGTTACTTTGATGTGGGTTTATGATAGTTTCTCCAGGTTTTCTCCTTTGTAGCTGGCTCCATTTCGAACCCTTCGACTCAGAAAGGGACCTTCTCCCTCCTCGACCTGGTACAGAGTGTAGTGGCCTTGAATTGCGGAGTTGTTGGGTGTATGGTTTCACCGTAAATTAGTTTCCTTCTTGCTGGGTGTGTAACGACCACCTGGGTGTAAATACTTTTGTGCTAGCTGCTTGTAGACTCAATCGCTATTGGTTGTTTAAGGTGATAGCAAGTTCTTTCTCCCTTGCTACAGATGAAAGGTTTCCTGTTCCTCGTGCTGGTGGCTACCTTGTTGTTCTTCGGCGGTCATATCTCCAGTACAAAATGAGGTAAGGACGTTGTTTCATTTATTGATTATCTTTCAAAATTGTTTGCTTAAACAATTATTCTATTTTTTTACAAGGTTTTAATATCATTACTCCTCTTCGTTTACAGGGTCGGCCTGTCCTCCTCAGCGTGAATGGTGCAAGACCACGATGACTGGCTATTACGGTAAGCTTGGTTTAACCATGGCATTTTCCTCCTTGTTGGCCCCTTGGGGACAGTCGTGGATTGGCCTTCGTGGTCTATAACCCTCATGGTTTTCTTGGTTCAATTAAATGAACCTGTTCACTGTTGTTTAAGAGATTAAACCTTCGTTTTTACAAAATGGGATCTGCGGCTGAGGCTGAGACTATGATTTTGAGCTTTAATTTATTACTGTGTAATATATATATATATGTTAATATTGTACAGGCTGTAAAAGCCTTACTTTGCAAATCTTACTTAAAGCTGAGAGGGCTTAAGGAGTTAGACTCTTTCCTTTATTAACTCCATTGTATACTCTGATGTATATTTTAGATTTGAAGGGTTTTACCCTATCTTGATAGTATTTAAAAATATTTATAGCTTCTTTATTTATCTTGTAACTTATGTGGCTCTACTGTAAATGGTTTTTAATTATTATTTCTAAAGTATAAAGATTGGTTGAGCTTGATAGGTCGAGCATTCTGTCGCTCTGAGGGATAATTCTTGTGCATTATTTTACTTGATTTGTACCTGTAATAATAATTTTCTATCTTCAAAATATACTAGGGTTACTGTACAGGGTTTTTATAATAGTTTATTTTATTACAAAGAATTAAAAAAAAGGTTGTTTTATAATTTATTTTTAACCTTCGGAGGTATAAAGACTCTATGTTTTTACTGATTTATTTAGGTATCTGCTAGATACAGCTTGAGTACAGAGATTATACCTGTTTACTGTCTACTATAATGGAATATAACATTGCTTAATTCATATTAATATTGTTCTTATAAGAACTTATTTATTACCTTTATTCTTTATTTATTTATAATCGTAAAATAAATTAGTATTATATTACTGTGTTTTTGCTGTACTCTATAATTTACAGAAATACTCTCTGTATTTTATATTATCTTGATTATGTTACAAGTTTATTATTTATAAAATAAAAGTAAAAGAACTAAGTACTACATTTGTTGACAACTTAAAAGTATAGGTTAGCAATTATAGAATTTGTTATGCTTAACTAAATAAAACCAAATAGATGAATAATATACATTACTATCTACAAATAAAATCTGAAATAGACTATCTATAGAAGTAAATCAATATTCTAGCTATTCTTTCTTTCAATTTGATTTCTTTATACATGCAATAGTTAATTAACCTAAACTGTAAAGAAATAAACTGTAGAGTGATAAAGCATTTCTAATTAGCTTTTCCCTACTCTAGTTTTACTATTGTACTCTTCTCTTGAATTCAAATAAGCAATAAAAATTACTGAAAGTAACTATTTTATCAAAAACTGTTTTATCTACCCATTCATACTACTGTCAGTAAATAATATAGCTTCTTTCTTTGTTCCAATAGACTGACAGTTTCAGTACAGGTTAATACTACTCCTGATACAAAAGATCATTCTTCTGATAACAACACAAAGAAAATACTCTATAATGACATTAACATTCTATTCTGTACTTTCATCATACTATCTTATTTATAATTTCACCCCTGTGCTGGAGTACGATCTGGTCACTCCAGATGAGGAAAAACACAGGTGGGGTTTTATTTCTCATCAAAAAAGAAGATTCTATTACTGACAACTAAGAACAACTTCATTACTAAACCATCTAAATATTTACATCATAAGCTACAAACATAACATTCAATCATACACAGATATTAAAACAAAGATTACTAGATGGCAGAACCTGTTCTTGAGCTTGGACAACAACAGCAATGGGAGGCCGTTCCTCCCTACCAACTCCTGGAGAGTGCTCAAACAGCAACTCCTCAGGACCCCCGAGCTTGCTCTGGTCTCCCTGGCTGGAACTCGATGCAGCAATAATCAATACTAGTATTTAGACTCAATACAAACCCTGAACTTATTAGTAAGTTCTCTCAGCTAGCAAGCTGTAACAGACCAAGTTACTGCAGATTCTCTCTCAAAACACCTTCCTTACAGTTTTCCCTTTTCCCCAATCAATTCCTTGAAGAGCATTCCTCCTGAATGATTCTTATCCTGGAAAATATCTGAGAAACCTCAGCTCTATTCATTGGGTACTTTTAAAAGATTGCCTAGGTCTTTTTGGGTTAGTTGTCATTTATTGAGCCACCTACTCTGATCCCACTTTCTTGGGGGATCATGACGCCAAATGTAGGGAAGTTGCCACCTGCAACATAGGAAGTGTTTGAGGATGCTGCCACTTATCTTTTTCCCTCCACCTAGTTCCTTCCACCAGTTTGACCAGTAACACTCTTATTAACAGCTCTCCCATGCTGTTGTCTCCACTTTTTATTTATTAATAATAAAATATTCAGAACTACATTCCACTTCTTTTGACTCTGCTGAGTCATCAGTTCCTACTTAGCATTAACTTTAACATAATGTCTTAGGAAATCAATTTAAACAATTAACATTATTTTACAAAATTGGGGTATGTGACAAAGGGCTCATGGACTCATCACTTCTCCTTGGAGGGAACCTCAATCTGGAGAACACCAAGCTTCTCCCTAAAGTACTCAAACTTCACTCTGGACATTTCTAGCATAGAGTCACATCAGGGCTGATTATGTCCAATGATAACCTGCAAGCTTCACTGGGACCGATTACATCCGAGGACAACCTACGGGACCATTTACATCTGAGAAACCTACGAGCCTTGCTAGGATTTTATGATCAGAAAACCTATCTAACCAGTTATGCTAGAACTCCCTCTTTCAAGAGATCTTGATCTAGATCACAAACTGGAGCTTCACTGCTCCTCTCTCCCAAGTAGTCCAGCAAGTGGCAACATATTTTTCCTTGACTGTACTTAGCACCATATAGGACTCCTTCCTGCTAAACCAAGAGATCACACCCGATCCCATACTGAAGAACCACCCCGAAGTGATTTTCCTATCAATGGCACTTCCTGTCCAATCTGAATCCACATAACCCTCTAGGTTAATCTTCTGATTCACTTCATACTTGAGCCCATAGTCAACTGTACCCTTCAGGTATCTTAGAATATGATTTGCAGCAATTAGGTGAACATGTCTCGGATCTGTCAAGAACATCAATGTGTTCACAACAAAGAAAATATATGGTCTCATATTCATCAGGTACATAAATGACCCAATATTTTGATGATACATCATGGAATCAACCGACTCTGATGAAGCGCCACTCAATAGCTTCAAGTTCAATTCCATAGGTGTGGCCATGTCCTTGCAGTCCATCATCCTGAACCTCTTCGGGATCTCTAGTACATACTTCCCTTGTCCAAGGGAGATTCCATTCGCACTCTGCCACACCTCCATGTCTAGAAAGTACCATACCCAATTCCTTTATCTCGAACTCAACAGCAACTCTCCTTCTTGCAAATTTAATGAGTTCCACTTTTTCTGTCAGGAACAAGTCATCGACATATAACAATAGCATCACTGGTATTCCACCTTCAACCTTGAAGTAAAGGTTGGAATCCACTTTACTCTCAGTAAATCCTAGAGCCATCAGTAAGTTGTCCATCCTGTCGAACCTCAAGATGTTCTGCAGCCATTCCCTCTGGAGTGGAGCATCATTCTCCCTCTGCCTTTCATACTCTATGTATTGAAACATTCTGTACTAGAGTGACAAGTAGCTTCCTATGCTACTAATATTCTATGTATCCATCTAGGGTTAGTGGATACCAAGATCCTCTATCTTGAAAACGTTCTTCTTGCACCCATTTGTGAGCTTGTCATCCTCTATAGTGTTGGGAACCCTATATGCAAGTTAATTAAAGCCAACATACATAGTGTTAAATATAAATTGTCAACCCAAGGAAGTGTTTTATTTCAAAGATAATGTGAAATGTATATGCTTAAACACTAAGTAGCCGATACTGTAAATGAATTATCCTACTTTCCTATTCATCCCACTCATCCCAAGATCTACTTAATCTAATTTACCTTCTTGAAAATTCCAAATCACAATTACCTACTCACAACCCTTAATCTAGAAATGAGAGATTCAGAAAATAAACATCTAGATTTACTTTTGCGAAAAGTTAAATTCTAAATTACCCAGCCATCTGAAGATCCATCTCAGCTATCTTAATTCAACTTAATCTAGGAATTCAAAGTGCAAGAATTAAGTTTCACAATTATAACTGTAAAGGGATGAACTAAAGAGATCTAAAGAAAACAACAATTGAAAGGACTAGGGATTAACAAGGCTGTTACAGCTATCAAACAGTTGCATAAGAGGAAATTAATCTACACAGTCGACTATCACACCACACCACTGCAGTTTACAGGGAATGCAATTACTGATCATTCAAAAGAAAGAATAATAAAACGATGACTATTGTAGCTACTGTAAATAAATGAATTCATCATAAGATTCACACATAGCAGCAGAATAAATAAAATACCTAATTAACTCAGCAATCTCTATAGGAAGGGAGGCCCAGCCTTCACACAGATATGCTGGAGTTGGCACACGTTAAAATGTCGAGATCTGAAGAATCAAACTCCTTGTATTAAAATGGCGATATGAACATACAACCTCTGTCACCATTTATACAAATCAGATCAATTAATCTTCAACCCCTGGCTCGGAATAGTTCCCAGTATTTATACAATTACAATCATAACTTCTACCCACTGATATCGGGCATCCATGAAGATCTCTGATCTTCAGGCTTCCCCAATTACGATAAGCTATTACAGCTATGGCAATATAGAAGCTAGAAATATAGGAAGGTTGTTACTCGAGCCAGCAATGACAATCATGATCAATCTAGAATATACTATATCGATTGCAACCATCCTTGAGTAGCGACACACCGTTGCATCCGAATCTGTTGCAGCCACCTTTGTACAGCTTGCGTGGATTAGTAACCTTTGACCACGTTCTTTGGGCAACGATGGAATAGATGGAAATTATCTCAGCAATGAATGTCCATCCCTCTCTTGGCATGTTCATCCTGCTACACCTATATCCTTTTCATCTCAAATTATCTTTATAAAACCACCATATGTTAGCATAATTCAAGATATAGAGCCCTGATTACAACAATCCTAAGCATTAATAAGATAAGACAATGATTAACAATACCTGTATGAATTGAGGGATCAAGTGAAGGAAAACATATGTTTAGTGTACATAATGGAGTAAGATGAGGCAACAAGAGGTAGGTAAAGGTGGTCAAAAAGGGGTCATTTCTGGGCCCAACATCTCCCCCCAACTGTCCTGTTGCATGTCCCCATGCAACAACCTCCATTAGTCTGAATCTGAATCTAGCATTGTACTTAGTTCATGGAGGGAACAAAATTTATATGGGAGTTCACGCGTTCCCTGTTTTTCCAAAAATCAATTATAGACAACCCAGTATCTCCAACACTTCTTCTCTTCTGCCTTTGTCAATGAGAAGTATTCCCTGTATGGTTTTGTTGGCCACCAGATGAGAGGGAATTTTAATTTGAGTCCCAGCCAATTAAATCCACATTCCTTCATGCATCCAACATATCCCTCAACCCTGGAAAGTGCATGTTTAAAATTCCCGTAACAGTAGGGATCTCTATTTCTCAAGGTTGCAGAGGCAGCCTGCCATCTATGTTGGCTACCTTACAAAGGAAACCATTGTTGCTTGGAAATATTCCTGACACAGGTAGAGATAACCTTTTCTTGAAGTTCCATCATCTGCTGAGTTTGTATAGAGCATGCGAGTCTCTACTGATGATGAGCAAGGAGATGACGAGGGATTTGAGGTTCACTTCTAACCTAGAGGTTATAGTGGGACTCATTATGAGAAAAAATTTAAAAGGATCTTTCCCATTGATCATGATTGCTAACAAAGGAAGCAAAATCCCACAGCTGAACATCACCTAAGAATGGGGCAAGATTTGAATAGCGGTCCAAGGGACAAGCCAACTCATGTAAATAAAGCTCACAAAGCAAGATCTGATCAATAAAATCACTTGCCAGAAATGTTTCCAGAAATTTAGCTGAGGTAGCTACTTCATAAGGTATTCCTTAAGTTTTGTATCCTTTAGTTTTAACCAAATGAACTGCTCAAATAAAAACACAGGGTAGGAGGAGGATGGTACTCTGGTACCCAACAATTCCTAAGAAAGAGTATACAGCTGATCTTTTTCCACCTGCATGGATTTGAACTTTTTCAGCTCCTTCTGTATCTCTTCCCAATAGAGTTTCTGGAACATGAGTTCTTATGCCCATCTTTCCTTTAATTCTTTGATGGTATTTCTATGTTTAGAAAGGGAAACCATCCCTTCTTGGCACCTCTCCACCTGACTCCTCCACTTGCTCACTTATATTCTTAAGATTGAAAGCTCTTTTGTCAGCCTCTGGATTTCTTCATATTCAGTATGATCTTCATTATCAGAATCCAAATTTACAAAATTTTGAGGAAGTTGAGTCCATACCTTATCATCTGATGTTCCAATTTGAACATCTTGTACTTCCTGCATAAGTACTTATGAAATAACTTCTGGGGATGCTGGTTCTTGTGTAACAGCAAACCCTCTTTGAATTTCTCCTACAGCAACTTAAACCATGGGTGCCTCTGAAACAACTTCTAGGGATGCTGGTTCTTGTGTAACAGCATCCTCTTTTGAATTTCTCCTACATAAACTTCAACCATGGGTTCCTCTGAAACAACTTCTGGGGAAGCTGGTTCTTGTGTAACAACATCCTCTCCTTGGATTTCTCCTACAGCGACCTCAACGACCAATTGTGAAGGTGTTGGTTCTTGTGTGGCAACCTCTTTCTGAATTTTGGTCTCCCCATCTACCTGATAGTCAGCTGCATCTTTGACAGTGAGATGCAATGCCACTAGTTCTTGTGTAGCAGAACCCTGCCCTTCTATTTCTTCATGCTGTTGGGGTTGTTCTTGAGTTACTTCAATGTCCTCTGCAATATGGAGCTGTTCTTCAAGAATTTCAGTGTCCCACAAGGACTGTGATTGCATTTTTTCATCCTCTCCTAAATCCAAATCATGGATTATATCCATCTCGGGGTTGATTTCTTCTTGCTTCCTGAGAATCCCCATAGAAATTTCGGGGGATGTTGGTTCTTGTGTGACAACATCCTGGTTAAATTCATCATTTTAATTCTATTGGGATTCCATTTCTATTAAATCTATGTCCTGGGATGGTTCATGAGTCACAGCATAGAATTCTTCATTAAAGTCAAGAATATTCTCAGCCTCTGGATCTTCTGCCCCAATTTGGGTGGAAACTTCAACAAAAATATTCAAGGATGCTGGTTCTTATGTATCAGCACCCCTTTATCTACTACTTCCCTTTGCTAAAGTTTCTCTTGGGAAGCTTCATCATCCTTCCAATCAGATTGTCCTTCTTCTACTGGTTGTGACTGTAATTGTTCACTTTCCCCCTTTTCTATATCAGGAATCATTTATGCATCCCTCACCTCCATCTTAGGTGCTTCTTGTCCTTGTTCTTCCACAGCTGTTGGTGTTACGGAGAAAAATTCCTATGGATTAGGGTACCACAATAGAAAGAGTAACCGCAGAAATTAATCATTTCCCATATGCAATAGAAATAAAACATCTAACACTCAAGGATCTTGAAACATACCTTATTCTAGATGGTTGATGTAGATCCTTGTTGAGCTTTTCCAATCTCGCTTGTGTTAGCAATTTTCTCTCTCAACATTCAGCAAACAAGACAAGCATGCTATATGATGGTGTTAGACCTACTCTAACATATATAATCAATAAAATATAAGCATTTAAAAGCATCCATGGATTCAATATTCATTTAAATACACATTATTGGACAGGAAAAGATATTTCTGTTAATAAAAATCAGAGATTACAATGGTGACAACCTCTGTCGGCATGTCTGCGAACTGGAGAAACTCAGTCCTCCACCTGGGCCTCCACCACTTCAATCCTCCATCTCTTGATAGCAAGTTCACAAGAAAAGGAAAGCTTGGGAAGAACACAAAGTACTGCAAGGGAAAAATGGATGCAAACTCAAGTATAAGCTCCGGCAACAATGGACTATAGTTTTCTTGCTCTTCAATTCCTCCCCTTTCAATGTATCCAAAGGGTTCCTTATATAGTGATTCAATGGGGTAATGGAAGGTCAAATCTGAGCGATCTCAAGGCATATGGAAGGCCAAGAGACAAGTGACTCAAATCCACATCAAGGAAAACTCCAAAACTATTTGACCTTTTGCACACATCCCGATGTACACGGGTTTGAGGGTCATATCCGCATATATACCCGAGAATAGGTTTAAAAGTCGCGTATGGAAAATACTACATGTTTTGAGGGATGATCTTGGAAACATCAAAGGTACAAAAATGGTCCATGGGGTCCAAAGAGTCTACAGACGGACAAGGAAGGCCATAAATGTGTGATCCACCATGTGTGGTAAAATTAGCTGTAACAGATGCCCCTTAATGTGTGAGGTCAGAGGGGTGATACGATGGCTAAAATACATTATAATTCCATCCTAGAAGTGGAATGATGAAGAACCAGGTGGAAGAACCATCCATCAAATAGTATAATACAATAATCAAACTCTACACATGACTGCAAGTACATACAGCAGTCTCGGATACATAAGAGTACAATGGCCATGAATAGGCATGATACAAAATATGACATGTGTGGTCATCACCACATACAATACATATAGATCAGAATATCCATGATGAATATACAAAGGATCATGATCTCCATGAAAGCTGAAGATATATGATGGATCAAGATCTCCAAAATGGCTGAAGATATCTAACATATACTGGAATCAAGTCACGAAAGCTGAAATCTCATGAACACTACGATCAGTGAGGTAGAATATATGAAATGCCACTAGTCTGGAAGGTCTTCTACACAATCCACTATGAGTACATGTCCTACTATGTGAATAGATGTTTCGAGCTCGAACATAGTAGTCCATCGTCTAATTACCGGTCATTGATGTATACCGTTAACAAACACGAGATCACCCACCGATAATGAAAATGGGAATAAAGGTACTAGAGTGCAAACTAACAAATGTGAATAAATGTGTTGAGGTCAAACACTTGAAAGGATCCATCGATCAGGGGACATTGATGTATTCCCAAAACTATCAATGGCGAGAGAACCTACCACTGGTGACTGCAAGTCTCGAGTTACTCAAAATGACTCTAGATTCCTATCCCAGAATAAATGATCTAAAGTTGATGGGATGAAATTCGTTGGACAGAGGGCATTAAGGCATCCCTCATCATCCAACACGAGGTACTCAGGAAAGTTGTATAATGTGGAAGGACTCGATCATAATGTGCATGAGCCAATAACAGTCCCAGGAATGGCCGATATGCAAAGTCAAGAGAACTATGGAATGGCTGACTCAGGTTTCAACTTCCTTCGAACAAGATCATAAAGGTAAATGGTGACTGAATGTAGGTAGCATAGACTCAATATACAAAACTGGGACATCTCTACGACACTGGAGACATCGACAGAGGCTCCATAAAGACTGGAAGCTTAACCAATCGGTGGAGATAGACTCAGAGAAATGAGTACAGCTCCTAAAGTCAATCTATTAACCCAACCAATGGATGTGATATACAATGCTCTATTCAAAGGTGGCACGACGCGACTGCTGCCAAAGATAACATAATCTCCTACCCGGTTTTTTGGTTTTTTTATTTTTTTGGAATTTTTCAAATATTTTGAAAAGCTTGAAAAAGAATAAAAGTACTTTATAATTACAAACTAGGAGGAGACGAGTGTCAAGGGGAAAAAAAACTAGTTCCAAGCAGTGGAACATACCTACGTTCAATGCAAGGAAACATGTGTAGGATAATGACACTCGGGGGGAAGTCCCCTCCTTGTAAAAATGGGGAATCAAGCTGCAAAAGATATATAAAATGGATCTGCTTGGCTAGACATGAGACAAGCTCGGGCTATATAGCTAATAATAAGAGTTAGGGAAGCCGACATAAGGCTCAAAAAGGCAGGCAAAACTCATGATAATGCAATTACAACTTGACATATACAAGGGAGTCCCAAGGAAAAATGCCAGCATAAAGGTCAATAGGAGTATGAAGCTCTTGCTAAAAGTCATGGCGATACTATACAAAGGAATCCCACAACCTAAAGGAGGCAACACAGCATGGGCACCAAATGCAACAAGGATCTAACTAGGGCACCCATGTATAGGAAAGCTCTACCATTCTCATAGTGTCACTTCTAAAAGCAGCATGAAGGTTCCATGACACCATGGAATGGGTTCATACCTAAGGTTAAAATGGAATGGTCATAAGGAAATGCATAAGTGCAAGCGCATGTGATATCCTAACCTATATGCCAGTTCAGACATAATACCTATGATAGGCACGAACGGGTCGAAACCTCGGAGAGAGTGTACAAAAACTGGACCCTATATGACAACCATATTAGTCCAAAACAACCCAAAATAGTCAATAAATAATCCAAACTATAGGATATAGGGAGGAATGATCATGACAAATGAACCCAAAAGAAACAATGCGGTGAACGATGGGACATAAAAAGGAAAGTAAGGTGTAGACCCAATGTTCATGCATCCACTACCACCCCCATGATGGTGACCACTGGTGTAAAAAATGAGAGAAGGTAGTTAACATCATCCACAAATGGAGTAGAGGGTGGAATGTGGCCACTCCCAAACCTATGAGCACGGTAAGGGGCAGTGATGCCCCCCAATTCTGACACTAGGGTCTGCACTAGGACCAGGGATGGGTGATAGGATACCAGGCATGCCAAAAATAAAAGGACCCAAACTCAAGAGAGCATAAATATACTCAAGTAACCGCGATCCCAAAGGCCAACTAGCGCACAAAGAGCACACTCCTAAGAAAATCTACAGCCAAAATACAAGCAATCCAAGGGGAGGATATGTGAGCTCCTGAATGCAGCAGGTATGTCTCGCCTAGGAGAGGCTCGAAAATCCCATACACTACAAGCGGAGGTACATAACCAATTATAGTGGCCCTCAGCTTCAACGCATATAGCGACTATGCTGTCTGGCCCCTACCTGGCCAGGACACCTGCAGAATAACCTCTGCAAAGTACCCCCTCAATAACCTAGGTAAGGAAGCTAAGGTCACCTCAATATAATCAATGCTCAGGCAGACAGTCGTAGGAGGGATTGACCGTATGGGCAGGGTAGAAAATCCCAAAACTCTTGAAAGAGCTCCTAGATATGAATACAATCCTGTAAATATCTCTGGTGCTACTCAGTTACAACCAGGCGTCATCCCAATCATAACCGCTCACACTTCCTCGTGCTTAACTCCCTTGTAAGAGGAGGATCCTGAGAAACCCTAATTATATAAAGGATTTCACACTCTCACCTGGATAGACACATAAATGTTTCATTTAGTGGTCTTGGAGAATTTACTCACAATGAACTATTCCAATACCCTAAAACCTAATCTTGTTGGTGCACCCTATAAAAGAAAAGAGTGTAATTCATTTAATTATACGTTGATTTTATTTGGTTGTAATTACTCGGAAGGAAATGGTCATGCAACTAGTGATATGAAGACTCGGTAGTGAAATAAAAGTGCACACCATAATAAACAATGCTAAGTGCAATCTTTGTCAAATGAAAAATAAGGTATGCCACTACATGATATGCATAAATATATATTCCTTTCCAAATGGCAATGCAATCCTTCCTATATGAAAGCCTAAATAAAACTCTCATCCAAGCAATCCAATGCAAGTACCTCCTCAAATCCATATGCAAAAAAATGCAACTGCCTTGTATTTTTCAATATAAAAGAATGAAAAATGCAATAAAAGTCATCTAAAACTCTCAGTCTCTACAGCAAGTATAAAACACAAGCCTAGCAAGACACCAAAACAAAAAAGAGTAATGCACTAATGGAAAAACAAAAAGGATAAATGACTAAAACTACTTTCAAAGAAAAATCAATGAAAAAGTGGTCTCTGGTCACAAAAGAAGCATCCAACAGACAACATCAGAACCAAGGAAGACCCAACCACACTCACAACCCACCCAACAACTTCCCACAACATCAAACTCACCAAAAGGGAGGATGTACGCGACTGTTTAAAGAACATCTGTATATACATGACTTTTGGCCAAAAATTTGCATGTATATGTGGATTTTGGCCAAAAACCTACATGTATACATGAATTTTGGCCAAAAATCCACGTATGTGCATGACTTTTGGCCAAAAACCTGTGTATATAGAGAAGGAAGTGGTAAAAAGCAGGCCAAGGGTCAAACCAATAAAGGGGGGTGTCAATGGATGAACATATTATAAAATGCAACACAGAAATAGGGAGAAACAAAGAACAAGTCAATAAGATCAAGCACATTGTGCCCCCAACCCCAAATAAATACAAGGAACATCCCCAGTATGGTCACCAATTCTGTTACAGAGAAAACTTCCTATGGCTTGGGGTACCACAACAGATAGAGTAACCACAGAAATCAATCCTTTCCCATATGCAAGAGAAATAAAACATCTAACACTTAAGGATCTTGAAACATACCTTATTCTGGATGGTTGATGTAGATCCCCATTGAGTTTTTCCAATCTCGCCTGCATTAGCAATTTTCTCTCTCAACATTCAACAAACAAGACAAGCATGCTATATGATGGTGTTAGACCTACTCTAGAATATATAATCAATAACATATAAGCATTTAAAAGCATCCATGGATTCAATATTCATTTAAATACACATTATTGGACAAGAAAAGATATTTCTATTAATATAAATCATAGCTTACAATGGTGACAACCTCTGTCGACACGTCTGCAAGCCGGAGAAATTGAGTCCTCCACCTGGGCCTCCACCACTTCAATCCTCCGTCTCTCGATAGAAATCTCACAAGAAAAGGAAATATTGGGAAGAACACAAAGTGATCCAAGGGACAAAGGGATGCAGACTCAAGTATAAGCTCCGACAACAATGGACTATAGTTTTCTTGCTCTTCAATTCCTCCCCTTTCAATGTATCCAAAGGGTTCCTTGTATAGTTATTCAATGGGGTAATGGAAGGTCAAATCTGAGACATCTCAAGGCATATGGAAGGCCAAGAGACAAGTTACTTGGATCCACATCAAGGAAAACTCCAAAACTATTTGGCCTTTTTCACACATCCCAATGTACGCAAGTTTGAGGGTCATATCCACGTATATAGGCGAGAATAGGTTTAAAAGTCACGTATGGCAAATAATGCATGTTTTTAGGGATGATCTTGGAAACATCAAAGGTACAAAAATGGTCCATGGGATCCAAAGAGTCTACAAAGGGGCAAGGAAGGCCATAAATGTGTGATCCACCATGTGTGGTAAAATCAGCTGTAATAGTTGGTACAGGTTGTTGTGTCACAAAGGCACAAATTATGACTTTGTATCCTGACTGGTTAAATATTTCTCCACACATAGGGTAGACCACTCTTTATTCCTCCTCACCATCCTTAGCAGGAGGTGATCCTTCTAATCGGTCTGCAGCTTCAACCAGTGTGTGCAGCTTCCTTTCTACCTGCTTCCTCAATGCTTCCTTCCAATTTTCTAGTTCTTTCTGAAGTGACTATACTTCTTATTTTAATAGACCATTTTCATACAAAAGTCCCTCAATTTGAGGTTCTTCTATAGCTAATTCCTATGGGGCATCATTTTCTTTGGGTCTCAGAATGGGGAATTCAATCTGTGCTTCTAGGGTTTCCCATCTTTCCCATGCTGCTTCAGCTACTGTAACTAACCTGGTTCTTTTTCTTCTTATTGGTGGTGATTCCTATATCTCTTATTTTGATCTCCTTCTTTTCTTTCGTGGTGCAAGAATCTCCAGATTTGCAGCTGATGTGGAAGGGATATCTTCTATCTCATCGTTTTCCTGTTCTTCTTCAATCATATTTCCCCCCCATTCAGGGGAAGATTCAATGGTCAATACCTCTGCATTTCCTTCTATTATCGTGGCTCTAACATGCTCGGCTTCAGCTGTTGCAACATCCAATGCTACTCCATCTTCGGCCTCTATTGTCAGAGCTTCCATATTATTTAATCTTTCCACAGGATTTCCTCTTGCATTTTCCTCCAATTCTTCTGATTGGTCATCTGACTGATCATCCGATCCATTCTCATCTCCCCCCCCCCAACTAAATTGGAGAGACTCTAGTCCTCTTGTTGCTCCTCATCTCCCACCAACTGTACATTTGCATGCTCCTCTTGGTTTTGAACAGCCCCCAAGAGTACAGGTACTTTTACTTCAACCTCTATTGGAAAGCCAGGCAAAATGGCGGGTTCATGGATTATCTGAATTTGACCTGTGAATTGCTCCCAAGTTTGGTTCCTTTGAGCTAAGGCCCTTAAGATTATTAATTTGATTAGGATGTGGTGGGTAAGGGAGGAGTTTGGATGCTTGGTTGTTTAACAAACCCCGCCATATGGTGTAGGTCATTGAATAGATAAAATGGAATGTTCAGTAAGGCCCTATGGCGAAGATGAGATCATAGAGGAAGTTTAGAATAATAAACAGTTTGATACCTACCTTCATAAGTGATATACTTCTTGAGGAAGTGACTGTAACGCTATCCCTCTCCTTGATTGACGAATTTTCTCGCCTTCTATCAGAAAATCATGTACTGCAGCAGCATTGGGGGTTCTTTGACCAAACTAGGCTCTTCCCACCTGAGGAAGGACGAGGACTTCAGCCATTATTGCTTCAGAGAATTCTATACGTAACCCCCTAACCTCTGAGTGGGTTTCTGTAAGATTTAAGGAAAATTGTAGAGCTGTCTCTTGATGAAACCCATTCAGGCGTTGGAAGAATTCAGTCAAGCCCGCAGCTTCAAAAAAAGAGAAAAATTCAGCATTTCTTCTTAGTTCTCACATATTTGGAGGTTCATGCTGAGTTGGGATACCCATGTTTGTTTGACTTTAGAATTATTTATCAGTCCCACAGATTACAAGTCCCGACAATGGAGGTTAAAGCACAGAGTATGCGTGAACAGCTGAGAGTGGAGTTGGGTAAATTTGGAAAGTTAAGAGCATGGGAATGTTTGGAAATTTATCCCAAATTAGGAAAGGTGGAAGTTATCAGATAAGCTTAAATGGCCATTAATTCGTATGAGTGGACAGTTAACAGTATGCGGGTATAATAATGGGCATAGAAAGGATGGTATGATTAATGTTGTCAAATCTAGTTAATGCTTAATTAAGTAAATAATCAGAACCATACCTTCATAAATTTTCGATGAACGGTGACCTTTGAGAATAGTAAAGTGTGTGAAGTGCAGCCATTAAATTTGATCATTATTGCAGGCGTGCTGTAATGATTTTTTTCTCCTGGTGGACCAAAACCATCTTGTCAATCCTACCGGAAACATAATGAATGCTGTGAGATAAGTCAGAATCGCCAGCAGCAGGAATTTTGGCCAGATCTGGAGGAGTCACAGCCCAAAATTTCAAAAAGTTTTGCCAATATTGGAGGAGTCACAGTCGTGCACCATAGAAAAATCAACCAGTTTGGCAGAGTCGCAGCCGTGAACTTTCAGTCTCTCTAGCTTTGTATTGAATGGTTGTGCACAACCCTTTTAATATATATACTCTTTTTTTTGTTTCTGTTAAAAAAAAATGTAAATTTATAATAACATAATCCTATGTTAATTTAATAATTTATAAAGTAATATGATTCTATACTATTGTAGAAATTAGATATATTCATTGACAAACTTAAATTAAATGAATATTTGATATCTTAAATCTTGCATAGTTTTGAAATTATTATTCAATTCAAAAATATTCTAATGTTATTAAATAAAATTTACAAAAAATAATATTAGCAAATTAATTCAAGAATCCTTTAAAAATAATAACATTGTTACATCAATAATTAATTGCAATTTTTTGAACACTCGCTAGCTTTAAACCTCATTTTTAGAGGGTATAAAATGTGTTCCTTGAATCTGGACTAAGTTGTTTTATATCACGAAGATCATCATGATTAACAATAATTAATAATTTTGAAAATGCAACTTTTGGGTTTACAATTAAGAGAAAAATGTTGTTCTTTTAATTAAGTATATGTCTTTCTTCCGATTGGAGCTTTGATATTTGTTGTTGTAAAGTGAGTTATTATAAATAAAAAAAATTAAAATGTTCAATGATAAATTCATAGGCCATATTGATGACCAGGGTGGTCTTCCCGTCATTGTGAATGAGCAGGTAGGTCATCAAGGTATGGTTCAATAATATGTTTAACATCGTGAAATGCATAGGACATCGCACACTGGAAAGTAGCTCCAACATTTTTCAAGCCAAATGGTAACTTCTTATATGTGAAGGTTCCCCATGGAAAAATGAATTCAATCTTATGTTGGTCGGCGAGTAATATCTCTATCTTATTATAGCCAGTTTTGGTGAAGTCGCAGCCGCCGAAAAAGATAAAAATGGGTAAGAGTGAAATGGAGTCGCAGCTACCAGAAAAGGTAAAAATGTTCAAAATTGAAATGGAGTCGCAGCTTCGCGGGATGGAAAAATGCATTAGGTTACGATGTTGTAGCTGTGGATAATCAGAAAAATAGGCAAGGATTTACGAAGTTGCAGCTGCGCAGAATGGGAAAAGGTCATTATGTTACGGTGTTGCAACTGCACGGAATGGGAAAAAGGTCATTATGTTACGGTGTTGTAGTTGTGCGGAACGGGAAAAAGGTCGTAAGTTTACGGTGTTGCAGCTGCACAGAACAGGAAAAAGTTCGTAAGTTTATGGTGTTGCAGCTGCATAGAATGAGAAAAAGGTCGTAATTTTACGGTGTTGCAGTTGCAGGTAAAGAGAAAAATAGGCAATGTTTATAGGAGTCACAGCTGTGATGGACTGTTCACTGTTTATTTTAGGGAGTTTTCTTCTAAAGCTGGAAGCTACAAAAGGACGCCCGTGGTCATTAGGCATGATCATGACTATTAATTCTCAGGTACATCCATGCACATTTTCTTTAAAAAAAAACGGATCAAGCACAAAGGAAAAAAATAAAAATAAAAAATCATAGCAAAAATATCAATTTATTTATGTACAAAAGTTTATGTAGGAATCACAGCGATTGTCTAAAGATTGACAGGGGCAGAAAAAAATCCTTCCCTTGTTCTAACTGGTATTCTGGATCGGCTGTAATCTGTGAAGTAAATGTATCCTTCGAAATGGGCTTACGGTACAGTCACAGCTTGTGACCATTAGCAAATAATGGTGCACGATTCTCATCAATGGTAACCAAGCGAACTATACCATTATCAAATACTCTATCTACCAGGTATGGGCCCAACCATCTTGTGCGTAACTTACCCTTGAAATCCCTTTTGAAACTTGAATCATATAATAATGCCCAGTCTCCTTCACAGAAGAATTTATTTTTGATGAATCGGTCATGCCAATTGGATCTCTGTTGCTGGATTAATACTGTCTTATCCACAGCAGCTAAACATTTCTCATCAATTTCATTCAATTGATTCAATCTGCTCTTCTAGGATTCAAACACATCTAATTTTACCTTCATAGTTGTATTTAAGGTCTTGATTTCAAATTCAATGGGGAATACAACACTTTTCCCATACACCAAGTCATAAGGAGAGAAACCTGTAGTATTGCGCCAAGTAGTATGATATGCCCACAATGCTTTCAGAAGTCTATCAACCCAGTCTCTATGATTGCTCCTGACTGTTTTGGTAAGGATGGATTCAATAAATTTGTTAGTGCTTTCCACCTGGCCTTTGGCCTGGGGATGGTATGGTGAAGCTATCCGGTGCTGAATATGGTACTTTTGTAGCAAAGCTTCAAATTGATGCAACACAAAATAAGGTCCTCCATCTGTAACCACTTCCTTGGGTAGTCTGAAACGGGTAAAGATTTCACCATACAGGAAATCAATCACAGCTTGGTCATTGGCTTTCACCAAATCCACAGCTTCTACCCATTTCGTCATGTAGTTGATACAAACCAAGATGTTGGCTTTCTGCCTGGAATGAGGGTTGATAGGGCCAACAAAATCTAAGGCCCATATTTCAAAAGGTTCAACCACCAGTTGTGGTTGAAGAGGAATTTGATCCAATATGTTAGGTTGGCCCATCCTCTGAAAGCTGTCACAAGACTGGACATATTTTTTTGCATCCCTGAAAAGTGTCAGCCAATAGCAGCCCATTCTCAGTGCTTTGTGTCTAGTCCTCCTATCTGCAAAATGTCCCCCACAAGGCTCATCATGGCGGGCCTTCAGAATATGGAATATTTCATCTTCTCTTACGCATCTTTTGATCTCAAGATCAAGGCCTGTGTAGAAGAGATGACCATCTATCCAACAATACCTGGCACTTTGTTGAATGATTTTTCTCTTTTCTCTTTTTGAAAAATGTGTCGAAAGCTTCCCTACAGCCAAGTAGTTAGCGACATATGCATACCAAAGGGAGTGAGATGAAACTGCAAATAAGTGTTCATCTGGAAAAGAGTCCTCAACAAGAATATTATCATTATTGTTAGTAAAATGAGATAAGAAATCAGCGACAACATTTTCTTTTTCGGGTCTGTCTATAATAGTGATATCAAATTCCTGTAATAATAACAGCCATCTAGTTACTCGAGCATTTGTAACAGGTTTATTCATTAGATACTTGATGGATGAGTGGTCAATGTGCACAAAGGTAGGATATCAAGTGATATAATGTTGAAATTTGTTAATGGAGTAAACAATGGCTAAAACTGCTTCTCAGTAACAGTATAATTAATTTCAGAAGGGGCTAAGTTTTTGCTAATATAATAAACTACATAAGGTGCCTGACCATCCTGTTGTCCTAACACTGCTCCAATGGCGGTATCAAAGGCATCTGAAGAAAGGTGGAAGGGCAGGGCCCACTTGGGCCCCCTTAGGATGGGAGTTGTGGATAGCTTCTCCTTAAGTTTAGAAAATGTTGTCTGGCATGCCTCATTCCAAGTAAATTGCACATCCTTCATTAATAATGAAAACAAAGGAGAGGCAAGTCTGGAAAATTTTTCTATAAATCTTCTGTAATAACCAGCATGCCCTAAGAAACTATGCACTTCTTTCTGAGTTCCAGGAGTAGGTGTATTTTTAATTACCCTAATTTTAGAGGGGTCTACCTGGATGCCATCAGCAGAGATAAAATTCCCCAACACTACCCCTTCACTCATCATCATATGGCACTTTCTAGTGCTCAAAGATAGTTGGGTCTGCTCATAGCGTGTTAAAACCTTTTCCAAATTTTTCAATGCTTCTTCAAAGTCTTTTCCATAAGGAGTAAAATCATCCATGAAAATTTCCATAATATCATTAACCAATTCTGAAAAGATGCCTATCACAGCTCTTTGAAATGTGGTTGGTGCATTGCATAAGCCAAAGGGAAGTACTCTTTATGCAAAAGTTCCCTAGGGATAGGTGAAGGTAGTTTTATCCTGGTCTTCAGGAGCAATCTGGATTTGATTGTACCCTCTAAACCCGTCCATGAAGGAGAAAAAATTCTTCCCGGATAAGGTGTCAAGTACTTGATCAATTAAAGGAAGGGGAAAGTGATCTTTCTGTGTTTCCTTGTCAACTCTCTATAGTCCAACTAGACTCTCCACTTACCATTCTTCTTGGGTACTATCACGAGTGGAGACACCCACTCGCTTTCTAAAATGGGATATATAAATCCTGCTTCCAAGAGTTTCTAAATTTCGTCCTTCACTGTGTCCCTAAGATTGGGATTCATTCTTTGTTGAGGCTGGCACATAGGCCGGGAGTCACTTTTGATATAAATGTGGTGGGTGCATAGATTAGAAGGGATGCCCTTCATGTCTGTGTACTCCCAGGAAAATGCCCCCTTATGTTTTTTTAAGAGAGTGATTAGGAATTCCTCTTCATCTGGAGCAAGGCTGAGATTGATATTCAGGGTTTTTCCAGACTCTTCCTCAACAAGAACACTTTTCAAACTTTTCAACACTGGAACTATGTGATTATCACTGACTAATGTCTCCTCTATGAGATTTTCTTGTTCTTCTTCACCTATAGTAGCATTCAAGATCTGATAAATTTTCTTATTGACAGAAGTGGGTTCACTGATGAAATTATTAATGGCATCGTCTTCAGTTTCATATTTAAAAGTCAAGGCCTTCCCTATCGTTAATAATGGTTGAACCCCTTCCTCTTCCTCTGGTTCCATCCATAATGGAGTTTCAGCTTCTAGACTCGGCCGAGATGGAGGATAGACAGTAAGGTTCTTTATCTTGTTTCCATCTAATATGTTCATAGACCCAAACCGACAGGTGATGCAAGCATCAGCTGTAGCTAACCAGGGCCTTCTCAGGATTAATGGGTGTCCTCCTAGCTACGACTTAGGTTTTAAAACCAAGAAGTCAGCAGGATATTCCCATGAATCAACTGAGATAACGAGGTCATCCAAGATTCCTTCAAGTTTAATAGTGGATCTATCTACAAGTTCTAAAACGGTAGGAGTCGGCCTGAGATTAGTGAGCCCAAGTTTCCTTACAGTTTCAATGGTCATGACGTTAATTGCTGCGCCTAAATATACCAGTATGTTGGGTATTTTTGCACTCCCAATCTGCACAGTGACAATGGGATTCCTAGGATCGTCGTATTTGTCCAAGAGGGTTTTTCCCAGTATTAATTCAGATAATTTCCCTATGACATGAACAGTGGGAGGATCCCTGGGTTTTCTTCCTGGTTTCCCTGTACATAGATCCCGAACGCTTCTAGCATAGATAGGTACATCGTGAAGGGCCTGAAGGAGTGGAATTTTGACATAGAGATTTTTTAACTTTCCTAAGAGGTTAAATTGAGGTTGTCCCACTACCTTCGGTAGCATTAATCTTTTAGGGTATGGTGGTTCCCTAATCAATTGTGTAGGTTGTGTGTCAATAAATGTGTCTTCTTATGTTTCAACCAGCATATTGGTAGGATGTTCAGCATCCTTAATAGTGGGGGTCGCTGTATTAGATAAATACTGTTGGTTCATCCTTTCTTTAGGAATAGAGGATGGAACATCCTCAATGACCAAAGGCTCCACTACCCTCCCTGATCATAAGCGGATGTTGTTATAGGGAACTGGAGTAATGGAGTAAGCGGGAATGTTGGCAGTCTCAAACTGATGGATTTCTTATTTATTTGGGTTGGGGTTAGGTTGAGCAGGAAGCTATTGTCGTATCGGCATATTGGGTACAGCATTATTCTGGATGATCTGGATTTATGAAAGAATGCAACAGAATACACAAATAACCATAGAAACAAATATGCAGCGAAAATAACACTCCATTTCATTAATCAAAGAACTGAAACTTGTTTACATACAGAATGGAAATAAACTAGCTAGTGTTGGTAGCTTATCTATGAGAATAGATGTGGTGGCTACATGCCTCTGAACTCACTGCTACAATGAGGCTCGAAGGCCTATATATTATTGAAAAACAATTGAACCCTACACATCCAAAAACCTAACCCTAGGAGGTGAAACGCCAAAATGTGGGCCCCGTTGGGTAACTTAGTACATAAATTTCCCAGGGTCGTAACTTTGGCATACTACCTCCGTTTAACGTGCATGATACATCATTAGAAAGATATCTTCAAGGAATACATCCATAAATGAAGAATATTGAGTCCTAAACATACTCGTATTTTCTCGACCATTCGAAGCCGAAAAAACGTCGTTTAGGGCCTCAAAACGGCTCTAGAACTTTAGGACCCGAAGACTGCCAAAAATAGTAAATTGTGCTACAATTAAGGAAACTGGAAAACTGAAAGAAAATATGGTGGGGGTCCAAGTGGAATAGATGGGTGGCCACCAATATCCTCCTGGATCATTCCTCCCCCCTTAGGAAGCAATGGTCCCCATTGCATTGAGTTCCTTCATGAGATGAGGAAACTTATGCTGAACTTGGTCTCTGGTGAGCCACTTTCCCTGGTGAAGGAGTTAGCCTGCTTTGACATCTCGATATAGATGGATCTTCTGCTGGAGGGTGTTCTTGATCTGTGTTTCCATAATCCGATCAGTTCTGGCTCGTTCCATGGAGTCAGGTTTAACTCTGTTGGTGTGAGTTGTTCTACCACATCTGATGTGTCCAGTAGAGGTGGAAAGTAGGGCCGAAGGCGGTCCACATTGAACACTGGGTGCAAACCAAGGAATGGTGGAATAATGAGCTCAAAGGAATTTTCCTCGACAGCCTTATTGATGGTGTATGGCCCATATCGGAGTGGGAAAAGCTTGCGGTGGGGTCCAGCAAGGCACTCCTTCTGCAAATGTAGCGACACTTTGTCTCCCACCTGGAAGTTGTGTTGCACCTGATGCTGATCAAGCCGCTGCTTGTACTTCACATTAGATCTATCCAATATGTCATGAACCTGTTGGTGAATGTGCTGAATGCACTCAATGAAGATGTTCACCTTAGAAAATTCATACTGGACATGAGTTGAATCAGCCTAAGTAGCTGTAAATGGCAAGGCTATGTCAAAGGGACATAGTGGCTGGAATCCCAAGCCCACCTAAAAGGGGCTGTGGTTGGTGGAGCTATGGAGGGCCCGGTTAAAGCTATGTTGTACATAAGCGAGGCTCTCATCCCATGTGGGTGGATGCTTTGAGTTGTACATGTGTAAAATGTGTATGATCATCCAATTGACGACCTCTATCTGGCCATCAGTCTGGGGATGGAAATATGTGGAATTTGTGAGCTTGGTATCTAGCATTGACCATAGGCTAGACTAGAATGTACTAAGGAACCTGCTGTCCTGATATGAGATTATAGACTGCGGGATCCCAAAGTGTACCCACACTCATTCAAAGAACAATTTAACAGTGGATTCTGTTGTGATATTCTTCTTGCAGGCCGCCATTATGGTCATCTTTGAGAATCTGTCGATGACCAAAAACACACAGTCATTGCCATGCTTAGTATAAGTAAGGTCTGACATGTAATCCATGGAGATGGATTCCCAAGGTTGACTAGGGGTAGGCAACAGAGTATAGAGGCCTTGCTTCTTGATGGATGGTTTGGAAATGGTGGAGGCAGTGCAAGATCGGATGTACTTCCCGACGTCCTGTCTAAGGTTCGGCCAATAGAAATACTTCTGCAGTACTGCCACTATTTTCT
Source organism: Pseudotsuga menziesii (assembly GCA_001517045.1). Classification (NCBI taxonomy): domain Eukaryota; kingdom Viridiplantae; phylum Streptophyta; class Pinopsida; order Pinales; family Pinaceae; genus Pseudotsuga; species Pseudotsuga menziesii. The sequence continues at coordinate 210,573 of LPNX010041574.1, forward strand.
CAACCCTAAAACACCCAGTGACCCGACTGTAGTGTGCTTTCCAAATCATCTTGGCATGCTTACTTGAAGGAACACAAAAGTGTCCCATGTGACATAGTAGTGCATCTTGGAGGTGAAAATTTGGAACTTGGTTTCCCTCCAAGAGCATCCTATATGTGTGGCTGAATTCTGGATTGCTCTTGTAGAGAATCGACCAATCAAAGGTCTTGTGCCCATAAGAGTTGAGCACGGTGGTTATCGCCACGATCGATTGTCGGCTAAGGCAGTCTGTAAAATTATTGGTGCTTCCCTTCTTGTACTTGATATTCAAATGAAAATGTTGTACATATGTGGACCACTTCTGATGGTGATCGTTCTGTAACTTCCCTTGTGTTTGTATGAATTGCAAAGGCCGATGGTCTATGTGGATGATCATTTCCTTCCCCAAAATGCAATGCTTCCATTGTCGACAAGCCTGTACAATGGAATACATCTCTTTGTCACAAGTTGGATATTTGCAGACTATGTCGGACAGTGTCTCACTGTGATATTCCACTGGATTCCCTTGTTGAGTAAGGACTGCCCCAATATCATAGTCAGAGGCATTTGTCTTGATCTCAAATGGTTGTTGCAAGTCTTGTAATGTGATCACTGGGGCACAGCAGAGGTGATGTTTCAATTCTACAAATGCCTTATGTTGAGTTTCTGACCAGAAGAATTTTTCTTTTGCTCCTCCCTTGGTGACTTGACTCAAGGGCCAAGTGATATGAGAGAATCCCAACATGAACCTGTGGTAGAAATTAGCAAGACCCAGAAAGATACAAATATCTATTAGAGTAGTGGGGGGTTGCTAATTCCGAATGACTTGGATCTTGGTTGGATCCACATGTACCCCATACTCATCAATAATCTATCCCAGATACTGAACCTGGGTCATGCCAAAAGTGCACTTGTCCAAATTGGCACACAACTTGTGTTGCCACAGCGTTTGGAGGACTTGTTGGATGTGGTGGAGGTGCTCTTCCCAAGTATGGCTGAATATCAGGATGCCATCCAAGTACACTACTACAAATGAGTTGGTGAATGGCTGTAAGATGTTGTCCATCAGTCTCATGAAGGTTGCAGGTGCATTCGTCAGCCTGAAAGGCATGACCAACCATTCAAAAAGGCCCTCCTTGGTTTTGAAGGCAGTATTCCACACATCGGTCGGTTCAATCGGTACCTGGTGATACCCGAACTTTAAGTCAATCTTGATAAAATATTTCACCCCTTTAAGCTAGTCCAAGAGGTCATCAATCCATGGGATCAGGTACCTATTCTAGAGAGTGATGCTGTTCAGCACCTGATAGTCAATACAGAGTCTCCAAGTCTCATCCTTCTTCTGTACCAACATGATCAGGCTCCCACAGGGCGATGAACTTGGCCAAATGTGACCCTTCTGCAACAGCTCCTGAATTTTCCTCTTGATTTCATCATTCTCCAAAACAGAGCGTCAATAGATCGGTCCATTGGGTAGTGCCACACCTGGGGTCATATCGATGAGGTGCTTGACCTGACAGTGCAGAGGAACCCCTGTGGGTGAGGTGAATATATATCGGTACTCCTCCACAACCTTGTCCATTTTTTGTTGTTGTGTAGATGGGCCCTGTATGGAGGTCGTGGCCATGATCTTCTTCTTGCCCTGAGGGCGGATCATCAAGAAAAAAAAATTCTCGGTTTTGCAAATGATCTTACTGCATTGTTTTGCAGTAACCAAAGAGATAGCGGCAGGAGGTGGTACCTCTAGTATCTTGTACAACTTATTTCCCAACGTAATAATAACAGCGTGAGGCCAAGACTCATACATAGCATGTCACTTCCATAAGTATGGTTGACCCAATAATACATCACAAACATCAATAGGAGAAATATCACATAATACCTCATCGGCGAAGGGCTTGATGTTGTAGGGAAGGTAGCATTGCTGGCTAACGCAGAGATCCCATCCTTGGTGAAGCCACCCGATGGTGTACAGCTGTGGGTGTGCTGTGGTCGACAAGCCCAGCCACTTCATGACCTCTACTGAAATGAGGTTCTTTTGGCTCCCACTGTCGACAATGAACTGTAGCGGGGAACCCTTTACCCACATCTAGGAGTGGAAAAGACGCTCCTCCTCCTCTGAATATTCTAGTTCTTCCTTTTGGATCTTTGTGGTGGAAATGGTGGCGTTGGGTTCTACATCGATAATCTTCTTCCCTCTATCATTCCCCTTCTCAGATTATGATTCAGTTTCATGGTATGCATCTAATTTGGAATCCTTTATCTCAGCAACTAGTTACTGCTTGGCCCGACACTCATTGGTGTTGTGAGTGGGGCTCTTATGGAACTCGCACCACTTTCCCGCTTCCTTCTTTGGCTTCATAGTGTTGTTCTTTGCTTGCAGATTTGGCAAGTTGTCTTGAGTTTCCATTCCTTGGTTGTTTCCTTGGTTCTATGATTTGGGAGCACCTTTCACTTGCTTCTAATTTGCAGATCCAAAGTCTCGCTTTTTCTATTTGAATTTTATCTCAATTTTGGCAGCATACCTGTATGCCATACCAAGCGAGGAGATGTCGAGGAACTCCATTTCCTCCTGAATGTATATGTGCAGACAAATACAGTACTTCAGCACCAAATTTTTCTCTGAATCTTTGATACCCAACTTGGTGCGCAGGGTATGGAACAGATTCGTCATCTCATGCACATCTTAATCTCTTTGTTGCCGCAGCATAGTCCATTGTATGTACTTGTCCTCATAGCTCCCCACGGGATAATATTGTCCCTTCATGGCATCTCAAAATGAATTCCATGTGGGTACAGCCGAGAACATAGAGGGTTACTCCTCATCCTTTCTCTCACAGTAGGTTTCCCACCAATCCTTGACATGGGGGGTGGCTTTGAGTAGTTAAAAAAGTAATCTTTTCCTAGTTAGAAAAGTCCTGAACCGAGAAATATCCTTCTAATCGATTCAACCATCTATCTACGACATCTGCATCTATTCGACCATCAAATATGGGAATTTTGAATTTTACTTGTACCTTAAAAGGGGTTGCGCCTCCAGAGTGGCTGGTAGATGTAGATGCGCTACCAGTGGAAAGTATTTGAAGGATCTGGGTGAAGTTATCCATCATCGCGTTCCTTTGTTTTTCAAGGGCCTCCTTGAGCAAAATTTTGATAGGATCTTCTACACCCTCATATTTCTTTTCGTTCCCCATGGGAGGCCATCGGGATTTGTGAGGCTGATATTGCAAAGGTTCAAACAGATCGAGCCCTAACTCTTTATACCCTGCCCTCATTGGGGACATGCAAAGAAGGATCGAGAAAGAGCAGATTGCTCTGATACCACTGATCTGGATTTATGCAGGAATGCAATAGAATACACAAATAACCATTGAAATAAATATGCAGTGAAAATAACACTTCATTTCATTAATCAAAGAACTGAAACTTGTTTACATACATAATGGAAATAAACTAGCTAGAGTACTGGTAGCTTATCTCTGAGAAGAGATGTGGAGGCTACATGCCTCTGAACTCCTTATTACAATGAGGCTCAAAGGTCTATATATTATTTAAAAACAATGGAAACCCTACACATCCAAAAACCTAACCCTAGGAGGTGAAACGCCAGAATGTGGGCCCCGTTGGGTAACTTAGTACATCAATTTCCTGGGGTCGTAAATTTGGCATACTACCTCCATTTGACATGCATGATACATCGTTATAAAGATCTCTTCAAGTACTACAACTATAAATAATAAATATCAAGTCCAAAATAGACTCATGTTTACCCAACCATTCGATGCCAAAAAAATGTCGTTTAGGGCCTAAAAACGGCTCCGGAAGTTTAGGACCCGAAAACTGCCAAAAATAGTAAATTGTGCTGCAATTATGGAAACTGGAAAACTGAAAGAAACAACAGTGGGGGTCCAAGTGGAATAGGTGGGTGGCCACCAATATCCTCCTAAATCACTGGAGTTGTAGCTACGACTGCTGATAAGGCTGAGGATATTGTTGAGGAGGGTACAGTTGATGAGGAAACGTTTAATGTGGAAGCTATTGAGGAGGTTGGTTATGGGGAAACTGGTTCCCTGGATGGAAGTTCCTCCATCCAGGAGACCAAGAATTTTGTTGGTTTGGTGGATGTGTCCAAGCATAAGTTAAAATTTTGCATCGGAGGTTGAGAGGGATACCATTGATGGTTAGAATAAGATGAAGGGAATTGTGTATTCATGTATTGAATATTATTTTAATTATTAATGTTATTCAAAAATGGAAACAAATATGGAGCCATACCTTGATTTTCAGGCTGCCAAGGATTTTTCTATGTAATAAAGTAGGTTGGTTCCACATCTGGAGTTGATGCCTACAAAAATGCCTTCACTTGAGGTAGTGAAGGGCATTCTTTTGTGTCATGGTTTAGCTCACACAGCTGACACACTTCTACCTTCTCAAGTGGGCACTCCTTCAGAGGGTGGCTCTTCCTACATTTAGGGCAGAATATACCAAGTGTGAGATCCTCTACTGCTTGTATCTGCTTTGCCCTCAGGACATCTATTTCCTAGGAGATGGAGCTCATCATTTCTGTCTTGAAATTTTCTAAGAGATTTCCTATTTCTGCCCGGGTGGCTCCTCCATTAGATGAATTTTTTGTTCTTTCGAAGACATCATGTTCTAATTTGTCCTGTTTGTCCCATTTGTTATTCCTGGAAGATCCCCTGGAATACCTTTTGCATAGTTCAATGATCTTTTCAAAGGACTCCTTTGAGATATCCCCCTTTCCTAACAGGCTCAACATGTCTAGGAAGTCATCCCTAATCCCACGATGTAGGAATATTTTGAGCACATCTAACCCCATATTAGTCTGTCCAGCTCTCTACACATTATATAAAATCCTTTCAACAAAATCCTCCATACTTTCATCGTCCCTTTGTACCATTTTAAATAGTTCTTATCTCTTATCCTTGGTATTGCAATACTCTTGATATTTCTCCAGGAACACCTGTTTCATCTGGTCCCAGGTAGTGACAGTTCCCCCACCTAGGCTCATGAACCAACATAATGCATTGTCCTTTAGAGTGGAAGGAAAACATTTTAGCTTATGTGCATTGGTGGTGTACTCATAGCTGTGACAGAGGATGTCAAATTCAAAAATAAATTCATCTGGATCCTCTGCCGCTTTTCCATAAAAACGAGGCAACACCGATGGTGGTATATTTTTCATGGGGGCTATCCCCTTCTGGCTGTTGAATTGGGAATTGGAGTGTAGCAACCATCCCTTCAGGCAGGGAGTTACCCTCATGATGTTGATTTTCACCCATTGCTTCTTCGTGATCTTCTGGATTGCATCTGTTGCTCATGTCTTCTTCTGCTTTGTCCTCTTCATGCTTCCACTAATCATTAAATTTTTGGTGGAACTGTGTCCACTCCTCTTCTGTCACAACCTTCCTGTTAATGTGATATATCAAATCTCGGTTAGCTGATCCCGCAGTACTAACTCTGTCTTCCTCCGCAGGGACACCCGAGGGTGTTGCAGCTTCTCCTGTGTTCTCCACTATGGAAACTGATGCTGCCACTACAGGGGTAGTCAGGATTCTTCTAACATGTGTTTCATGATGGCGAGCCCTGGTAGAAGAATTGGTCCTATCAACTAGATCTTCAATGAATGTCCTTCTTCCCAATGCTAGATTTCACCCATGGCCTCAGCCACCTGCAATGTTAGTGTTCTATGAGGTTCTGGGATTTATAGGAATGTCACGTTGTACCCTTATCGTATTCATGCAAACTTAAAAACTGAAGAAAAATGAATAAATATAATTACTGGATACAACTACTATAGTGTCTAATAATTATCTTTCCCCGAGAACGGCATAAAAATGTTGGGCACCCTATATGCAAGTTAATTAAAGCCAACATACAGAGTGTTCAATATAAATTGTCAACCCAAGGAAGTGTTTTATTTCAAAGATAATGTGCACTATATATGCTTAAACGCTAAGTAGTTGATACTGTTAATGAATTATCCTACTTTCCTGTTCATCCCACTCATCCCAAGATCTACTTAATCTAATTTACCTTCTTGAAAATGCCAAATAACAATTACATACTCACAATCCTTAATCTAGAAATGAGAGATTCAGAAAATAAACATCTAGATTTACTTTTGCAGAAAGTTAAATCCTAAATTACCATCCATCTGAAGATCCATCTCAGCTATCTTAATTCAACTTAATATAGGAATTCAAAGTGCAAGAATTAAGTTTCACAATTATAACGTAAAGGGATGAACTAAAGAGATCTAAAGAAAATAGGAATTGAAAGGACTAGGGATGAACAAGGCTATTATAGCTATCACACAGTTGAAAAAGAGGAAGTTAATATACACAGTCAACTGTCACACCACACCACTGCAGTTTACAGGGAATGCAATTACTGATCATTCAAAAGAACGCATAATAAATCGATGACTATTGCAGCTACTGTAAATAAATTAATTCATCATAAGATTCACACCACACAGTAGAATAAATAAAATACCTAATTAACTCAGGAATCTCTGTAGAAAGGCGGGCCCAGCCTTCACACAGAGATGATGGAGTTGGCACATGTTACAATGCCGAGATCTGAAGAATCAAACTCCATGTATTAAAATGATGAGATGAACATACAACCTCTATCACCGTTTATACAAATCAAATCAATTAATATTCAACCCATGGCTCGGAATAGTCCCAGTATTTATACAATTACAATCATAACTTCTACCCACTGATATCGGGCAGCCATGAAGATCTCTGATCTTCAAGCTGCCCTAATTACGATAAGTTGTTATGGCTGTGGCAAGATAGAAGCAGGAAATATAGGAAGGCTATTACTCGAGCTGACAATGAAAATCATGATCAATCTAGAAGATACTCCATCGATTACAACTATCCTTGAGCAGTGGTGCACTGTTGCATCCAAATTTGTTGCAGCGTGTTGCAGCCACCTTTGTACAGCTTGTGTGGAATAGTAACCTTTGACCGCTCTCTTTGGGAAATGATGGAATAGATGGCGATTATCTCAGCAATGAATGTCCATCCCTCTCTTGGCATGTTCAGCATGCTACACCTGTATCCTTTACATCTCAAATTATATTTATAAAACCACCATATGTTAGCATAATTCAAGATATAGAGCCTTGATTACAACAATCATAAGCATTACTAAGATAAGACAATGATTAACCATACCTGTATGAATTGAGGGATCAAGTAAAGGAAAACATTTTTTTAGTGTACATAATGGAGTAAGATGAGGCAACAAGAGGTAGGTAAAGGTGGTCAAAAAGGGGTCATTTCTGGGCCCAACATATAGGCTTTCATCTTCAACCTTATAGCAAAGGTTAATATCTTCATCACTCTAGGTGATCTTCAAGCTCCTCATGTATGTGTTATCCCAAGGGTGCCTTATGAGCTCATACAAGGCCTTCTTTAATTTGCACACATTATTCTTCCTGTCATGTGTCTTAACTTCCAGTGGCTGTAAATGTCTCTTCATAGTCTATGCCTTCTTTCCGTGAGAAGCCTCGTGCTATGAATCTTTCCTTGTATCCCACAATGTTTCCATCTACTGCATGTTGGATCTTGCAGATCCATATGGAAGATACTACGGAATTCCCTTCAGGTATTCGACATCGCATTCTAGTCATCATTCTTCATTTTGGATTATTAGAGTGAATCTTGAATTGTCGTCACTTATTCTTTGGAACAAGTCTCATCCTTCTTTTCTTGTAAGCGATTGTATGCGATCTTTCCTACAAGTCAAATGTACCAGTTGAATGGTTAGAAACATTTCATAATGCATAGTTATAATGGCAAACTCTTATGCATAAATATATAATCATGCAACTATTTTAACCAATACAACATTCATCCATATCTTACGGAAACTTTCTAGATGCCTTCCATCTCTACCATGACATCATTGAGATTGTGCACTAATCCAATATGTCAAAAAATAAGTTTCATTCTGGATAAGTAGAAATGGAGATTTTTATAGAACCATGGGCTACTTACCCATCACATGCATATTAGTAGTATACTGTCATTAATGCAAACATTCTATCATGCATAACATATCAACTGAATATAAACAAATGCATAACCAAATAATATCATGAAATGACAATTGAATACTTTTCTTTATTTGTTTCATGGGTAGATTCCTTCTTGATCCTTCATCATCTTCTTCATTCATGACATCATCATTTCTTATCCAAATGCTAAGATGGATAAGAGGTTCTTCAAGAATTGAGTCCTTCATATTCCTCATTGCTTGAGGGATCTTCTTTGAATCGAGAGAGCTTGATCTTTAGTTTCTCCCGTATTCTCTTCTCTTATTATGAGTCGAGCTTATTCTTGTGTGCACTCTTCCGAGAGCCCATTGAAGGTAATCACTTCCTTCTGGCACACATTCCTTGAATGAATGAGTCCCATGATCCTAGGAGGCCATAACATTATCTTATTCTTCTTCGACCACTTCATCATAACATAGAACACTTCCTTTTGTTGTCTTTAGGGATGACACATGAGGGATGAGATGATATTTAATAGAATCTAGAATGATTCTCTTGGCTCTAGCCTTACCTCATCTCCCTTTGTCTCCTAGACCTTTCTTACTAAAATACTGATCCAAGTCAATTTCTTCAAGGATCACGAAGTTCCTACACTTCTTCCGATTTATATTCTTCCCTTCAAATAGCTTGGTCAAGGAATCAAACATCTCTTTAGGTGTCTTTAGGGAAGACACTTATTTTGATAGAATCAACAATAATCCTCTTGGCCTTAACCAAGCTCTTCTTGTGTAAGGCCTTAGCCTCGTATCCCTCTGGAACTAGAACCTCTCCACTTATGTAGGTGTCCAATTCATTTTCTTCAAGAATTAGCTAAATCCTATACTTCCATGCTTGGAATTTTTCAGCTTCACCAAGATTTTCATCAAGCTGGTGTGATAGGTCATTTTGAAATGAGAACCTCAAATGTAAATAGCAAAAGATTAGATCTTACTGATTTGAGGTGTCCATCCTGGTTCCAAATTTGGTTGATCTAGGCTTTGTCAAAGAAACCCTAATTTTCAAAACTTGGAATCTTTCAGATATGATTGGATATAAAGATGTGCCTCTTGAAGGCGAGCTGAGTAGCATACTCATTTTCCCGAAACTGTGATCAAAACTGCAAAATATCTAATGCCCTAGTTTTCTTCAATTTCTTCTGCATAATTTCCTGATATTGTTTCTGAAATATATATGAAAGTACTACTCCTATATGTATGAAACATTGCACTAAGGTATTCTCGTCTATCCTCTTTCCAACACCATAGGTTTGAGAAGAATTGGTTTCACCAATTGGGACTTATGAGATTTTTCCCAAGGTGACGTATTTCGGTATTGTTCATCATAGCGAACTTGTATGGACTTCCACATGTCATTATTTCACCTTCGGGGTCTGAAACGTTTACCACAGAAATTAAATTCCATGCCCTGTCTGGAACATCTTGCAAAATTTTATTTGGAACTCCGTAGCCCAAGATATAGTGATTTCCCTAGGTGTCCCATTTAGGGATGAATCCAAGGAGAGGCTGGAACCCTGATTTGGAGGAATCATATCTCCCAGAATATATGAAATATGAGGCTGAAAATTTTACACAGGGTACATCAGTAATTTATCTTCATCCTATAAAAGTTTCGGCTCCTTATCCTTTTCCAATATCGAGATATAGCGAATGTACCAAAACTACTAGTTTTAGTATTTTAGGGTTTTTTGGTCCAGGGTCAAATTAGGGTTTGACTTTCCCAGAGTTTTACCCAACCAAAAATTTTGATCTTGGTCTCTAAATTTTGATTTTGAGGAGGAGATAAATCCTATGCTGGGATCACTCAAAAATTCCTCTTCTGTGAAAAAACCCTAATTTCCCACACGAGTGACTGAAAATGCCCGGAATCAAATTTTGCTTCGACAATAAGATGCACCCGTCAATGGAGAGTTATCCTAGCCTCCTTTTGTTGATGATATGTGAAGAGAGACCCAAAAAGTAAGAATCCATAGCTTCTACAACTACACAGTGTCTTCTTCTTAGGTAAGCTCTGATACCTTGTTAGATTTTTATCATTTAATCAATATGATCTAGGATCTTATTTGAGAGAATAACATGCACGGCAATAATCACAAGAGACAAGAGACACAAAGAGTTTTCCTCAGGGAAACCATAAAAGAGAAAACCCCGCAACTTCCTCATAGATAGAATGAGCACCAATGGAAAAAGTAAAACCCAAAAACACAAAGATGATCTCCGACAGCTGATCTCTCTCTCACTTGTGCGAGCTCCTCTTCTCTCACTCATGCGCTACAGTTGAGTGAGTGTGTGTCTCAAATAGAGAGGCTCACTCTCTATTTATACTAGTTTTCAACTTGACAATTACTTACCAGAGCCGACTTCTCTATGAGAGTCTAATAACCCTAGTACCCAGAAACTGCGGGGACTATTGCCCCGACTTACAAATGAGGGTTAACCTCTATGACTTTACATGAATTGATTACATTAATGATTCTCCCGATAGGAACATGGGCGTATAAAGAAATACAACATATAAAATATACAAGTGAATACATTCTGAATTTACAAATACATCAACACTACCATATCCTATAATTAGTTTCTTTGTATGTAGGGTGCATAACAATTAATTAAACTGACTTCCCCTGCAAAACCCAAAAGGTTTCCACTTAGGAGGATTCTGATCAATACACCGAGGCCAAATAAATTTGTCGATTTTGGGTTCTAGACTGCTAAGAAACCACCTAACTAACCTTCTACATACATTGAAACTATAACCCAATCTTTTTTAATTTTCTGGAAAAAAAAATTTGATTTCTCAACCGAGACCATAGTCTCTTGGAGAAAAACAACTAAAGGATTATCTTTCTCTATCAGTTTCTTGAGGGAAAGAATTTTTGGGAGGCCCCCCACTTCCCTTATATTTAGGTACATAAAAATCATTTTTTAACTCTTTCCTACGATTTGAGCTCTCTAAGATCTTGAGAATTTAAGGATGGAACATGTTCCATTGCATCCTGAAATGACGATTGTGGGATACTTATTTCACGAAAATATTTGAATTTTTCTTTCCTTACACTTCTAGTTTTAAATTGGGACAAATCATGTTTTATACCCACGATCCTAACCCATTTAGTTTTTAGAATTTTTTGGAGTCTCTATGTTTTTTTCTGCCTATGGATTAAACCTAGCAGGATTCCCGGATGGAATATTTCCAATATATAATTGTAAAGGGATTTTTTTTAATTCATAATAAGGAGGAGTTGGGTCTTTGGTAGCTGATTGGGAAGCATTTCCACTAAAGGACCTTCAGTACGAGAATCTACTGAGACCCCCACAAGTAAGGCTTGAACAACTGGCTCGGCAAAAAGGTACTTAGGCTTCTTTGGAGAAACTAATGGACAAC
>LPNX010041574.1:222167-238743 GCA_001517045.1 Pseudotsuga menziesii
CCACTAGACCTATGGGAATTTTAGTTTCACCTAAACCCTTGAAAAAAAGGCCCCCCTTCAAACTGAGAACCCAAATTCTGTAAGTCTGTACCATGATAAAAGAAATGGTCACCACCTATAACTTCCTCCCCAACTGAATCTCCATTGGTTTCAATACTTTCTATGAAATTTAACTCATTTTCTGACAAAGATTAAACAAAAAGGGGATCTAGGGTTGAGATCTTACCTAATAGAGAAGGAAGGTTCGCACCATTTGCAAAAACTCTTCCAGCCGAAATTCCTTCTTATATGTTTGACTCTCTTTGACATGATTCTAGCTCACTACTACTATCCGACGAACAAGTAAGAATTTCCTCCGACGAGTCATCACAATCTAAACCTGAACTGGCTAATGGAGAGCTACACCATAAATGGACTACGTCTTTGTCAAAACCCCAAATTTTCCGAATTTTTTTTTTAATACAGCTAAATATCATAAATGTAGTCACTAATTGTTTAATTAGTTATATGTTACTGAATTCATTATCTGAATTATCTATTTGATTATGTTTATCTTTATAGAACAGTTCTTTTTCAGTTTATTGACTTGTTTTCTCTTTGCGACCACAAGGTGGAACTTTCATGAAATTCTGGGCTTGCTTAGCTTTCGAGCTAACGCAGAAGTTTTCCTTCTCTTACAGACTTACAGGTAAGAAGTTTGGGTGCTGCCTGTCAAAATTCTAAAGCATTCAATTATAAGTTTGTCGCACAAAATAACTCAGTAAAGAATATAAATGCTAAACAATTTCCAAAGCTTATCAAGGTAAAATCATTAAATTGTCCTTCTTTTTAAGACTCTAAGGAATGCGATTCAGTTCTATCAGTGCTGGCTGTATCTGTCTTCTTTCTAGTAGATGTAAATTTATAGTTCTTAATGCTTATTGAACTATTTGATGTCTATTATAGTTGTCAGCTGCAAAAATTCCTTAAATCTTTCTTTACAATCAGTTTTAAGAATGGCAGAGTTATTAAGTCAAGGGTCTAATTTAAATTATGTACAAGTACCATTTACGTCACGATGGTATTGGTTACTGTTTGTGATAAGAACATAATGTACCTTGATATGAAGTTTATGTACTCCTGTTCTCACTTCCAAGCTTTGAAGTTTTTAAGGCGTTTACCACTTTATTACAAGCTGCATTTAAAAGGTTTACATTAGTGTTTAATGATTTGAATTTCTCTGCACATAATTTGCTTGGGAACTATTATCTATTTTAAGGCCAATATATCGTTAATAGTTAGATGCCAAGCTTCTTTAACATTTTAAGACATACTATATTCAAATACAAACTTTATTAGTTTAATAATTATACAATCAAGCAATTGAGATTAACTTTAACAAAAGGATATTTATCATAGAATGATTCTATAACTTCCTTTATAACATCCTATAGTATACATTCAAATTAGAATTATAGTTATTGGTTGAGCTATTACTTTATATTGCATAAAGAAGGTGCAAAGTGTGAAAACAAGAGGGCAAAGAATAAACCATGTTCACGATTAGTTTATAGTTTAACCTTGTTTTAAAGTTCTATAAGCTTTATAAAATGCCTCCTTTACTTGCTTTTATGAGCTAGGGTAAGTATTGTTTACATAGCATAGAGAGAAAGGTCATAAAAAGGACCACGCCATGATGAACATAGGGTTAAACTTGATTTTTAAGTTATATGAACACCATAATTTATAAAGCAAGGGTCGTAATACTTCCCCATGATTTTGATGATTGTTAAGGCAAGTTTTTAAAGTAATGGTTAGTAATTACCATGTATCTTGCATGCTAGGTTGACAAAGGGATGATAATTATGTTGGAACCTTCGATTTGCCAATAACTGGAAATGATACTCTTGGTTTGCCAAAGCTCGTCAAGACTATGTAACTGTACCCACTGCATGCAAAAATTTGGATGAAGTACGTGGCATCACTATAGCCAAGTGATCCGTGAATAAAGGACTCTCACTTTCGAACCCTAAGCTCATTGTTTCAACGTGGTTTTCGCTCTCTTGCCACTCTGCAACTGTGCTCCTGTCTGCATTGTCACTTACCTTGATTGTCGATAGTCTCCCTTCTTGATATTTCTATTTGTGAGCTTACCCAGAATGCTTGACATAGAAGTGCTATCACGAAACTGTTTATTACTTGGGTTTAGGTTTGTGATACTTCCTCCAGGGTTTCACCTTCGTAGCTAGCTCCATTCCGAACCTTTCGACTGCAACAGGGATTTTCTTCCTCCTTGGCCTAGTACTGAGAGTAGTGGCCTTGCATTTCAGAGTTGTTGGGCATAGGGTTTCACCGTAAAATAGTTTTCTTTTGCCTGGATGTAAAGCAACGACCCGATCGTAATTGTTTACTGTGCTAGCTGCTTCTATACTCAGTCGTTGTTGGTTGTTTAAGGTGATAGCAAACTCCTTCTCTTTTGCAGCAGATGAAGGGTTTCCTTCTCCTCGCGCTGGTGGTTGCTTTACTGCTCGTGGGTGGTCGCGCTACGGTAAAAATCTAGGTAAGAATTTTTTATTTTGAAAATCATTATCATTGTAGTTTATTTTCAATACACAGTTATTTATTTTGTAACAAGTTTTTAACACTTTCATTCTCCTTGTTCGCAGGTGTTGGCATGTCTCCCTCTGTGCGGTTTGGTATGAAGCTGAGGCACCTGCTTGTTGGTTCATGGGTAAGCCCTGGGTTATCCATGGCACTTCCTCCTTGTTTGGTCCCTTATGGTTCCTTTATCAGTCGGCCGCTGTGGCCTGCAAAACCCTTGTGGTTTTGGTTTATTTGGTTAACCGGTTTGCTGTTTGTTGTTGAAGTTAAACCCTCCGCTTGATGCGGGCCTCCGGCTTAGGCCGTGACTGTATAAGTTGGTTTTTATTCCTGTTACTGTTTATAAATAAATGTAAATGATGGAAAGGTTGTAAAAGCCTCACTCTGTAGATTTTGTTTAAGGCCGAGAGGCATTAAAGAGTTAGACTCTCTCCGTTTAATGTCTCTGTTGTATATTTTGATACTCGTGGGGTTTTACCCTAACTCGACAATATAAGTAAAATATTTACAGCTTCTTTAAAATTATCTTTAATTTATGTTGCTCTACTATAAATGGTTTGATTGTTATTTACAATGTGTAAAGATTGGTTGAGCCCGATAAATCGAGCCTGATATTATTCTGTTGGTTTATTTTCTATGCAGTAATGCATTTGATTATTACCCTGTAATATTATTTACATTTTACTTACTAGGGTTTCTGCATATTGTTTTTATAGTATTTAATTACTCTATTTTAATAAAGTTATAAAAATTGTTTTATACGTGTTAGCCTTTTGAATATAAGTAATTAATGTTCTTACGGTGTATCTGTGTAACTGATAGATTGCCGCCTTTAAGGTATATAATTTATATTTAATTAATATATATTCATATTGAGAAATGTGTGTTGTTTTACTTACAACAAATATTGTTTTACAGTTGTACACATTATCTATATATTTAGTTTATTTATAGATATATAAAGAGATAGTATTTTTATTGTTGTATTCTAGTACTTTCTGCACTGAATGATTTATAGAAATACTTTCTGTATTCTATATTATCATGTTTATATTAAATACTAGTATTTATAGAATAAAAGAATAACACCTAACTATGTTCTCTGTTTATTTAACCTTTTGTGAAGGATAGATTAGTAACTGCAGATTGTTGTTTAAGCTCTAGCTGGATAATAATAATAAATAAATAAACGAATTGATTCCATTACCAATCATAAATAAAATCTAAGACCAGCTTGGTTTAACTGTAGAATTAAATCAATGTTTAACTATTCTTACTTTCATTTTTGTTGTTTCTATACCTATAGTAGTTAAATTACCCTAAACTGGAAGAAATAAATTGTAAAGTTAAAAAGCATGTTTATTTAGTCTAATCCTACTTTAGTGTAGCTATTATATTCTTCTCTTTGGTTTAAAAATAAATAATAGGATTACTGAAGGTAAATACTGTATAAAGAACAGTTTTATCTACTAACACATACTACTGTCAGTAAAAAAAATGATATTTCTTCTGATAATAGATAAAAGAAAAACATTCTATTATTCATGTTAACATCTTAATCTACATTTGCATCATACTAACTTCATTTATGTAATTTCACCACCTGTGCTGGAGTACGATCTTGATCACTCCAGATGAGGAAAAACACAGGTGGGGTTTGATTCTCATTAAGCATAAATTCATTACTAAACAAACTGAGTTATCCTATCCTCTAAATTTCTTCATCATAACTACAAATACGTCATTCAATCATACACAGATAATAATACAGGAATTAAATAATAACAGAACCTGTTCTTAGAGCTTGGATGACAACAGCAATGGGAGGCCATTCCTCCCTACCAACTCTTGGAGAGCGCTCAAACAGTGACTCCGCAGGACCCCTGAGCTTGCTTTGGTCTCCCTGGCTGGAACTAGGTGCAGCAATGATAAAGTACTAGTCCTAAGACTCAATACCAGTCCTGAACTTATCAGTAAATTTCTCTTAGCTAGCAAGATGTATCAGACCAAGTTACTGCAGTTTCTCTCTCAGAACACCTTCCTTACAGTTTTTCCCTTTTCCCCAATGAATTCCTTGAAGTGCATTCCTCCTGAATGATTCTTCTCCTAGAAAATATATGAGCATCCTCATCTCTCTACATTGGGTACTTTTAAAATATTGCCTAGGTCTTTTTAGGTTAGTTGTCATTTATTGAGCCACCTGCTCTGATCCCACTTTCTTGGGGGATCATGACCCCAAATATAGGGAAGTTGCCACCTGCAACCTAGGAAGTGTTTGAGGATGCTGCCACTTGTCTTTTGCTACCCACCTAGTTCCTTCCACCAGTTTGACCAGTAACACTCTTATTAACAGCTCTCCCAAGCTATTGTCTCCACTTTTTATTTATTAATAATAAAATATTCAGAATTACATTCCACTTCTTTTGACTCTGCTGAGTCATTAGTTCCTACTTAGCATTAAATTTAACATAATGTCTTAGGAAATCAAATTAAAACAATTAACATTATTTTACAAAATTGGGGTATGTGACAGTCTTTGTATTTTGAGCGCCAGAACATGATACCCCAATAGTCTAGGGTTTGAGAATATGTCTTCCCATGCCATTCAATCTCTAGCTTCTCTTGCCAACTATTTTCCAATCGATCTCAATAAGAATCATGTTGACTCTTTTGTCTGTGTCATTTAAAATTTCCTTTCCAATATACAGAAAACACCCCAAATGGTTACCAACCACTACAAATGCTTCTTTATTCCACATTGACAATGGAAAACCCGGGATATGTACCCATAAATGACGAAATCTTACTCATTTGATTACAAGGTCAAACCCTGAATTCCATCTCTTCAACATTAAACTATTGTTTCCTCTTATCCAAGTTTTCTAAACAATGAATGTGTGTTCTTCTTTCCTGAAAATGAAATCATAACACCCTTTTGGAAGGATTGAAATGGTTGGTCAGTAACCAATAATAGGGGCCCAAACTAAGGATGTCCATTGAGCTATGTCACGGTTGTTTGTAGCCCAATAGCTGAATTTACCCACCATGGATTTTAGTGGCATACCTACAATATCCTCCAAGCCCACATCCCTCCTAAGAACCATCTTGAAACCCTCCTCCCTAAGATTATGTATCCCTAATTTTTTGACAACCCCTAAAACCCTTGTAGAGTTATTAACGCTTGGATTGGAGTTTTTGGGACCAGTAGTAGGGTTTTTGATATTCTAGATGGATTGAGTTTGTTTAAGTTCACATTCCCCTGAATGATTACCCACTAGCGGCTTCCTACTAACCCCCAAGTTCACTCTTTAATTTGAACCACTCACATGGGTTGAACCAGGGTTTACAATGGGAGAGATATTGACCGAAACTGTGATGTTTGGAGGTAATATCGCCTTTTCCATTTTGTTTCCCAACACAACCTCCTTATTAACCCTTGGTTCAAAGCCCTAATCAGAGCAACTTCCCATTCATTTGTCTGCATCTGACCATTTTTGGTATCTGAAGAAACCTCACCACGTGTACCTCTTGTGGCGCGTTCATGAAGCAAGTTAAAATATTCCTTATCCGATTTGAGAACCCTGGGATTTAGCCACCAATCGTCTGACAAGGCATCACTATCACTAGATTGTCAAACCCCACCTAGTTCCATTGGAATCTTTGACATGTTGCGTCAGCAAAAACATGCTCCGTCTAGTGTTTTTTCCACTTTTCCGGAAACCCCTTATTACAGTTTCATATATCTTCCAAAGACCATACCTTTACCAATTTTTAACTTTTAGGACTCTTTACAGCTATCTTGAAACTTCGACTGCCCTCAAACTTGAAAACCCAAACCACAAAATTGATTTCAAAGATAGTATGATCAATCGTTATTCCTGCAATCTCGAACAACAAACCCTACTGATCTGAAACCCTATCCATATGAAACCCACAAATCGATATGCCATACTTTTTTCATTAGTGGAACAAAATATTCACAATAAGATAAATTCACTAGTTAAGTATTTACCTTAAGCTTCGTACTAGAAATATTTACAATGTCTTTTGCCTATTTACATTATGGGGTAATCATAACTCAATGCACCAACCTCGTTACCACATAATATTCATAGTTCAATAAAATCTAAGCTATGATATATGAGTTATATTACAAGGTTGAGTGACTTTGGAAAAAAGATACCCCACACCCATGAATTTTTTGACGAAAGATTCCTTATTGACTAGTGGAACCAATACTTTATTGTAATACTCGGACAATCAAACTCGTCACATTGTTAAAAAAATAGTGTTTTCTAGTTTATGGAGAAGTATAAGCACTAACGAAAACGCCCCTAACCCGTCCGAACCCAACAAAGCAATTATTTTTTAAATCACAATTTGGAGTGCTCAAATCACAATTTTGATGATCTCGGTAGTTTTAAAATCAAAGATTTAGTCTAGGACAAACAATTACGATTTCTGAAATTGCAAAATTGCAGAAATAGCAATTTCCAGAAACAATTTTGATCGTTTTTTATCAAAAAGTCACCCAAAAAACGAAACATTTTAGTTGTCTTTTATCCTACTCGCTAGTTTATCTACCATTACCAACCACAAAAAATATTGTTGAAATGTTTAGATGGATGATCAAATATTACTTAGTAAATAATAATATTTTAACAATTTCTTTGTATCGATGTATTTTTTTTAACCATGAAAACAACAACCTCCCAAGAGTATATCCAACAGGCCGCAAACCAGATATACCAGTAAATTGTGACTTAGCAAAGGTCGAAACATCCTTCTCAGTATCAACATATTACTAACTAAGTTATTAAACTTAAATGAGTCTTGAATCATCTAATAAACTTCTCCACATTTTTAATATTTGTCAATTTATTACTCCCATGTCACGTTAGCTTTCAAACAAGTTTATATGATATTATTATTGTGACCCGTATTGTGCTTTGCTTTTTATCACTCCCATTATCCGTATTCGACTCCATTGCTCCCAACACTCTCACACTTTGACTAATTCTATATTGCACTAAATTATATTCACACTCACAATTTCCACTATAAACTTAGTGTATACTTAGTATGTTGTGCCAAAAAGACAAAGGCGCATAATTTAGGAATGAATTTCAAGCCAATTCAACAAAAAGAATACATACTCCATTATTTCCTAACATGATGACAACTGAAGAAACATACTTGAATGAAGACCATATAGGTCAACCAATCTAGTTGTTGGGAGTAGCGTATATTGAATTTATTTCATAGCTTTGACCACTTGACACCAACAAATATTATTTGTGACTGTTTTGAATTTATTTCATAGCGTTGGCCACTTGACACCAACAATATTATTTGTGATTGTTTTGAAGAGAGTATAGTAATGTAAATTATTAAAATTTATATAAAAATTTTAAAAATCTCATTAAATTAATTATAGTATTTTGGCATTTAATTTTACCATAAAATATCAATACAATTATTAAAAAATATTACGTAATATTTTTATGAATTCATATATACATATATACACTACTCTAAATTAGGTGTATATGTTCCTCCTCTCTCTATTTTTTTTATAATTTCTATTTTTAGTTTTAGTTTTTAAACCTTCGGTAAAATTTATGGGCATTATATGGTGAAACTTTTCGTAAAATTTTGGACATTATGTGGTGAAACCTTTGGTGAAAGAACCATCGATAAAAGGTGGAGCTCTAAGGCGAAAATCCTCGGTGAAGCTCTGCGGTGTATCTAGGCACTCCACTCTTGTCTAGGGCATCTTCATCATTTATTTGGGGACTCTAAATTAGGTGCATATTTTCCTTCCCTCACTATTTTTATTTTTATTTATTTATTTATTTTCTATTTTTATTTTTATTTTTTTCTATATACACTTTTACATCTTTAAATAAATACGAGTAATGCACTGCATTTTTCAAACACTATTAAAGGAAAACCTAGCACAGTTACCCTACAAAACCTTTATGAATTTATGGATTCAGTAAAGAAACGTAGGGAAGAAGGAGAAGCTAAAGTTTATCAATATATAGAATCCTTAGAGAAATGTAGGGAAGAAAGAGAAGCTAAACTCTAGATAGAGTCAAAAACCATGCTCCATAATAAATTTACATATTTTCAAGAAAAGGTCCAAAACAAATAGATGATAAGATAATAAAAAAAATGGAGAACAAGGTAGAGATAATGGAGACTAGACTGCATGCAATGAAAATTCAAAAAACACTCAAACAATGAGAGGCAGATACAATAGAAAATATTAAGTTAAAGGATAGGATTAAAGAGTTAGAGGAAAAAGTTAACCACAACCTAACCCTAAATAATATAGAAGGAAAAATAGATGTCAAACCCATTAAAGAGGAAATGAATAAGCTCATAACCTTAAACCATGAACATAACAAAACATCTTTAAACCTCATAATTTTTTGTTTAAAAGAAGAGGAAGAAGAGGATACATTAGCATTGTCAAAACAGAACTTCACAATAGGTTACAAATTCAAACTACCGGTCTCATAGAAGCAAACAAGTTGGGGAATTAATTGAGAATAAAGAAGGGCTAATATAGGTTAGGGTTAGCTCTACCAAAATAGGAAAGTTGTTATTAGAGAATAAAGAAGGGCTAATACAGGTTAGGGTTAGCTCTACCGAAATAGGAAAGTTGTTATTAGAGAATAAAGAAGGGCTAATACAGGTTAGGGTTAGCTCTACCGAAATAGGAAAGTTGTGCATTAATAAAAAATAGGAAAGTTGTTATTAGAGATATAAACCAAAAGGATAGTAATAAATAGCAATTCGACACACTCCGAATCTTCTCCTGGAATTTTCGAGGATTTCCATGGAGCAAAGGCCTTAAGTTAAGTTGGGTCCCGAGCAAAATTGATAATATATTATTGGTTAAAACTTAGGAACACGAGGAGTCCAAGGTCCTTAATATAAACGGATATGTGCTATGATGGTCAATATGGAATAAACATTCATGTCGTAGAGGTGTTGGGGATATATCATGTTACATTAGGAAGAACATATCCCCACATGTTAGGCTTTATAAGAAAGACACTTACAACCAATTTATTTGGATAGAGAACACATACATTAATGATGAAAAAACCTACATAGCCATTTCTTATTTTTCCCCTATTAATTCCAACTTCTATGAAAAAAACCAATTTAGATCAAAATTGTCCTTATAATGATTTAGAACATGATATTTCTAGTTTAAGGAATGAAGGAAATATCCTTTTGATGGGTGACTTCAATGCTCAAAATTCCAGTAACCAAGTTATTCTTTTAAGCAACTATTCCAACCCTAATCCTCTTTGGTTAGATGAAGACCTTGAGCTAGATAATAGGTACAAAAGAAGTTCTGAATATCTAGGTGAAAATTTATTCGGTTCAGAGCTGGTCAAATTGTGTAGTGCTCAAGATCTTATCATTTGCAACGATCTTATCCATGGGCTTGGAAGTAGTGTGATAGATTATGTTATATATGATATCCATATATACAAAAAATGAATAGATTTCAACATCTTCAACATCCATGAGCCCGACTCTAATCATAGACCTTTAATTATAAGTCTCAATATTGCCATACATAGCAATCCCAAGGAAGAAAACTATATTTTCCAAAAGCACCTGATCTTCGATAAAAATAAAGTTGACATTTTTCTCCATGATCTAAAAAATGAATTGTTTACTTTATCTAGTATGGAGAATATAAAAAAAAATATACCATGATTTTGCTACAACCCTCTCGTTGTCCATTAACAAGTTCTCTATTGAAGTCTCGACTAAAATGAGCAATAGTAGAACCAGCCCTTGGTAAGATCAAGAGTGTAAAGATGCGAGAAAAGAAATTAAGCAAGCTATTACAAATTCGATAAAAATGGATAAGATAAATCACTACAAATCCTTAATTAAAAGAAAAAAAGGAATTATCTAAGTAAAAGGAAGGAAAATATCCTACACCTCTCCAAGGTGGCTCCTAAGAAATTCTGAAGGAAAATTCTAACTCGCAAAATAAAAGAAGACAATAAAATTGCTTTAAGATATTGGAATCCCTATCTTAAAAAGGTTTAGGAATAAGTTCCTGGATATCATAGATAACATTCAAACCCTTCTTACAATGAAATAATTTGTCTCGTTAGAAGACATAGATTTCGTGGTTAAGCGCTTAGCAATCGGAAAAGTCAAAGACATTGAAGGCTACCAAGCAAAAATCTTAAAAATTGGAGGGTCTGTCATCATCCCGCACATCCACAAACTCTTTAATATAATGGTCAAGAAAGGGTTTCCTACACCTTGGACACAAATCCTTTGTCACATCCCCACCCCTCTACTCGGCAGAGAGTATGCAACTAACACAGCTGCTATCTATCTAATCCGGGCAATCTAGCCCCATGAACATAAAATAAAAATGCATTGAAATAAAACATACACAAATGCATAACAATTGCAATTATACATCAGAATTAATTCATCCATTCAACGCATTAGACATGTTCATCATTTTTCATTAAGAAACAAATACAATTGCAGAGATAAAATAGACAATAATACTTATCTTGAAAGAAGCTTGTCCCACAACCAATTACGTTGCTGCAATGTTCCATCCAATCATAGGCTAGTGTGCTCATCAATCTCTCAGCAACACTTCCACCCTCGAGTTGGGAATGATTCCCACAAGGAATAAGGGAACACTAGCAGGCTCACACATAGCCAAAGGTATATCAAAATTCAGCCAAGCCAAACAGAGTTGGGTTTATCAGGCTACTAGGGAGGTGGAAGGATAAATTGCTAAGCTATGGACACCTGCACCAGATATGGCTTGACTTCTAAACATCTATACACCCAACACAAGGAAGCATCCCCTTCTTTTCTACACAGTCCCTCAGGTTATGCCTTCCATTCTAGTGCTATTCAGGATGTGCAAAGAGGAAAACAAACCCCTCTAGATCTATCTGTGAGGTTCCTTCACACATTAGGTTTATCAATCTCATTCAGACCCAATTCCACTCCCAACCAGTTCAAATCAAAGAAAAATATGCACACACAACATGATACAAAATTATGGGTTGAGGAAAAACGGTTTCGGCAACAAAATGAATTACCAAGATGGGTAAAAACAACCCCTTAGCAGAAATTTGATTTCCAGAGACGTTTATGGCCCTAACGTGGCCAAAACGGACTCAACAACACCCAAAAATCATGGGTGTCTTCTCCCACTCACTAGCATCATCAAAAAATGGTTTCCAGCTTGGAAAATGATGGGAAAATGCAGCAAAATCGTGGGGGAGGAAACCCAGCCACTGATAATTACAAAAATGATTTCCTAGCATGAGGAAAATGAGGTAAACAACCAAAAACATGAATGAACACCCACACAAGAAGTTCCAGCTACCTCCAAGAGCCCAACATGAAGGAGAATGGTGAGGAAAAAATGAAAACGTGAAAGCATGTTGGAATGGGCAGACGTTTTTGGATTTTTACTTGCCCAAGGAGTCAAAATATGTTTCCCAAAAAATGATGGCTTCTCCAATTCAAATTTGGAATGCCATACCTTGCCCATCCCATGCAATAACCAA
This sequence comes from Pseudotsuga menziesii, assembly GCA_001517045.1. Classification (NCBI taxonomy): domain Eukaryota; kingdom Viridiplantae; phylum Streptophyta; class Pinopsida; order Pinales; family Pinaceae; genus Pseudotsuga; species Pseudotsuga menziesii. The sequence continues at coordinate 234,341 of LPNX010041574.1, forward strand.
CTCAACCAAATTTTGGTAGTAATAAATGACTAGGTGAATAAGACAAGAAAGGTAGTTGACAATTTGATAGGTTCTCCCTTTGACATTTGGATTTTCCCCATTGGCCCAAGGGTTTGAATATCCCCCCCCCCCTTATCCTTAGGAAATCATGCCCCCATCTCATTATTTGTTGCATTGACATAACTGGTTGTGGGTTTTTAATTAAATTGCATATTTACATGATGTCCAAAATTATAATGTGTTGGTTAGCACAAAATACCATCAGCATAGATTTTTAATTGCCAAAACATAAAACGCTAAATTGATGGTGGGGATTTTTCCTATAGCTCCACACCATGATTAATTACAATATATACATCATATACATTTTTAATGCTAACGGGGTCAAAACCAGGGTGTTACATTCCCCTCCCCCTTCAACAGCAATGCCCTCAGTTCTTTACAAAATTGAACAAAAATGCTACACTGGCACCGCCCTCAATGCTCCACAGAATTGAAAAAAAATGGATGTGCCAATCTTATGGCATCCTCCAGCTCCCATGTAGCTTCTTCAGGACCGTAGTGCTCCCATTGCACCTTTACCTTCCCTATGGATCGATTCCGAAGCATTGTGACCTTCCTGTCAAGGATGTGCATTGGCTCGATTTGGAACTCTCCCTCGGGTTCCACATGAATCACATCCCAATTTATCACATGGTTAGGATCATGTACATATTTCTTAAGCAAGGAAACATGAAAAACATTATGAGCTCTAATGCTAGTAGGCAATGCAAGTCTATATGCAATTGGTATTATTCTTTCAAGCACTTCAAACGACCCATAATATCTAGGTGACAACTTGGCACAACTTCCAAGCTTCAAGGAACTCTTCCTTTCCTTCACTCTGAGGTAAACATGATCCCTAACACTGAACTCCTTGTTCACCCTATGCTTATCTGCATAGCTTTTATGTCTATCCTGGGCTGATTTCAGGTTCTACTTGATCTTTACAACCTCCTGCTCCATTTCCTTGAGCAATTCTACAACAAGCACAATCATGTTCACTGGATTATCCCATGTCACTGGTGTCCTAAACCTTCTGCCATACAAAGCTTCATATGGACTCATCCCCAAGGATTCTTGTTGTCCATTGTTATATGCAAATTCTACCAAGTGTAAATAATCTTCCCACTTGGTCGGTTTGTCCATCACATACATGTGAAGCATGTCTTCAAGCAACTGATTAACTCTCTCTGTCTACCCATCAGTCTGAGGATGGTATGTGGTGATGAAGTTCAAATTTGTACCCAAATCTGCAAACAACCCCTTCCAAAAATTAGAAGTGAACTTGACATATGTGTTAGAGACTATTGCCTTAGGAAATCCATGTAATTTGAAAATATCCTTCATGAATATTTTTGCAATGCCATCAGTCTTATGCGTAGACTTAATCGGTATGAAATGTTTTTCCTTTGTCAACTTGTCCACCACAACCATGATGGAATCATGTTGTCTCCAAGTCATTGGCAATCCTGTAATAAAAACCATGGAAATAACTTCCCATTTCCATTTTGGAACTGGAAAAGGATGCAACAAACCTAATGGGTGTTGATGCTCAACCTTCACCTATTGACATTTCATGCACCTTGATATATATTCATCCATGTCCTCTTTCATTCTTGGCCAAAAATACGGCTTTCTGTCTATACCAATTGTCTTCTGGTATCCTGCGTGACCCGAATATGGAGCTTGATGGATCTCATCCATAACAACCCTCCTCAAATCTGCTACATTTGGGATGTAAATTCTGTTCTTATAGGTTAGAAGTCCATCTTCTTCCAATTTATATCCCTCATACTTCTTCTCAAGACTTTGTTGGTGCAATTTGTCTTTTACCTGCTCATACAATTCATCTCCAGTAGTATGACTAACAATCCACTGTCTCAAATTTGATTGGAAAATACTAAGAGATGCCACATGCATTTCCTACACTTTCCTATTGAGTGCATCAGCTACTTTATTCTCTTTTCCTTTTTATGTGTTTGATTTCAAAATCAAACTCACATAAAAACTCCAGCCATCTTGCTTGCCTAGAATTTAGAGTAGGCTAATCAAACAAATACTTCAGACCATAATGGTCTGTCCTTAGTTCAAATCTTCTGCCCATCAAGTAATGCCTCCACATCTTGAGAGCATGTACTATGGCTGCAAGTTCTAGATCATGAGTGGCATAGTTCTTCTCATTCTCCTTCAGCTTTCTTGACTCATAACATATCACGTGGTTTTCTTGCATAAGGACCCCTCCAATCCCTTGACCGCATGCATCAGTACACACCACAAAATATTTTTCTGGGTCTGTAATCTTCAAGACTAGTGCACTAGTGAGAATATTCTTCAACTGCTAGAAGCTTTCTTTACACCTCGGTGTCCATTCAAAATTTATTCCCTTCTTTTGCAAAGAAGTGACTGGATGTGCAACCTTGGAGAATCCTTCAATGAATCTCCTGTAGTATCCTGCAAGTCCCATAAAAGATCTTACATCCGTCACATTTCTTGGGGTAGGTCAATTCATAATGGCCTCAATATTCTCAGGGTCTACACATATGCCCTCATCGGAGATAATGTGACCCAAATAATGAATCCTATCTTTATAGAAGTCACACTTACTCAACTTTGCATAAAGCTTATGCTCCCTGAGCAATTGCAATGTCAATCTCTGATGTTCTTCATGCTCTTCCTCATTCTTAGAATAAATAAGAATGTCATCAAGAAAAACAAGAACAAACTTGTCCAAATACCTACTGAAGACACTATTCATAAGGCACATAAATGTAGTTGGTGCATTTGTGAGATCAAATGGTACCACTACAAACTCATAATGTCCATACCTTGTTCTAAAGGTTATCTTATGAATGTCCTCATCCTTGATTCTTACCTGATGGTAACCAGACCTCAAGTCAATCTTGGAAAATACCTTTGCTCCTCTCATTTGATTAAAGAGGTCATCAATCCTAGGAAAAGGATATTTGTTCTTCACAGTGACTTTGTTCAGCTGTCTGTAATCAATACACAAGCTGAGTGTACCATATTTCTTCTTCACAAACAGAACTAGTGCTCCCCAAGGAGACATACTCGACTTGATATACTTCTTCTCTAACAACTCTTGCAATTGCATCTTCAGCTCTAGTATTTCCAGTGTACTCAACTTGTAGGGTGTCTTGGACACTGATGCTGCTCCTGGCACAAGTTCAATGGTGAAATAAATGTCCCTCTTTGGAGGAAGCCCTGGAATCTCACCAGGAAACACATCCTTGAACTCCTGCAACACCCGAAAGTCCTACAACCTAGGAGTTTCATTCTCTGTTGCCTCCAAAATATGAGCTGCATACAACTAGCAACCTTTCCTACATAACTTCTTTAACTGCATTGCTGAAATCTACCTTATAGAAATCACCTTTGGAATGCCTCTTACAACTCTTGGGTTCCCTTCTTCATCCATGCATTCAAAAGTATTATTATAACATTCAAGCTTTACTATGTGATTTTCTAACCAATCCATTCCAATGAGAACATCATAGGAACCAAGTGGTAGAACATTCAGATCTACACAAGTGACCAATCCATTCATAACCAATGGACATTTCTCTACCACTTCACTAACCTTTCTCTTAGTTCCAGTGGCTAGCTGAACTAACCAAGATTTGCTATGCTTTACTTTCTTAAAAGCATAAATCTCTACTACTATAGGAGTAATGTAGCTGTGAGTAGAACCGGGGTCAATCAAAATAGAAACATATTGCTCAACAATCTTATCTGCAACTTCAACCACAGTTGACTGGTGATCTACCTGGTAGTCCTCTGTTAGGATATTTAGACACTTAGGAGTTAGTTAAGATCAACTTGTGTAATATATCCGTTAGGTAAAAGTGTGTTTCTTTAGTATGCATTAGTATGCATTTGTAAATATTCTAATCCGACGGTCACGATATGTTCTAGACATAGAGTGATCCGACGGTTCAACTTCTCTTAGATCATACCTACCATTGATCCGTGGCTTAACACCCGATTGGTCTATGATCTCTATTTAAAGAGAATAGAGGGTCCTTGGCTAGTTGATCGATTATGAGAAGCTCATGTAACTTTCTTTCTTTTGCATAATAAATTGCTCCGAAGTAGCTATTTGGCCGGGGCCGTGGACTGTTTCCCTCTCGAGGGTTTTAACCACGTGACAAAGATTGGTGTATTGATCTGTGATCTGTTTGTGTGAAGCGTCTATTCTTGGTGTTCGGTCCTTTGGGAGTACCCTGTGTACCCTAACCCATGTGAAGTCTAGTCTTAAGCAAACTTTTGAAATGTCAGACTTAGGACATTTGCATTATTTTCTTGGTCTCCAAGTCTTGCAAACCAAAGAAGGAATATTTCTT
>LPNX010041574.1:245723-303223 GCA_001517045.1 Pseudotsuga menziesii
GACCAGGTTTGCTGCGATGAATAAGCCAGATAGAAGGTGGTTGTCGAGATTCAAGGCGATTAGCTTCACTCCAGAAAAGGAACAAACTGCCGGGATTGTTACCAGTTGCAGAAATCGCGTAGCTAACTGATAGGCGATTTTCTGAGATTTATTGTGAGCAAATGGAGGCGAATCTTAAAAATCTAGCACATGGGTTTTCTTCAGATCGGACCCATTTAGTTATACTCAGGAGGATTTTGCCAGAAAATGATTGATTCTAGGCGATTTCGAGGATCCTTTGAGCATGATTTTGGCAGTTGCGGCCGGCAACGAAATGTTTGTTTCCAGGAATTCGCCTGTTGCAGAGCTGAATCTGTTTTGTTCTGATCCTGGTTTATTTAAACTCAGAAGAATTTGATTGTTGAGGAGGAGGTTGGGGGCTGCCAAAGCACAAAATATTTATCTTTTGAAAGCTCTGAAAACTCTGCTGCCAGTGATTGATGGTCGATACTCTTGGGAAGTGAAACCAAAACTGCTGGTCTCTTTTACCTGCATTTCTGGACAGTGATCTGTCAGTAGCTGTAGCGTTTTGGACTGGTGATGTTATATACACAGTTACAGTTTTAAAACTTTAATTGTGGTTTATAGTATCTTTCAGTTTTGCAATTTCACTCTTCTATATTATAATGTTTGTTATGATTTCTCTGATGAGTTGTGCAAATATTATTTTTATGGTATTGGCTGTTCCTGTTGTTGACTGTGTTAGTATATCATGTATTGTAGTTAATAATTGATATTATTATTACATTATGTGTAACGATATTTGTATGAATTTGTATATTTAAATGTTTTTTAAATATTACAAATGATCACATGCAGTATTCTTATTGATATCAGTCAGTGATAGGTTAAATTAATTATTGCTCCTGATCAGGATAGGTATTAGATTAGAATTATAATTGATTTATTTTCTGCTTTTGTATCATCTGAATTATCTTGTTAAGTCAGATCCTTTTTATTAATTACATTCACATCATCCTTTGTAATTATTGTATACTTGTATATAATTATAACATGATTTTGTATGATATAATTTTAGTCTAGACTCATGTTCTATTCATGTATTTAGGATTAGTTGTATTATTTCAATAGTTTCTAATTCTTGTAATATAACTTGGAGAAATCATTTGTAATTATAATCGTGTGACTAGCACTGACTATCAGTAGCATTAATAGAAAACCATTAGTCTTTTAGGATCCCAGGCTAACAGAGCCTTAAAATCTGTCGGGTGCGACTATTCCAAACAGCTTGGAGCCTGCTTTAAGGGTCCCGGACTGGGTCGTTTCCCCCGTTGCGGGCTTATCCAAATACGCCCGTCAACAAACTTATAACCTCAAAATTAAAAGCAATGCACCTTATCCTATTCTCCTCATAGAAGTGGATCTTTTCCCCCATCGATAGCATGGTATGACTAGGTACATGATGTACAAGCATAAGATAAATAACATGGGAAACGAGAGACTTCCTAAAATTGCTTTTGACTCAAGTCAAAACCAACTACACCTCAAGCGGTGTTGGTGTAAAGATACCATGGCTTGGTTAAACCATTGGGGAATTGATGAAAACGACATTTTGTAGAACATTGATAAGTCAAAAATATTATTACTTATAAGTTTAAAGAGAAATTATGGTGTGGGAAAATTAAGATACTATAAGAGGTCATTAATCCTAACTTGGAAGATCAAAAGTATCTCTCGGTAGCAACTAGCTCATGGAGGAAAATTAATATAGCCAATATTAGAACAAACTCTCATGAAATCCATAGTGAAACGGGGCGTTGGTCTATTCCTAAAACTCCATGGGAGGAAAGGGTTTTCCATTTGTGTGAGTCTATGAGCGTTGAGGATGAAAATCACTGTTCTCTTAGAGTGCCTTGCTTACACCCACAATAGATTTGAGTTTCATAATATTTTCTACAATACAAACCTTTATAACCTCCTAACTTGCCAAAACTAGATTGAGCTTGGAAAGCTTCTTGGCAAACGTTTTGAGCATAGGAACAAGATTTTAAAGTAAACCAAGTATTATCCTTCTTAAGGTTCGATAGACCAAAATTGGTCTTAGTGGACATTAATCATCATCATCATCACAAGTTATATGTGTGTGTGTGTGTGTGTATTACAAATTAGTATGAATGAGATGTGTAAAATAAATAACATACTAATAATAAAGAATAAAGTGAGATCATATATAAAATTTAACCCAGAAAAAACATAAAATGGTAAATGAATAATAAATAAACTAGAGTTTTGCCAAACTATCTTTGTCAAAGTAACCATTTTGAATTAATGAAATTACTTTTTTTAATACAGAGATGGGTTCAATGCTTTTCAATATCTAGAAACAACCTGATTGTGCAAACTTAACATTTGATATCTTCAATTTAATCTATACAAAATTATTTTTATTAGATTTTAGACCAAAAACTTCATTATTTTGAGTAGTTAGAAAAGGGCCAATGTGTAAAGTGTTTAGACTATGATATCGATAAGGTTACACATTAATTATCTTTTATACATATAGGTGTTTAATAGATCCAAGGTTAATATGGACCTCAACTAGAACCAACTATAACCAAAGTGCAATGAAACAATACTAAAACTTGGACCAAAAAATAACAGAGTAAGTTAAGTAGTAGACAAACCATACTTTTTTAATTCTCCAAATCTAGTAGGAATTTTAGTGTTAGTTATAATTCCATCTTGAGTTTTACCCATTTTAAAATATTTAAATCTTCAAAATTTTGAAAATAATAATAATAATAACAAGAGCCACGAGGTGGCAATGTCCTTGACGCTATCAATAGTTGTTGCTTGGAAGCTATAGAAAAAAGAATGTAGATACCTAAGGCCTTGCTTGTCTTCTTTTTTCTATACCATAATTAAATAGATTTATAACATTCGATGGGTTGTTTTATTATGCAAGAAGTCTTCTTAGGGCATTTCCCCTTAGTTATTGGTTACCACCCATGAATTGGTTAAAGTGGTTGATACTTCTCTAGTGAAAAGCATCTAGAAAGCATGGGATATCAATAAATACTAGCTTAATTTGTAATGAGCATTGTATGAGGTGGACTCTTAAGTTGAGTGTGATGGCAAGCTATTGAGAAGAAATACTTAGTTCCCATTGTTGCAATTCTTGAGAGTGAAAAATGACATGGCCATTGATGTTTTTTTAGCAAGAGAGAGATGGAGGGCTCGATCTCATGACCATAACTTAAACTAAAGTTTGGACTAGATCTCTTGGACAAAGCTTAAGCTAAACTTTGGGTCAACCAACTATGACAACATCATATTGGATAGAGTTTATCATATTAAGAATATTTATTATACTTATTAAAAAAATGACATTATAAATTAAATAAAAATTAATATGTTTGAACCAAGAAATATATTATTACATGTACATTATTATATCAATATCTACAATAATATCTTAATATTATTAATATTCTTTGTTAAATAAATAATAAATAAATTATTATTAAAAAATGACATCATAACAATCTATATAAATAATATTATTTTGATTTTGTATTTTAATAACTTATCACTAATCTACATAAATAATATTATGTATTAATAACAACATCAAATTTACTATAACTGTCTATACAAAATTAATAATATATGTTATAACAATCAACACGAACATGCAAACATTCTAAATTGTTTAATTAATAAATTAAAGTGTTTTGAAACATTTTTAAACTCTTTATAAAAGATAATTTAATACATATTTAATTGACACTACCTCGTTCTGAAACTTTATCGTAATTCGAGGGCTAGGTCAGAATTATTTTGTTGGTAGGAGAGGTCGTTTCCAACATTCCTTTGGAAGGAGAGGGATAGGGTTTAACCGACTTTCATTTCTCTCTATCGGGGAAGAGGAATGACACTCAACTGATCAAGTCAGCAAGGAGAACATTTCTGGGGATTCAACACGAAAATGCAAACATTCATCATGCTCAAACCAAACATTCATCATGCAAACATGCAAACATTCATCAAGTGAAATCTATTGTGGCAACTAAACATTCATCATGCTCAAACCAAAATCTATCGCGACAGCTAAACATTCATCATGTTCAAACCAAAATCTATTGCGACAACTAAACTGTTTGAGAGTGACAGATGTCGTTCTCCCAAATAAAGCCAAATATAAAATATTTTGAAACCCATAATTAAAAAGCTATCTTTCAGAACTCTGCGCTACATAAATTGTTCAATCCCATACGATTTTCTCCCGAATGAGTTGCTGGAAACATGATCGAAAGTCAGTCCCTTCACCTCGCAGGGTTTTGGACGAGTTGGTAACTCCATGAGTTTAGGTTTTGAATCTCCTTGTATATTACTTTTACCCTTTAACATCTAGTTTTCCCACAAGAATTTACAATTGGGAGGTCTCTAATGCCTATGAGTGAATTATATTGGTATTTTCATATGTGGTTGTCTAAATTCGAGTCTTACGGTTCCTCTAATCTGAGTTTTCTCAATGCTTTCATTTTATCCTGCAGATTAGACAAGTGTTGTTAGAAACATTATCGAAAGGCAGTCCCTTCGCCTCACAGGGTTTTGGATGAGCTGGTAACTCCATGAGTTCAAGTTTTGAATCTCCCTCTATATTTCTCTTGCCCTTTAACATTTAGTTTGCTCACAAGAATTTACAGTTGGGAGGTCTCTAATGCCTATGAGCGAATTATATTGGTATTTTCATATGTGGTTGTGCAAATTCGAGTCTTAGGGTTCCTCTAATCTGAGTTTTCACATTGCTTTTTATTTTAGCCTGCAGATTGGACAAGTGCATGGCTAATGTTATTTTGTTTTGCAGTATGAACCTTACCATCCGGTGTCGCTTTACAATGGAGGGATTCTTCGAAATCTTGGTTTTGACAATGGAACCAACAACTTGACTAGTTACAGAAGCGCAAGTGTAACCCTACGAATAGAGAGTCAGGATAATGGCAACAAATATCAGGAAAGTTGGGATAATGAGATTACTCAGGAAGCAAACTCATGCGAATTTCTTTAGCAAATCTACTTCAAACCTATAAATCTGTTGAAAATAAATAGATGTAATTAGTTACTATGTTCGTGGAGAATGAAGGATAATAAACCCACATTAAGAGTGAATTGATGTAACTACACAAAATTGATGAGAAGACTGCAAATCACCTCAGAGAAAGTGTATTCATGGTGTGCTAAGCACTGCCAAATGATGGAATAGCCTGCCCATTAGGAAAATAGACTCCATGGGTACAATTCCATGATTTTTTGAGTTGGTTAACTTAAAACCAACACATTCTAAACTTCGAAATCGAACGTCCTAGCCCCAGGACTGCCAAATGTTATGGATTTATTCTTTCAAATTTTTTATTATAAAATCCCTAGATTAGAAAGCAACTCGAGCCTAACCTAGTAATTTCCAAATTGTAGCGACAACAGATATTTGCCAGAAGTTATTTTGTGCCTGTTTGAATACTTTGGATGTCAAAATATAAGAAAAGCAACAACCGAAAGATCAAATGTTGGAAAGGTCGTTCGAAAGGACACATAAATCGTGCCTCGGATACTTGTCCGATCGATCCTTGTCAATTTACCGTATTTTTCTCAAACCAGAAAAAGGAAAAATACAAGGAAATACATTCCAAACTAAATCTCAGTGCAAAACCTATAGCCTTAAACCATCGAAACTAAGCAAATAATCCAATTTACTTTTATTCACGTTTATTCCAGAACGAACAATCAAACTAAGAAAATAATCCAATTTATGTTTATTCTAGAACGTACAATCAAACACACACCTAAGGCATAGCGTCAAGTCGGACATCATACCCGAGAAAAGAACCAACAACACAAAGTTATGGCGATATAAATCTAGAACTTTGCGATATAAATCCAGAACTTTGCGTTGCATACTTGGTGGGCGGTCATTTCATCATACCCGAGAAAAGAACTAGCAGCACAAGTATGACGATATAAATCCAGAACTTTGCACTGCATACTTGGTGGGCGGCCATTTTCCCGATTCTGGAAAATAATAAGAACTATTTCAAATAAAGCACCCGATCCTTTGTTTAAACAATAGAATGATTAAAAATAAAGATAACAAGGCCAAGAGTGCACCATAATAAAAGGGTCCATTAACACATAGTACAAATGTGTAGATGACGAGGGGTGAATTTTGGCAAGTGGCAGAGATTTTAATCACCAGCTTCTTCATGGCAGTTGCGATCATCACACAACTTTAAACAATTGTCATCCCCCATTTAAAACCCATGTAAGTTAAAACCACCGAGGTCAACACGCAGGAGAATTAATGGTCGCTGACGGGAGGGCGCCGCCAACACCTGGGAGTGGATTCCCAAGGCATAACGTAAGCTCCTGCCATCCAATTAGAATGAAACAAATTATATTTAAAAAAAATTAATAAATAAAATAAAACATTTTGGAAATCATAAAAAAGTAAAAAAAAAATCAATCAATCTACGTTGTCTATATAAGTCCCCCGTCGAACACATAATAATAGAATTTCACTTTATAAATAAAAAAAAATTAAAAAAAAACATTAAAAAAACCATTTATCTACTTCTTAATTCACTCTGATAATAACACCACAATCACACCAAATAAATATCTTTTTTTTCAGATGGAAAGATCCACGGGAAACCCAGCAATACTTCCCCACATTCGTGGATGGTAGAGGTGGTAAACCGCCGGCCATCCTAGCAGAAGACCTAACCCTAGAGGACTCAAGGCTCAAACCCGTGACCTCCCCCGAACCGAAAGAGTATACGCATGTCTTACCAATTGAACTAACCCTTGGGATTACCAAATAAATATCTATCAAAATAACTAAAACACAAACATACACACTAAACTAAAAACACAAACATACACACTAAAGTAACAACATGATATAATGCAAAAACCTTATAAATCAAATAGACACACTAAAGTAACAACATGATATAAAGCAAAAACCTTATAATCAAATAGCTAAAAGACACGGATAACAAACAAACGCTAAGAGAATAGGTACAAGTTATACAACAAATTTCAAGTCCAGAAGCAAAATTGTCAAATTGTGTGTAATGAAATGATTGAATGGAAGGGTTAAAGAACGACCATGTCCAGTGTCCACGCATAAATTAATATTACCAATAATAATAAAGAAACAATATTCTCTGCACTTGTTTCACTATTCCGAGTCAGAATCATGCAACCCATCCCTTGCTGCCACCTAAGCCACCATACTATCTTTCTGCACAACACACGTGCTACACATGCCGTCTCCATTACATACACGTCGCTTGCGTCACTTCCACTGTCAAATTCTCTGACACCTGTCGGCACGATGGGACTCCATTGCCTCTTCTTTCTGATTGGCAGTTGAATGCGGCCACAGCGGGCCCCACCTGATCAGGCTACCTTGCTGTCAACCACCACGAGTACACCGTACGTTCGGCTGCCAGACAGGATAGAGCCCTGTCTTCCTTCAAGAACGTACGGAACACCCCGAGTTCGGGTACAGTGCCAGCTAATGGGTTCTAGTGGCTCCATTATAAATGAACGCTCGGGAAATTCTATCATTGACATTTTGCTGAGGCGGATACTCGATATGACGTGACATATATGTGGACGTACAGCCGTACACGTCCATACACCTCAATGGTAAGGGCTGGGCTGTTAGAACTTAGACCCCAAATCAAATTAAGATTGTGCTACCATTTAGTGGCACTCTGTTTGCCACGTCAGATCGCCATAGTTTTAGATTAATGCCACATCAAACCAGTGATTAAATGCCACATCGAACCAGTCATCACAAATCATTGGGCTAGTTAATCCAATGACATGCCATAATTCTGACACGTGTACGTCGTCATTGGATTCGTTGGGAAAAGTTTTGTACTTTGAAAGTTCAGTCTCTTAAACTCTGGTGCGCCAACATGTTATGGTGTGTATTGATTCCTGACTATTTGTGCATAATCCAACTGCAATGGTATACGAATTCTGCCACTCTTCATTATGTCTTTTTGCAGTGGAGCATTTAGTTTTATGTATATTGGGAATGGGGAGGGATGGGACGCAAATGTGCAATATTTTGGAAGGGAACCTCTCACTGGTACAAGATTTGTTTGGTTAAATTTACTTTTATGTATATTGGGAATGGGGAGGGATGGGACGCAAATGTGCAATATTCTGGAAGGGAACCTTTCACTGGTACAAGGTTTGTTTGGTTAAATTTATTTTTATGTGTAGGATAAACGTTCACCAAAACGCCCCACTTTGTCGGGGAACTTTGTATAGAAACCGGTTTAGATTTTTAACGGAAAGTGTTATTTTTTCAATTAAAAAATTTCTGCAATTAGATTTAGTTAATGAATACGAAATGGCCTATTTCAAAACAACCTAGATTGCCCAAATTGTAATTTAAAACATCGAAATCGTTATTTCAGCAAAATATTCTCTGCCGGATTCCGGCGAGTCGGGGGGTTTTGGTGAACGCTTATACTGCTCCATGCGACATGGATTCTGTCATTCTTCGTTATTTTTTCTTTTACTTATAATTATATTTTTTTAAATAAAAATTATATTTACAAAATAAATAAAAATTATTCAAAATATTGTAAAAATTTTGAACATAAAATTTTCTCATTTTATTATTATACATATATCTAATTAAAATAAAATATCTTGAAAAGGCCTCACATTAATGGTTAGAATCATTTTGACTAAATATTTTAGTCTTAGTACAATATATTGTGCCCTATATATTTAGAAAATATATTCTTCATTCTTATATGATGGATAAATGTATAAAGCTTTACAATCACAAATATTATTTCACATATCTAATTAAAATAAAATCTCTTCAAAACACCTCCACACTACTTGTTAGAATCATTTTGACTAAATATTTTAGTCTTAGTACATTATAATGTGCCTATATACTTAGAAAATATATTCTTCATTCCTATATGATGGATAGATGTATAAAGTCTTATAATCACAAATATATTGTCCATGTTTCACTGGTTGTAATCTACTATTTGGCAAAAGTCATGCCCATATCACTTTCATGTAACTAACTTGTGGGGCTTATCTTTAAGATATTAGAACATTTGTGGAAAAAAATATTGTGAATCATATTACTTTGTTTTAAGCATATTTAATTTATATTAAAATGTAAGTGAATAAATTACAGAATTTATAGTACCTAAATCAATTCTTACATAATCCCATCATAGAGATGTTCATAAAAATAATTCTTCAATTTAGGTGAATTTTCTACACATCCAGATATGTTCATAAATATAGTTTATTAAGTTAAGTTAAGTTTCTACACATTACATTACATAGAAACAGGTTCATATAGATAGTTGGTCAGTTAAGTGAATTTCTTATACTTAGGTAATCCCTTTGTGATAAGTTGTCAAAATTCAAAGGAAAATATAAATATTTATGTTAAAAGGTAAAATAATAATTGGAGGAAAAAAATAACACAATTTTTTAAAATATTATAAATACACACATAATGTAAAATTATTAAAATTTACTTTTATTTTTAATATTAATAATATAATTTATAATTTTCAATATAAATTATGTTGTTACTAGCATTAAGTTGGTAGATTTTCAACAACTTTTAAAATGAATTTGGATTATCCATCTATTAAAATAAAGATGAGAAAGTATAAAAAAAAACATAAAAAAGAAAAAACAATCACATATTTCTTATTTCCTATGTTTTTAATCATTTTCATAATACATTATATCACAAGAATATACATCAAATGACAAAAACATAACTTAAAGCAAGCATTCAAAACATAAAGCCAAACCAAAATCCTAAATCCTATCAATGGTATACATGCTTCCTTATATTTATACATGATTCCTTATATGTATCCACCTAGCAAACCATATTACCTTATCTAATACCTCCCATTCCATTTCAATTTTCTTTTACAAGAAGGAAAGAATTATTTATCTATATCCCCCATTTCTACTATTTATTGCATCATAAGACAACAAACAAAATTAATGAATAATGCACAAGGTCATTCTTTGTCCTAAGAAACAACAATTAGGTTATTGAGAGGAATTAACAATATACGATTCTAAGTGCAATGGTCATAAGTTTGGACAACATTCATTGGTCATGTGACTAGGGATTCTACTTGTTCGATAGATTTAGTGGTGATAATAAAAAAAAACAATTGTATATTAATGTAGATTTCATAAAAAAAAGTATGTAAATGACCAATTACATTCATTTTTATATGACAATTTAAGCATATTTTGTTGAGATGAAGTTCATATAGTAATTGTGGATGGCTTGTGCAACAATTGGCTTTTGAAAACTAAATATTAACATAATTAATTTTATTTGAAAAAGTATAATTTAATTAAATGATGGTTATGTTTTTAATCATCATTTTTTTAAGTCAAATAATTTAATATTAAAAAAAAACAAAAAAACAAAACAAAAAACTTCATATCTAAACCTCATTACTTCGAGAAGTTATTCAAAACTCTAATAGCATAATGGGATTCCTCTTCAAATTCCATATAATCTTCAATAAATCTATCTTATTCTTAATTATAAGACATTTATTTTTGAAAAAATATATGAGCAATACTATAATTAATTATGAAGATAGTATAAATTAGTTCACTCTATCAGACTTCTTCTTCAGCGACTTGACTCTTTCTCTTGCTGGCATGTATACAGGGAAAATAACCAGGAAGCGGACAAAGCTTCCAAGGACGGGCTCAGGTTGGCATCGGGCACTTGGACAGTGAAAGAAATTAATGATGGCAGACTGCAGGGGTTCTATCACAGGCCTTTTATTGAAGACTATTGATATTGTCATGTTATTTACACTACTTGTTTGACATAGCTGGATATTTGCAGAAACTATAGCTGTTTTTGTTTTATAAGCAGCATAATTATGTATATTTTGAACTCTGTTGAAAGGATGTTAGACATCGTATTGGGCATCTATGTATGTTCATGTTAGAATAGTTTTTGACTGAAGGCTTTTATAGTCTCATGACAGATTTTTGGTTTTTGAAATTCACGATAAGTGAATCTACAGAATGTAATTTTGATCTCGAAAGATGAATGAAATTACGCTTTTTTTCTTGGGAAAAAAAATAATGAAATTCCTTTTAAAATTCCATATAATCTTTAGTAAATCTATCTTAATTATAAGACATTTATTTTTGAAAAGATACCTCATTTAGTTACGCACGATACTATGATTAATTATGAAGATAATATAAGTTATTGACATAAAATTATCTGTTTTTTAATTTATACTATTTTAAAAATCTTTAAAAATATATATCTATTAAAATATTAATTTTTAATTATTTATAAAATTAAGATTTTAACTTTTTTTTATTTAATATTTATAAAATTTAATATATTAATTATTTATAAAATTAAGATTTTAATTTTTTTTAATTTAATATTTATAATTTTTTATATTTTGATTATTTATAAATTTAAGATTTAAACTATTGTTAATTTGATTAGAATTTTTTTTTTTAAATATAAATTGTAAAATTTCATTTACAATAGTAATATTTGTAGTTAAATGATGAAGTATGGCCCAAAGGGGAATGGTTATTGTTTTTCCTAAATAAAGGGTGCACTTTTTAATAGAGTATCATGGTTTTGTAAACAACGTTTTTCACAATACAGATTTTAACTTTTTTTTATTTAATATTTATAAAATTTAATATATTAATTATTTATAAAATTAAGATTTTAATTTTTTTTAATTTAATATTTATAATTTTTTATATTTTAATTATTTATAAATTTAAGATTTAAACTATTGTTAATTGTAAAATTTCATTTACAATAGTAATATTTGTAGTTAAATAATGAAGTGTTAAATAATGAAGTGTGGCCCAAAGGGGAATGGTTATTGTTTTTCCTAAATAAAGGGTGCACTTTTTAATAGAGTATCATGGTTTTGTAAACAACGTTTTTCACAATAAGTTCATGTTTTAAGTTCATGTTTTAGGTCCTTTGACTTTTGGACGAGAACAAAGTGGTCAAGGTGTGGGTTTTTTTAGGATGGAAGAGTTTTTGTACTAGGGTTTCAATTGTTTCAAGGATGGCAGACTCTCAGAGTTATGCCCTGTCAAAGCTTGACAATGAAGTTCTAGAGTGGGTTGCGTTACATCAAGAGAAGACTCCAATTGGTGGCATATTCTTTTCGAAAGAGGATTTTATAAAGAATAGGCATTTGGGTGGAGATTTTTTTAGGTCATTGTTTAGTGTAGAGCCTGGAGTGGAAGGTTGACAGTTGGTTTAGTCTTTGGTAGGGGATATTGTTCCAATTTTCTCGGATGACTAAACTTGGATGGTGAAAGGAAACTAGACGGAACGAGAGAGGCTGGGAAGGTTTTTGAATCTGGGCCCAAATGTTTGTTTGGATTGGTTCAGGTTAAGACAAAAAATCAGCAATGTGGTAAGAGACAAGCCAGTTAATGTAATTAGGGGTGTGGCCAACAAAATCCCTAACCTAGGGGAGAATGAGCGCCCTTTCAATGAAGGTATTTCTCAGGGTGGATGTGGTGGGGGGAAAGACACTATATGTGTTAAAGGATAAGGCGAAGAGGTTTCTAAAGACCTATAGACCCTTTGAAGACCCCATTTACATAACAATTGGGAAGGATGTGTATTTGGATCGGGTGGTGTGCTTGTAGATAACAACTCTTGTCGAGCAGATCGAGTATACTTCTCTAAACTGATTAGAGTTTGTGGAATTGATCAACGCAAACTGGAAGCCATTTGTTGACTACAACCCTAAACTCGACATTCTAGTAAATGGTTGGTACTGCTTCCACTTCGTCCGTGGATAATTTTAGGGGCTATATATATCCCATGGGATATATTAAGGGGGTTACAAAAACTTAGTGGGCTATTTTCTTATATGGAAAGGGATTTTTTAGCTAAAATATATTCGCCCAATATTCATTAGGAAAAAGATAAATCCAAAATGAATAGCCCTCCTGTATATTAATGAGCAAAATGAAAAAAATAATTTTTGCCCTATTAAAATCTCCCTCCAATCTATTTTTCGCCCCAAATTTCTAGAGAAAATATAGTGAAATCACTCCATCGCCCCCAATTTTCATCAATGGAGGCTCCAAAGGGTTATTTCTCCCTCCATTTTCCTCGTAATTCAGGCATATGATTACATTTTCCTGTATTTTTAGTCAATTTCATGTGATACCTTCTTTTAGCCCTTGATTTCCAATATTAGAGGGAAAATCAGGGGCTATTTTGTTCTATATAAATCCTACATTGATTCATGGTTCACCCACATCGGATTGCACTTGCAAGGTGAAGGTTTTGGTTGATGCAATTCCACTTTTCATTCTAAGTTTTATCAACACTTTAATTTTTGCATAAGATCTCCATTGTCGAAAGCTCATGTCTTAGAGGGGCATTCTGCACATGTAATTTATTAGAGAATACAAATTCACGTCATGAATTTCACCCAATAATTAACGTGGTATTCTTTTCATGCTTTTTATCCACAATTATAATAGATTATTATATTGTAAGTTTACCTTTCATCATGCTTTTTGTCATGGATTATTTTTTAGGCGAGTTGAATTCTAGGCCACTCCTAATTCTTAGGGCTCATTCGTTGTTATTAGGGTTTTATTCTATCCTAGGAGTATTGGTTCCATGAAAGTGTCATAGAGCTCAAAATATATGATTTATTTTATGCCTTGTCATGTTTAAACTATTGACTGGAATTTATATGTTTTTAGTGGATGCTATGCTTGATGGAGATATGCCACATGGTTTTTATATATTCAAATTGAATTTGACCTAGTAGTTTAAAATGTGATTTTATTAGGATCTTGCTCTGGAATTATTATTGGATCTAAGGTGTTAATGACAATGCATATGTTCATATTTTATGTATGTTATTGTTGATGTTTGAGATGTTTGTAATATAAATGAATGCACAATGATTATAATGGTGGGGCTACAAAGGAATGGTCATTATTTTGGTTGTCTTCTTGTAGAGTTTCCCAAAGCGTACTAGTAGATTCTTTTATTAGTATTGAGAAGTTTGTGAATGGTAGATTTTTTTATTCCTATTGCTAAGTTCATCAACTTATTTTGTGACCTAAAGTTGTTGGGTTCACTCTTGTTTTATGATATTTTGTTTTTTGTAAGGGTCATTTACAAGTAAAATGTTTTTTGGTAATTTGTTTATGATGTGTAATTGGTATCATCATCCATAAATGGGTCTAGTTATGTATGATAAATATATGATTTAGTTGGAACATAATACTTCATTTCCATCATGATTATATATAATATGTACATGGCATGTTTCACCTGAGATGTAGACATTATTCTATATGATATCTACTCTTTTGAATTCAATGAAGGTGCTAAAACAATTTTACCACGTTTTGCATGCTTTCAAAAATCTCAAGGACATGGATACAAACACCTCCTCAGTTTATCTAAGAAAAAGTAGTCTTTAACATAGTAGTTAGAATGATATGCATGATGATGCATTAATGTGATTTCTATTCTTGTTACTAACTCTAAAAACTCTAAGTCAAATGACATAATTCAAATTTTGATTGTCAACAAAAGAAAGGAAAAAGTGGCATTCATATCTATAAACAAATAAGCATGTTTTTTTTCTTTTATTATAGGGTATCTTAAAAATCAAAGATTTGGAAAATAAGCTAATTGGGAATTCATACACTAAATTAGGGTTGCAAGTCTCGATAATACTCCATGTTGTAATAATGGTTCATGGGTTCCAAAATCACTCCATATTATAAAGTGCTCAATTCTATCAATTTGTTGTTATGCCAAGATTTGGGTCCCCACATGCTTGTTGGACCATTAATGGACGAGATAAAAAAGGGGAGTCCCCACTTTCCCAGAATCTAGTTAGTGTAGTTGTGTTTCACCAATACCTCTAGTTGTGAGTGAATCAATATTTATTGTCAAATGTATAAATAAATTCCTCCTCTCTTCATCCATGAATTTGTTCATTTGAGGGTCTAGGAGTGGAGAGAGTTGAGCTCTGATATATGTTCTTCTATTTCACTACCTTAGTAACCTACATAATCAAAATCTAAGTCTTCCCATCAAAACATTCACCAATTTGTTACAAGGTTTTATAATTTGATGAAAAATTCACCAAGTTATTACAAATTTTATAATTCAGTGAAATATTCATCAAGATTTTAGAATATCTTATAATTTGGTGAAAGATTCTCCAAGATTTTACAAGATTCTATAATAGAATGAAAGATTAGTCAAAAAATTATATATACATATTATATTATTGATAAAATAACCTTCATTTTTTCCTACATATTAGGGAGATTCACCCATTTATTATACATATAAATTAAATGGGTGTTCTTAAAATCATCCCTGACTTCATCTGTGTAGGCGGTTGAAAAAATTCTTGTGTGACCTTGGCTTATTAGGGGTGGCTCACTAGTCTTGAGCAAGTGGCATGGTGCATTCAACCTTGTAAAGGAAGCAGTGGTTCTTCGACACCCATGGTGTCTGTTATCGGGATTTCCACTCTAACTATGGTCTCGGTTAGTGTTTGAAGATCTAGCAAGAATAATTGGAAGGCTTATTCACATGGAGAAGGACATGTTATATAGTGTTGATAATAGGGTCGCAACGTTTCTAGAGAAGTTGAATGTGTCGAAGGGTTTACTGGAAGAAGTGGTGATTCAACGGGGAGAGGAGACTTTAATCTAAATTATGGATTATAAACAAAGTCAGTTCAATTTTTTTATTTGCAGAAAGATGAGACACTTAAGGAACCAATGTCCAAGCCTCATGTACAGAGGAGTAGGGTAGAATGGGATAGCTAGAAATGGTCTAAGGAATCACAAACCAGCTTCAGTGGAAGTGGGGATTTCTAACTCAGGTCCTTTGTTGGGAGCTACAAAGGTCCCCGAGATGGACCTTTCGGTTGACAAACAGAGGGGCTTAGATTCTTTGGTGTATTCTAGTATGAGTAAGCTCGAAATTTCTTTCCCCTCTGGTTTTAATTATTTTTCTTTAAAATAATTAGAGTTCATCAAAAATAGTTTTCTTCAGTGGAATGGCTCTTTGGTGTCACCTTGTGATGTGGAGAAAGGTATCAATCCCATTTTGGAGGGGATCTTTAGGGGTATCAAGGGGGGGATCCGACTTTAGATCTTATAGAAGAGACTGTATAGTGGGGTTTGTATGATCATTGGGGTTGTCTTTCAAGGGAGAAGATGTTGACAACTCCAAAAGCACTCCAAATTTCCCTATTGAGTAGGACTAGTGTGAGACACCTGTTTTGACTCATTGTGGAGGTGATAGGGAAGCTATCCTATTAGATGAAATTTGAGGTCTAAAATGGGCCTCCTAAGGAAAATGATAAAATAATAGTTATTAATTTTGGAGGAAGAATGAAAAAAACTACTTTTTTTGTTCGTATTTTAGACATATCTCCGTGTGTTTTTACTCAAATTTCGAGCGGGAGAGCTTGTTGGATGTGAAATTTAATTCCACATCCACTGACTACCCACACTACATACTTTTGACGGACCCCGCTACCCCAAAAATAAGAAATTCTGGAAAAAACGTGATGATGACATCATCATCACATTTTTTCAGGTATTTCTTATTTTTGGGGTAGCAGGGTCCATCAAAAGTATGTAGTGTGGTTACTCGTTGGATGAGGAATTAAATTCCGCATCCAACAAGCTCTCACGCCTGAAATTTGAGTAAAAAAACAGGGAGATATGTCGAAAATACGATAAAAAAAAGTAGTTTTCTTTTATGACAAATATATCAATTCAACCATTATGGTTGACTCATTTTATTGAAATTATGCCACTCTTCATTATGTCTTTTTGCAGTGGAGCATTTAGTTTTATGTATATTTGGAAGGGATGGGACGCAAATGTGCAATATTTTGAAAGGGAACCTCTCACTGGTTCAAGATTTGTTTGGTTAAATTTACTTCTTATGCAACATGGATTTTGTCATTCTTCGGTATTTTTTTTACTTATAATTATATTTTTTTAGAAAATAAAAATTATATTTAAAAAGTAAATAAAAATTATTCAAAATATTGTAAAAATTTTGAACATAAAATTCTCTCATTTTATTATTGTACATATATCTAATTAAAATAAAATATCTTGAAAACACCTCCACATTACTGGTTAGAATCATTTTGACTAAATATTTTAGTCTTAGTACAATATAATGTGTCCTATATACTTAGAAAATATATTCTTCATTCCTATATGGTGGATAAATGTATAAAGCTTTACCATCACAAATATTATTTCACATATCTAATTAAAATAAAATCTCTTCAAAACACCTCTACATTACTAGTTAGAATCATTTTGACTAAATATTTTAGTCTTAGTACAATATAATGTGCCTATATACTTAGAAAATATATTCTTCATTCCTATATGGTGGATAAATGTATAAAGCTTTACAATCACAAATATACCGTCCATGTTTCACTGGTTGTAATGTACTATTGAGAAAAAGTCATGCCCATATCACTTTCATGTAACTAACTTGTGAGACTTATCTCTAAGATATTAGAACAGTTGTGGAAAAAAATCATGTGAATCATATTACTTTGTTTTAAGCATATTCAATTTATATTAAAATGTAAGTGAATAAATTACAGAATTTATATTACCTAAATCAATTCTTACATAATCCCATCATAGAGATGTTCATAAAAATAATTCATCAATTTGACTGAATTTCCTACACATCGAGATATGTTCATAAATATAGTTTATTAAGTTAAGTTAATTTTCTACACATTACATTAGATTACATACAAACAAGTTCAGATAGATAGTTGGTCAAGTTAAGTGAATTTCTTATACTTAGGTAATCCGTTTGTGATAAGTTGTCAAAATTCAAAGGAAAATATAAATATTTATATTAAAAGGTAAAATAATAATTGAAGGAAAAAATTAACACAATTTTTAAAAATATTATGGATACAAGAAAAGAAATTATCAAAAACATAATGTAAAATTATTAAAATTTACTTTTATTTTTAATATTAATAATATAATTTATAATTTTCAATATAAATTATGTTGTTATGAGCATTAAGTTGAATGTAAGTAGATTTTCAACAACTTTCAAAATGAATTTGGATTATCCATCTATTAAAATAAAGATGAAAAAGCATAAAAAAAATAAAAAGAAAAAAAAATCACATATTTTTTATTTCCTATTTTTTTAATCATTTTCATAATACATTATATCACAAGAATATACATCAAATGACAAAAGCATAACTTAAAGCAAGCATTCAAAACATAAAGCCAAATCAAAACCCAAAATCCTATTAGTGTCATACATGCTTCCTTATATTTATACACGATTCCTTATATGTATTCACATAGCAAACCATGTTACCTTATCTAATACCTCCCATTACATTTCGATTTTCTTTTACAAGAAGTCAAGAATTATTTATCTATATCCCCCATTTCTACTTGTTATTGCATCATATGACAACAAACAAAATTAATGAATAATGCAAAAGGTCATTCTTTGTCCTAAGAAACAACAATTAGGTTATTGAGAGGAATTAACAATATACAATTCTAAATGCAACAGCCATAAGTTTGGACAACATTCATTAGTGGTCATGTGACTAGGGATTCTACTTGTTCGATAGATTTAGTGGTGATAAAAAAGCAATTGTATATTAATGTAGATTTCATAAAAAAAATGTATGTAAATGACCGATTACATTCATTTTTATATGACAATTTAAGCATATATTGTTGAGATGAAGTTCATATAGTAATTGTGGATGGCTTGTGCAACAATTCGCTTTTGAAAACTAAATATTAACATAATTAATTTTATTTGAAAAAATATAATTTAATTATATGATGGTTATGTTTTTAATCATATTTTTTTAAGTCAAATAATTTAATATTTAAAAACAAAATAAAAAAAAAACAACTTCAAATCTAAACCTCATTACTTCGAGAATTTATTCAAAACTCTAATAGAAAAATGGGATTCCTCTTCAAATTCCATATAATCTTCAGTAAATCTATCTTAATTATAAGACATTTATTTTTAAAAAAATACATCATTTAGTTATGAACGATACTATGATTAATTATGAAGATAATATAAATTAAAATGGCATTCCTTTTCAAATTTCATATAATCTTTAGTAAATCTATCTTAATTATAAGACATTTATTTTTGAAAAGATACATCATTTAGTTATGGACGATACAATGATTAATTATGAAGATAATATAAGTTATTGACATAGAATTATAATAATTGTTTTTTAATTTATACTATTTTAAAAATCTTTAAAAATATATAT
Organism: Pseudotsuga menziesii; assembly: GCA_001517045.1. Classification (NCBI taxonomy): domain Eukaryota; kingdom Viridiplantae; phylum Streptophyta; class Pinopsida; order Pinales; family Pinaceae; genus Pseudotsuga; species Pseudotsuga menziesii. Next base: position 265,187 of record LPNX010041574.1, read on the forward strand.
CTATTAAAATATTAATTTTTAATTATTTATAAAATTAAAATTTTAACTGTTTTTATTTAATATTTATAAATTTTAATATATTAATTATTTATAAAATTAAGATTTTTTTTAAATTTAATATTTATAAATTTTAATATTTTAATTATTTATAAATTTAAGATTTAAACTATTACTAATTTAATTATAAAAAAAAGTTTTTAAAATATAATTTGTAAAATTTCATTTACAAAAGTAATATTTGTAGTTAAATAGTGAAGTGTGGCCCAAAGCGGAATGGTTATTGTTTTTCTAAATAAAGGGTGCACTTTTTAATAAAGTATCATGGTTTTGTAAACAACGTTTTTCAGAGTAAGTTCATGTTTTAGGTCCTGTGACTTTTGGACGAGAACAAAGTGCTCAAGGTGTGGGTTTTTGAGGATGGAGGAGTTTTTGTACTAGGGTTTCAATTGTTTCAAGGATGGCAGACTCTCAAAGCTATGCCGTATCGAAGTTTGACAATGAGGTTTTAGAATGGGTTGCGTTACATCAGGAGAAGACTTCAGTTGGTGGCATATTTCTTTTGAAAGAGGATTTTAAAAAGAATAGGCATTTGGGTGGAGATTTTCTTAGTTCATTGTTTAGTGTAGAGCCTGGAGTGGAAGGTTGATGGTTGGTTTAGTCTTTGGTAGGGGATATTGTTCAAATTTTCCCGGGTGACCGAACTTGGATGGGTAAAGGGAACTAGACGGAACGGGAGAGGCTGGGAAGGTTTTTGAATCTGGGCCCAAATGTTTGTTTGGACCGGTTCAGGTTAAGACAAAAAAATAGGACTGTGGTAAGAGACAAGCCAGTTAATGTAATTAGAGGTGTGGCCAACAAAAACCCTATCCTAGGGGAGGACGAGCGCCCTTTCAATGAAGGTATTTCTCAGGGTGGATGTGGTGGGGGGAAAGAAACTATATGTGTGAAAGGATAAGGCGAAGAGGTTTCTAAAGACCTATAGACCCTTTGAAGACCCCATTTACATAACAATTGGGAAGGATGTGTATTTGGATCAGGTGGTGTGCCTGTAGATAAGAACTCTTGTTGGGAAGATCGAGTATACTTCTCTAAACCGATTAGAGTTTGTGGAATGCATCAACGCAAACTGGAAGCCATTTGTTGACTACAACCCTAAACTTGACATTCTAGTAAATGGTTGGTACTGCTTCCACTTCGTCTGTGGATAATTTTAGAGGATATATATATCCCATGGGATATATTAAGGGGGTTACAAAAACTTATGGGTTATTTTCTTATACGGAAAGGGTTTTTTCAGCTAAAATATATTCTCCTAATATTTATTAGGAAAAAGATAAATCCAAAATGAATATCCCTCCTATATATTAATGAGGAAAATGAAAAAAATAATTTTCGCCCTATTAAAATCTCCCTCCAATCTATCTTTCGCCCCAAATTTCTAGAGAAAATATAGTGAAACCACTCCATCGCCCCCAATTGTCATTAATGGAGGCTCCAAAGGGTTATTTCTCCCTCCATTTTCCTCGTAATTCAAGCATATGGTTACATTTTCCTGTATTTTTAGTCAATTTCATGTGATACCTTCTCTTAGCCCTTGATTTCCAATATTAGAGGGAAAATCAGGGGCTATTTTGTCCTATATAAATCCTACATTGATTCATGGTTCACCCACATCGGATTGCACTTGCAGGGTGAAGGTTTTGGTTGATGCAATTCCACTTTTCATTCTAAGTTTTATCAACATTTTAATTTTTGCATAACATCTCCATTGTCGAAAGCTCATGTATTAAAGGGGCATTCCGCACTTGTAATTTTATTAGAGAATACAAATTCGCGTCATGAATTTTACCCAATAATTAACGTGGTATTCTTTTCATGCTCTTTATCCACAATTATAATAGATTATTATATTGTAAGGTTACCTTTTATCATGCTTTTTGTCATGGATTATTTTTTAGGCGATTTGAATTCTAGGTCACTCCTAATTCTTAGGGCTCATTCGTTGTTATTAGGGTTTTATTCTATCCTAGGAGTATTGGTTCCATGAAAGTGTTATAAAGCTCAAAATGTATGACTTATTTTATGCCTTGTCATGTTTAAACTATTGATTGGAATTTATATGTTTTTAGTGGATGCTACGCTTGATGGAGATACGCCACATGGTTTTTATATATTAAAACTGAATTTGACCTAGTAGTTTAAAATGTGATTTTATTAGGATCTTTCTCTGCAATTATTATTGGATCTAAGGTGTTAATGACAATGCATATGTTCATATCTTATGTATGTTATTGTTGATGTTTGAGATGTTTGTAATATAAATGAATGCACAATGATTATAATGGCGGGGCTACAAAGGAATGGTCATTATTTTGGTTGTCTTCTTGTAGAGTTTCCCAAAGCGTACTAGTAGATTCTTTTATTCGTATTGCTAAGTTCATCAACTTATTTTGTGACCTAAATTTGTTGGGTTCATACTTGTTTTACGATATTTTGTTTTTTGTAAGGGTCATTTAGAAGTAAAATGTTTTTTGGTAATTTGTTTTTATGTGTAATTGGTATCATCATCCATAAATGGATCTAGTTATGTATGATAAATATATGATTTAGTTGGAACACAATACTTCATTTCCATCATGATTATATATAATATGTACATGGCATGTTTCACCTGAGATGTAGACATTATTCTATATGATATCTAGTCTTTTGCATTCAATGAAGGTGCTAAAACAATTTTACCACATTTTGCATGCTTTCAAAAATCTCAAGGACATGGATACAAACACCTCCTCAGTTTATCTAAGAAAAAGTAGTCTTTAACATAGTAGTTAGAATGATATGCATGATGATGCATTAATGTGCTTTCTATTCTTGTTACTGTATGCTCTTATTTCTAATAACCATTTCAAGTTTCTATCTAACTCTAAAAACTCTAAGTCAAATGACATAATTCAAATTTTGATTGTCAACAAAAGAAAGGAAAAAGTGGCATTCATATCTATAAACAAATAAGCATGTTTTTTTCTTTTATTATAGGGTATCTTAAAAATCAAAGATTTGGAAAATAAGCTAATTGGGAATTCATACACTAAATTAGGGTTGCAAGTCTTGATAATACTCCATGTTTTAATAATGGTTCAAGGGTTCCAGAATCACTCCATATTATAAAGTGCTCAATTCTATTAGTTTGTTGGTATGTCAAGATTTGGGTCCCCACATGTTTGTTGGACCATTAATGGACTAGATAAAAAGGGGAGTCCCCACTTTGCCTGAATCTAGTTAGTGTAGTTGTGTTTCACCAACACCTCCAGTTGTGAGTGAACCAATATTTCTTGTCAAATGTATAAATAAATGCCTCCTCTCTTAATTCATGAATTTGTTCATTTGAGGGTCTAGGAGTGGAGAGAGTTGAGCTCTGCTATATGCTCTTCTATTTAACTACCTTAGTAACCTACATAATCAAAATCTAAGTCTTCCCATCAAAACATTCACCAAATTGTTACAAGGTTTTATAATTTGATGAAAAATTCACCAAAGTTATTACAATATTTTATAATTCAGTGAAATATTCGCCAAGATTTTTCAATATCTTATAATTTGGTGAAAGATTCTCCAAGATTTTACAAGACTCTATAATAGAATGAAAGATTAGTCAACAAATTATATATAGATATTATATTATTGATAAAATAACCTTCATTTTTTCCTACATATTAGGGAGATTCACCCATTTATTATACATATCAATTTTGTGGGTGTTCTTAAAATCATCCCTGACTTCGTTTGTGTAGGTGGCTGAAAAAATTCTTGTGTGGCCTTGGCTTATTGGGGGTGGCTTACTAGTCTTGAGGAAGTGGCATGGTGCATTCAACCCTGTAAAGGAACCAGTGGTTCTTAGACACCCATGGTGTCTGTTACCGGTATTTACACTCCAACTATGGTCTTGGTCAGTGTTTGAAGATCTAGCAAACATAATTGGAAGGCTTATTCACATGGAGAACGACATGTTATATAGTGTTGATAATAGGGTCGCAACGTTTCTAGAGGAGTCGAATGTGTCGAAGGGTTTACTGGAAGAAGTGGTGATTCACTGGGGAGAGGAGACTTTATTCTAAATTCTAGATTATAAGTAAAGTCAGTTCAATTTTTTTTTTTTGCAGAAAGATGAGACACTTAAGGAACCAATGTCCAAGCCTCATGTACGAAGGAGTAGGATAGAATGGGATAGCTATAAATAGTCTAAGGAATCACAGACCAGCTTCAGTGGAAGTGGGGATTTCTAACTCATGTCCTTTTTTGGGAGCTACAAAGGTCCTTGAGATGGACCCTTCGGTCGACAAACAAAGGGGCCTAGATTCTTTGGTATCTTCTAGTGTGATTAAGCTTGAAATTTCTTCCCCCTCTAGTTTTAATTCTTTTTCTTTAAAATAATTAGAGGTCGTCGGGAATAGTTTGCTTCAGTGGAATGGCTCTTCGGTGTCACCTTGTGATGTGGAGAAAGGTATCAATCCCATTTTAGAGGGGATCTTTGGGGGTATCAAGGGGGGATATGACTTTAGATATTATAGAAGAGACTGTATAGTGTGGTCTATATGATCATTGGGGTTGTCTTTCAAGGGAGAAGATGTTGACAACTCCAAAAACACTTCAGATTTCTCTATTGAGTAGGACTGGTGTGAGACACCTGTTTTGACTCATTGAGGAGGTGATGGGGAAGCTAGTGGGGATTCTAAAAAATACCATCCCATTCATGTATCGTCTTCCAAGGGTCAGGAATATAGAGACACGGGGTCTCTATTGATAAATTATGTTGAGCATGAGGGTTTTTCATTAGGCCATCCCTATAGGGATGTATCGATTAAGGAGATGCTAAAATTATTCTCAAATAATCCTGGGAAACTCGGTGTGTCTCATGTAAACTCCATTAGATTTCAAAATGTGACCATTAGGAAAAAAAATCAAAGAAATTTCTATCTTTTGAACCTAGTGTCGACCATGTGGTGGAACCCGTGTGGGAATCAGAAATATCCTTATGTCCCTATTTATACTAGGCTAAAAGTGGCAGCAAGGTAGTCCATGAGATCTATAGTATTCTAGCCCCGTAGAGAAGAGCGGGCCACAAGCTCAGTTGACTAATGTATTTGCTCTCATATAACATTAGGGGGATGGGGGATCCTCAAAATTTAATTCCTTTAGAAGGAATTTCGAGATTGTGCACCCGGATCTGGTAATGATCTAAGAAACCATGTGTAATGCTCGCAAGGCATGTGAGGTCTTCCCATGCATTTTACTGTAATAGGAAGTTTGTGCATAAGAAGTTGTTGGTATATCGGGAAATTTACTAGTGGCCTGGAATCCAACTAAGGATGATTTGCATCCCTTTATTACTATTGCATGCATTTTTTTGGAAGGGAAACTTAAAGGTTTGGAGGATTGAGTGAAAATATTGAATTTCTACGGTCCTTATTCAAAAAGGATAGATTTATGGGATGCAGTGGGGTTAAGTGTCATGTTGAAGGATCCTTGCTTGATCATGGGAGGGGACTTAAACTTGGCCTTGGATGTCAGTGAGATCTGAGGTTTGAATGCTGATCCTCTCTCTAGATATTTTCGCCAATATTTTCAAGAGAAGAATCTAATTGATATGGTTCCAAATCAAATATCTCCCATCTGGCACAATGGAATGGTAGGGGAGGTGACCATTTCAAAGCAATTAGATTGGTTTTTTATTGCATAAATATGGTAGACTTGATTCCCTGGTTTTGAAACTGGTCTCTTAAGTCTAGCATGTTAGACCACTCCCCCATTATGTTGCAATGGGATTTGGCCAAAAATAAACATGATTTCCCTTTTAAATTCAATCATGTGTGGCTTGAAGATGAAGAGTTCATCAGGTTGGTTAAGGATTTATGGAAATATCAATATTTGGACTCCGAATTTTCATCAATGTTTGAGTTGGTAGGAAATCTAAATAACCTAAGACAAGTTGTGGTGAAATCAAGGAGAAGGAGAAAAAGTGGAGGTTGAGACAAGACTTATTGCATGTTGAATAAATGATTGCATATGCTTACAAGGACAGGAGTGATGGGGGTTTCTCCAAGGAAGATAGGAAAAAATTACAAGCCTTGGAGGATCAAAAGAACATGATCCTAAATATTGAAGCGGATAGTTGGATTTTGAAAAGTAGATCCATTTGGATTATGGCCAAGGGATTGCAACATCAATTTTTTTCACAAATATGTTAAAGATGCTAGTGGTTCAGTTATCAATTCCCAAGTTGAATTGAAAAGAGCAACAACCAAGAATTTTGAGCAATATTTTAGCAACCTAGAAATATCAAACATAGATTCCTAGTTAAATGTGCTTCAACATTATCCTAAATTCTTCTTTGAGGAGGAGGGTTTTCAAGTAGGAAAGGAGAGAACTTTGGTAGAAATTGAAGTTTTGTTGAAAATTTTTGCTAAGGACAAGAGTCTAGGCCCTAACGATTGGACAATGGAATTTTTCATCAATATTTTTTATCTAGTTGGAAAAGATCTACTAGTAGTAGTGGAAGACTCCCGAACAAAGGGATATGTATCAGGATCCTTAAATGAAACATACATTGCTCTTATACCGAAAAGTTCTAATCCAAATTCCCTTAATGAGTATCAACCTATTTTGTTGTGTAATTTGATATATAAGCTTATCTCAAAAGTTATTTCTAGTAGAATAAAACCCTACCTATCCAAGTGCGTGTATTTAGAGAAATTTGAATTCCTATCCAATAGACAGATCTTAGAGGATATTGGTGTTGGCCAAGAGAGCCTCCACTCAATAAAAATTAAGAAGGAAAAGACTAGGATCCTCAAAATGGACTTAGTTAAGGCTTATGATCATGTGGACTGGATTTTTCTAAGATTAGTCTTGTTGCAGGTGGGGCTTCATTTGGAGATAACCGAATGGATTATGGCATGCATCTCTTCGATGAGATTTGTTGTTTTTATTAATGGTACTCCTACAAAAATTTTTAATAGATCTTGTCGTTTGTGCCAGGGGTTCCCTCTGTTACCTCTTCTTTTCCTTTTGGTAATCGTGGGGCTTAGTTGAATGATTTTGCATGCCAAATAGAACAAGAAGATAAGAGGGATAAATATCATTGCATGTCATTAGACAACACATTTATTATTTGTTGATGCTATACCTTTATTTGGGGATGGTTCTAGAGAAGAGTGGAGGGTTTATGATGATAGTCTCAAGGTGTTATGTTTAGCATTTGGGATGGATATGATTCTCCACAAGTAATTCCTTTATCATAATGAGGTTAATGATTCTAAGGTGGGCTAGATTTAGGAACTTTTTCCACTAAAGGTGGAGACTATAGAAAAGGGATTAAAGTACATGGGTCATCTCCTCAAGTCAAATGGTTACTTAATCAAAGACTGGTAATGGTTGCTCAAGAAGGTGGACAATAGAATCAAATGTTGGTGTTTAAAATGGCTCACTAGGGGGTAGGTTGGTGCTAGTGAAATCCTTTCTAGAAATCATTCCACTATATTTGATGTTGACGAAAAAAATTCCTCTATCCATCATTGAAAATATCATACGAAATATGATTAAATTCTTGTGGGAGGACACTTGAATGGAGGGAAGTATCACCTGGTTTGCTGGAATACAATTTGCTTACCAAAAGGTTTAGGCAGACGGGGGATAAATTTTTTTAAGGTGGTTATGTCAAGCATTAAGCTATAAATATCTATGGCATGGGTTGTTTGGTTTGGGTCTATGGTGTTGTACAGGATTACACACCTAATAACCATAGGTCTGGGGTTACCAACATACTCAATCAACTTGCAGACAATTGACTTCTAGAGTGCAGTAAAGGAAATAGGAGGATGAGAAAGACTTACTCGATTAACGAAGGTCGATCCTTGCTTGTCCTCTTCCATTCTACTTCACCTCCAAAGTCTTCAAGGTTGCTCCTCTTTCACCTGTCAAGAGTCAATCTTCCAAATACAAGATGATTCATATATATGTAAGCAGGTTAGATAAATCATATATAAAATGCAGAAACATAAACATTTATCAAACCAAGATACATGAAACACATATGGAAGAAGGATTCTCTTTATTATCAACAATGGAAAGAGTTCAGATTACAACCCAACGCCTGAGACAAGGACTCCTCTGCAACCAAAGGATTCTAAGTTTCACTACTCCAAAGACTTCTATATAAAATCCACCAGCACGACTTTGCTCTCCAAATGCCTATATCCAACACCCTCCCCAAGGCCTGTATTTATATGGAGGAAATAAGGCAGTTTCAAAGGTTGAGGAGGTTGAGGCAGTTAAGGTAATTAAGGTAACAATGCTTAACTAATCTCAAATCATCGCGTGTTTTTATTTTTAAATGTCAAGGGACATATTCGCGGGTATGGAGAAGGACAACCAGCGAATGATCCACGAGTTTCTATAAGAGCAACCCACGAATACATCCATCCGCGACTTGCAAAAACCGACACTCGCGAATGATCCGCGAGTTGCATATATGGAGAGTCGCGAATACAACTTAACATAGCAAAATGGAAAAGTAACTAGCTGGATGGAGGAGGAATGTATTGTATAGTAAACCAATCTATAGTGTATTGGGCAAACCTCTATCCATAGATGTCCTTTTGTGTGCCAACATGAGGGATGTCAGCACTCAGACGGAGAGGTTCCATTCAGGTGTATAACAGATGCCCCCTAATGTGTGAAGTCAGAGGGAAATGATGGCCGAAATAAATTATAATATTTAGCTTTGGAGAACTCAGAAATCCAATGGAGCAGAGAGAGTACCTGAAACAAATACATAGTAATGTCATATACAAAGTTACATCTGGGGATACTATGTTCAATTTACTGGAACATTAGTTCCTTTACAATATTTGAGTACATAAGATGATACGGGTATAAAACCACGTATATTACAAAGGTGGATCGAAGCCACAATATACAATAATGATGAGTCTTCAAAGATCTGGAAGCTATGTATATGAATAGAACATAATCTTGCGCAACTTAGTCCATAGGTGAGGAACTTAGGTCTTCATAAAGGATCCCAAAGAACCAGGACAATCCAAGCCATGTGAATAAGGGTAAGTTGAAGTCGAACATGGAGAGGATTCAATAGTTTGTCAACCAATAGGTGATAATTGACAACTGAAGCAAAGGAATTCACCAATGATGAAAGTGAATCTTGAGGTACGATTGTCAAAACTCTAGGTCTTCGTCATCAGGAAGTACTGAAACAAAACCATGCTGTGATAAGGAAGGCAACAGATCCTCCAACGGATCACAAGAGTGACTAGGAACTGGGAAAAAGAAGGGAGACACAAATAGATAACAGATATAACAATGAGGATCAGGCTATAGATCAAACATTGGGAAGAGTCCTTGAATAGTGAGCACAACACAGAGATGACCCAAGGCGGCGTATAACTGATAGATAGAAAAACTAGACCTATCTGTCATGTAGGAGACATGATCAGATTCCCCAGGTATAACGGACAAGAGGAGGAGTAAGAAACTCAAAGTGATAGCTGAACACAAGTGGACACTGAAACATGGATATCGGAAAACAAAGAGTGCTATATTCAAGGATGACATGCTGCCATTACTGAAAACAAGAGAAAACGTCTTCCTTACCTTCCCTGTTAAATTTTAACGAGTCCAGGAAAGTAAACTCGGTTCCCTCTTCATTTTTTAACAAGCTTGAAGAGATGGGAAAATAATGCTTGATAGTGTCACTGATTCGTGGATTTAATGAGCTTGAACTAGTACATGCTCAGTCGGTGTTTTCACATTTAGAGAGTCTGAAAACTCCAAAGAAGACTCCAGGGGGGTCCTTTTTCGTCCAATTTAGTCTCCTGAGGCCGAAAAAGTATAAAACAAACCACAGAATAACTCTCTTAACTTCCGAAGAAGAAAAGGTGAACCCTTTTCGTACTTAGTCAGGAAGGTCCGAAAAAGGTTAAATTACCACCTACCCAATGCTCCTTCCAGAACAGCATAAAATAGCTTGAGTTTTACGAGTGTGAAGGAAAGCAAGATCACTCGGAAATATCCATTTGGTTACGAGAAATGGGGCTTACAACAATAAACTCGTTGCTTTGTTCTTTAGTGTTTAATGAGCATGACAAAGACACAAAGTACACTCGGAATATTTTTCATGTTTGGGTCCAGAGCACGAAAAAGAGAAAACTAAGCTCAAACTGGGTGTTCCTTTTTCATAAATTTAGTCCCTCAAGTCTGGAAAAGTGATAAACCTATGCCTGAGAATACTCTTCTCAATTCAAAAGAAAAGAGAGTGATCCTTTCTCGTATTATTTCGCATGGTCTGAGAAAGAGATAACCTACCACCAATGCGGATGCCCGTTCACATATTCTTAACGAGCTTGAACAGACGAGATAACTCGGTAGTCAAGTCTGTTTTGAAGGAGTTAGACCTGGGCCTAAAGAAACTCCATAAGGGCAGGGAGTCCTATAAAGGGATAGCTTGTAAAAAGAGATTCAGAAGAAGCTCTACTTGGCGTGAAAAATAGCTAAGAGGATACCCCTGAACCTGAAACAGTGGCGGCATGAGTACCAAAGGATGAAAAAGGAATATAAAGATGATACTCAGGAAATAAGGGCCCTAGCCACAGAAGAACAATGGTAGAGACAAGGGACTAATGGCTTAGAATACCATAGTCCGTGGCAAAATGTTGAGTACTAAGGTTAATGTGGAGTGAAAAGATGCCAACATGTGTTGAAAATAGCAAAAACACCCTATTGGGGCAAGAACACTTTGTAAAAAGTGATAAACCTGTTTCAAGGCACAAAGAGGGTGATATTAGTTAATTGACATTTCAAACTATGGAAAAAGACCCACTTTATGAAATATAATTTCTATAAATAGCTTGAAAATTAAAACAAACTCACCATTTGAACTTTTGAGCGAAAAAATCAAGATTTACCCTCTACCTTTGATCAATCATTGTGGACAATTGGACCGTCGAAATCGGAATCCGTCAGCTTCAGGTAATTCTACACCCTAAACTCATCAAATTGATCCAAGCAAATGTTAAGTTTAATTGTGAATTCAATATTTAACAGCACCCTAAACTGTAGCAGTGCGAATTCGCGGGTTGCTAAGAGAGAAACTCACGAATACGCGTTATATTCGCGGGTTGCCTAACTAGACAACCGCGAATGATCCGCGACATGCCTTAATAGACAGTCGCAAATACTGCGCAGTGGGAAAAAACTTAAAAAATATGCAAGATTTTTAAATTTTGATATGAACATACTTAATCCAATTACTTGTATTTGTCAGGTAAAATATGGTTTTGGAATGGAGGGAAAGGGAGCACGAAATAATGGATCATGCGGCGCTCCAAAGTGCGCCCACCATACAAGCATTGAGGACTAGTGGGCTGCTGAAATTCTTTTGTACATCACCCATGCGGGCCAATGTCCGCATACTTGAGTTCATGGTCAATTACTGGGATCATGAGATGGGGGTGTTCAATCTTCAAGGTGAAACCTTAGAGATTACCGTGGAAGACATATATTTCATTACCGGGTTGTCACGACGGGGAGCACCGATGAACTTGGAGGGCACTGGCAGGGGCAGTGACCCCTTAAGTGTCCAGAACTCTGTAGACATATTCTGTACACCGGGTACTCAGAAGAAAGGAACCAACGTTCTAATTGCAGACATCCAGGATTTTACTCTCCAGGTATTAGCTAGTACCATTGTGAGACTTGCAGGATCAACAGGGTTACATATGGCCACCAGGAACCAAATGAGGGTGGCAGTTGACTGTTTTAGAGGTGCTCTCTATGATTGGTGCTCGGGATTTTCCCCCATTATGAGGAGACAACTATCCGACTGCAAGAGGGGAAGACGCAAGAATTTTGGCTATGCAAGCATATTAGTGGCGTTCTTCTTTGAGAGAGTACCAGCCATGAGCCCTGCCATACCACTACAGGTCAGATCTCCATGTCAGCCAAGGCTGAGCCGGTGGGGAGACATCTTCCTCCGTCAAGGAGGAGGAGACATAGTGCACAACGTATATGATGATGACTTCTACACATGGTGGGAATGACAGTTGTCGGCATTGGAGCAGTTTCCATATGCCGGAATGGATTTTCGAGGTGACCCCGACCTTGTCCTCCCTCCAAGAAGAGCATGGGGTGACATGGGTAAGTAATTTTTTGATTTTTATCATTTTCAAATTTTTATAAATTTTTCAAATGATAGATATATACATGTATACAAGTCTTAACCCTATTCATGTGTCAAAATGCAGATATTGGACCAGTCCGCCCTAAAGGGCACCCCTGCATGTTTGTTCGTCCTGTCGTGGGCGAGGAGCCAGGATTGATCAGGGTACTAGAGGGAAAGCTGGCCAGGATGACCCAACGAGTACCGACCATACAGATAGAGCATATCCCTACAGCCATGCAGGAGTTTGTTGTGGGGGTTCCACTGGTTTGGATACGTCTTTTCAGATGAGTGGCTAGAGCAGTGCTCGTATATAGAGATGCAGTGGAGGCTGCCAAAGCCGAGGAGGCTGAGGAAGCCAGGGTGCATAGAGATCATAGGGACCAAGGTGGTCCTAGTGGCCAGGGCGGTCCAGCTTAGTTCTAGGGCATTTTGATGGACTATGAGCCATATTTTTGTACATTTTGTATATGATGGGATCTAAGGATCAGAATTGACCTATCTACAAATAGATATTTTACATATATATATATATATATATATATATATATATATTGATGTTGGTTGTCGGCCTATTTACAAGTGTTCTTTATATGTGTGCTGTATATTTTTATGAAATGTGTGTGAGATGCCAATCCAAAATGTAATTAGCATATGCATCAGTCAATGAATTTTGGTTTCGTGGAATATGATTGAAAGTAATAACCTCAAAATGTCTTTCCAATAAACGAATTTGCATGAACTGATGTAATAAGATAGGATTTCGTACCTGATAAGCTCGATTGAGCTGGGAAACCACCAAATGAGAATCCAAATGGACCTCAAGCTGGGTGATGCCATGTGACAAAGCATCCCATAGGAGCTCAATTATAGCCCTATACTCAGCAACATTATTAGAAGCAGGACCTAGACAAGCGCCTCCCGCAGCAACAAGCTGTCCTGAGGGAGAATAGATAACCCATGCTGCCGAAGCCAGGTTACAAGTGTGACGGCTGGCGCCATCAGCGAAACCTATATACATGTTGGAAGACATTTGCAACAACCAACAGATAATATAAAAAACAAAATTGACAACCTAATGTACATAAAAAATACATACACTAAAATACAAGAAAAAGTGCTAAGCCTAAGCGTAGTACTTCTTCAGGTAGAGCCCATTTCTAGGCTCAGGCAGCTTATTTCCATCATAATAAACTAATTCATATGTGCCCTTACTTAATACCTTCGACACGACATAGGGTCCTAACCACATAGCCTTGAATTTTCCTGCCCCTAGAGGTTCTTTATCTTGGTCCCAAAGCAAGACAAGTTCCCCCTCAGAGAAAACCCTAGGTTTGACCGATTTATCATGTTGATATTTAACCCTATTTTTATGAGCCTGATTAGCAGTCAACGCATCTCTACGTTGTTCATCAAGGTGTTCTAAATGTACCAGACGTTCCTCAAGCTCAGTCGTATCTGGTAACACATGAATGGATATCTTCAAAGACGAGATTTCGCATTCAATCGGAGTAACTGCTTCCACCCCGTGAACGAGTTGGAAAGGGGAGAAACCCGTAGCAGTCTTTACATTAGTTCTGTAGGCCCAAAGAGCAAGATATAACATGATGTACCAATTAGAACGGGCTGCATCAATTGTCCGTTTAAGGATATTTTTTAAAGTCTTGTTGACAGCCTCAACCTGACCATTTTCTTGCAGATAGTATGGAGAAGAATGTTCTTGTCTAAATCCGAGCATGGTAGTTAGTTCTGTCATCATGTTATTTTGGAAATGACTGCCATGGTCAGTGAAAATCACTTTGGGAATACCAAACCTTGCAATAATCTAATTGAAAACAAAGAAAGCTGATGTTTCCCCGTCGGCTTTGAAAGTAGGCATTGCCTCTGCCCATTTCGTAAAATAGTCAACAGCGACAATGATGTATTTATGCCCCCCAGCCGAGACTGGGTTGCATGTCACGTAATCAATCCCCCATTTCATGAAGGGGCCTACCGAGACAACGGGAAATAACATAGCAGGATGCGACCGCATCTTCCTGGTGTAAAGCTGACACGGATGACAACACTTCACTGCTTCCACACAATCTTTAAAGATCATGGGCCAGAAATAACCGGCACGCAATATCTTCTGGGTAGTTGCTAACCCAGATAAATGACCCCCACATGCTCCGCTATGGGAATCATTTAGGACAATCTCTGCTTCCTCATGAGTAAGGCAGCGACGCAAGACGGAATCTACCCCTCGTCGATATAATGTATCTCCTATAATGAGGTAGTTCTTGGCATGAAGGCGTAAATTACGTAGTTCCTCCCTAGAGGAAGTGGCAGGATACTTCAAAGTCTGGAGATATATAAGAATATATCTGTACCAAGGATCAGAGGTGGATATCAAGAAGATGTGCTCATCTGGGAATGAGTCATCCTCAACCGCTACATTTTCTTCAGTGGGAAATTATGCTATAAGATCAGCAAAAACTAAGGACTTCTTAGACTTAGCGGACTGGAAATCCAGGTCAAACTCCTGGAGAATGACTATCCATTTGTTAAATTTCCCCCCAACAATCCATCGGGATAAAACATATTGGAACGGATTCACATCCGCCACTACTGTAGTGGTCCTCATTAAAATGTAGTGACGTATCCTCTGTACAGCGTAAACAGCTGCTAAGGCTAATTTCTCGACGTGGGAGTATCTAAGCTCAGGTCCAGCCAAAGCACGGCTAAGATAATAAACAACATGCTCAACGAGCTTATCGTCCTCCTGGACTAGTACTATCCCAATGGTCAACTCCGACGTGGCTAGATATAATATAAAATCCCTAGAATAATCTGGTGGACGTAATAAAGGTGCCGACAGCAAATATTTTTTCAATGCCTCAAATGCAAGTTGTGCGGTTTCATCCCATACAAATGGAGTGTCTTGTTTGAGCAAGTGCATGAAACCTTTAGTGATCTTGGCATAATTAACGATAAAACGTCGAAGGAAATTAGACTTTCCTTGCAGGCTTTGAAGTTGCCTGAGAGAACGAGGAGGAGGTAGATTTACAATGGCCTCAACTTTCAAAGGATCAACCTAGATGCCTCTACTAGAGACAATGAATCCGAGTAATCTTCCTGACTCGACGCAGAAAACACACTTGTGGGGATTCAAGCAAATTTTATAATACGTGCATCGTTCAAAGATCAATCGTAAATGATTTGGATGTTGGATCCTCTTGTGAGAATGAGTGGGTAGATCATCAAGGTATGGTTCGACAATGGCTTTAATGTCATGAAAAGCAAAGTTCATAGCCTGTTGAAAGGTTGCCCCAGCATTTTTCAATCGAAAGGGAATTTTCTTATACGCAAATGTACCCCAAGGGAAAATGAAAGCAGTTTTATGTTGGTCTTCTGGTTTGATTTGGATTTGATTGTAGCCGAAGAAACCATCCATAAACTCAAACACCTCACTTCCCGCACATGCATCTATGATCTGGTCAATAAATGGTGTGGGGTAGTTGTCCTTAGGACAGGATTTATTGAGGTCTCTAAAGTTTGTACAAATGCGAATAGTCCCTTGATTTTTATCAACAGGAACAGGTTTGGACACCCATTCAGTCAAAGCTATGGGATATATGAAACCAGCTTTCAACAGCTTTTCAACTTCTGCCTTCACAGCCGCCGCTTTACGCAGGTTCACGGGTCTTAATTTTTTCCGAACTGGCTTGGCATCAGGATAGGTTTGTATTTCATGTTCAACAATAGATGGATCTATGCCTGGCATCTCCTCATATGACTAGGAAAAAATATCATGAAATTCCTTAAAAAGGGTAGTGTAGATAACAATCTCCTTAGGAGAGCAGTTTGCACCTATATAGATGTTTTCCACGACATCTGGGTTCATAGAGATGTTAATAGGTATAGTGGCGGAAATGTTTGCCATATTCCCCTCAGCAAACATTCCTTCCCTAGGCAAAGGGTTGATAGGTATATCAACATCTTCTGACAGTCTCACGTGAAACTCTTGGTTTTCTATTCTACTTAGTTCTGGAAGAAAATAGGATCGATGATGAAGATCCTCACAAATATTATCATGTCCACTCATGGCTTCCAGAATAGCTTCATCGGAAGGTAAAATAGTGTCTAAGCAATCTATAGAATGTAAAGAGTTTTCTTCCCATGCGGGCAAATAGACTTCTTCTAGATCATCCGAGACTGTTAGAGGATCTGGAAAGGGATCAACAATGGCTTGAGTGATAGCTTGATAAGCCACCTCCATTTCCGATAAGGGCACTTCCGGTTCATGGGGAGTTGGGAGGACCCAAGGATCAGTCCTATCAAAAACCGTAGCGATGGGCTTCCCCACACTAGTAGAACCAATATAATTTACCGGGGCTGGAAGATAAAATGTGCCCATCAATGATGTGTACATTCCAGCCCCCAAGCTCTGTGCAGTAGGTTTTACCTGATCAACCAATGGCACAGCGGACTCATTAGAATCTAAACAACCTTTTCGGGTAAAATCAAGTTGATCAATAGTAATCAACTTGCCCTCATGTGGAAAAACCACTATACGAAGAATGGCCGACACAATAGCGGACATCGCATAAGTCCAACTCCTTCCCAGAAGTAGATTGTAGTCCAAAGGAGCATCAATCACTTCTACTTCAACAGACACTGCATTTCCTGCCAACTTAATCTCAAAATCCGGCAGGATACCATGCAGACGGAAAGATCTTCCATCAAAAGCAGTAAGCAAAGTGTTTGATGGGACCAGCTCTGGGGATCCAAGAGCTTTCCAACAGGTCAAGGACATAACACATGTAGAGGCCCCCTCATCAACAACTGCCTTTCCAATGGTATTACCACCATGGATGACATCTATTGATAGGGCTACATGGTAAGGCAGGAAAATTTTGACATCAGATAAATGAAACTTCGCCATGAGACTCGAAGAGTCCATGCTACCTAAAGCTGCTAAGAGGGCATCCCGTTGAGCGGGAAAACTCTGTAACACCTCCAAAGCTGACATTGCACATGGGGTTTGAGCTAAGTCTTCAACCATAGAGTAGTTCGAAGCAGCCCTAGCATTAGGGTTATGCAAGATCTTCTTGAAGACACCTTTCGGTATCTTCGGCATTATTTCAGCAGGTTTCTCTATTGTGAGAGGGTTGGAAGTTTCACCTACAGCTTTACCCTTCTCAGGAGTCTCTTTCTCATAGTTTTTGTTCCTTGTCTGCAACAAAGTTGAAGATCGAACCATGTTGATATAATTTGGGTCAGGGGCAGCTTGAGTGGCCCCTGCTACATTAGAAGCTGAAGCAAAGTTCTGTCCTTGGGGAAAAGGATCCTTCAGGACAGCCGGTTGTTGAGCTTTAAGTAGCTTCTGGGCTTGATCCGTAAGGGGACAAAGGTGAGTAAGGTGGTCCTCTTGGCACAACTTACAAGGGAAATTGACCTTCTTCTTTTCTTTTTTTCCCACATCAGCATTGTTTGTGGGCTTTGGCTTGTTTTGGTTTCCCTCTCCCTTCTTACCTTTGTTTTTCTTCCCGTCGGGCTGCTGATTGCCCTTTTGAGAGGTTTGTGCAAAAACATTTGTATTCTGGGGGGAGGGGACAGCCTTTGCTGCCTTCGCTGTATATTGTTTGACAGACAACTGATGAAGTTTCTTAGTCAAAGACTCTACGGTGGGAGAATTAACGGACCCAACCACACCATCGACATGGGGTCCAGGCTTAGGCTTCTCCTCCTCGTGCGAAGGCCTCGATGCCTCAGGGATGATCTCATATAAGATCCCAGATTGTGAATAAATCAAATCCAGTTGCTGGGCCCTGAGTATGGCTTCTTCTTCATTTGTTACTCCTGATGTGGAAACATCCTTAGATATGTATGGCAACAGTGATTTAAGGAACCACTCTAACAGAAACTTAGGAGGAATGGTGGCTTTGATAAGGCTCTTTCGCCTCCTCCACTCTTGGATACGATCCAAGATGTGGGTATCCTTATTTTGTCTAAATGTAGACAACAAGTCCGTTTCGAAATCATATCAGACCGGAAGCTGAAAGTGGCTGAGAAAAGCACTAGCCAAGTCCCAGAAACTACTAAAAGCAGCAGAAGGTAATTCGATGTACCATTTTGCCGTAGTGCCTGTCAAGGTTCTCTGGAACAGCCTCAACCTCACTGAATCTTCATTCAACGAATTTGAAGAACACCATAAATGGAAGGTGGTGGAATGTGCCCCAGGATCTTCACCATCTTTACCTTCGAACTTAGGGATGTCCGATGGCAATTTGGTGGGAACAGGTGGCCACAAGGGGTCATGCCTCACCAGGTCATTCATCAATTTTAACAAGTCTGGAAAGTTTAAAGTTGCCAAGAATGGAAGTTTGGGCCTAACCGGGGCACTAAATGTGCCAGCTTGGGGATTAGAGGGACCTGCCCCCGAATGCCCATGGGAAAAAGTGGGGTTGCCCCCAGCCACCGGTTGTGAAGTGGGAAGGTTGCTTTGAAACGGATTCCATCCACAAACCACAGGATTTTGTGTGGGAGGTGCAGTGTAAGAAGTTCGGGCCGTCCCCATAGAAGCAGGGGTTTGAAAGACAGGAGCAGGTACCCCTCCGCTAAACAACGAAAAGGGAGAGCTCGTGTATGGGACCGAAATAGGGGCTTGGAAGCTTTTCCCATAAGAGGTGTTGCTCCCAAAATGCACTCCTACATATGAAGGAGATGAACCTACGTATGGAATGGATGGGGGAATATGCCCCCCATTCCAAGGAAATCCTTGGACAAATGTCGAGGATCCTACAGGACCACTCTGGGTAGTGTAAGGGAAGGAAGAAGGAATGGTAGGTATACTGGGGAGCCCAGTAACCATGTCACCAGAAGTACCTCCTAGGTTTGAATGAACCGATGGTTGAACCACCCGGCCCGCTGGAGTCAAAGGTGTAGAAGGTAAACTAGATATAGGGGCACTTACCGGGGGAGGTAGTACCCCTTCAACTAGAAGGGTTGAGGTGAACACAAAAGGACTTTCTTCCACGGAAGACATGATCCTACCCACAGGGACACCTAACACTGGTGAATCAAAAGGTCTAACCTGAACGATCACAAGATCGTTTAAATCAGTCAAGGGGGTGTTAAAGTTTCTTGCAAACTCGTCAGTCTGCAATTCTTCTATCTCGACTGTATCAAGATAAAAATGGTTAGCAATGAGTTCTGGTTCACCAAGAACTTCACTTATTCCTACAGGTTCAAATGAACCATCTGTGTCTAATCTCTGCCTTTGGGGTAAAGGTGGAGGCTCCAATGTGGTGACAGGAGGAAGGTTTCTCAACCTTCTTGACCTTCTAATAGGTTGGTCCTCCAGAATTAGAAATTTGACAAATCACACCCTAAGGCCAACTAAACACAGGAAAAACCATAGAGCATACACTATAAAATTCCTAAAGCCTCAAGCAATCAAACCAGGGTAAAAGATATACTTTCCCGAAGAAAGCTGATGAACGATTACTTGGCGTCCTTGAAGTGGTTCTTAGGCACAAGTGGAGGAATCACCCACCGCCCTCCTACACTTTCAACAAGGGTTACCTTCCAAGCCCGTTCAAGGTGAACCAGAAATAACCCTCCGGTTTACCTAGGTATGAACCCTAAAAGACAAGAGACTAAAGGCTACGTTGGAAATACCAACAGTCTGGGGGGATAGTCGCAAGCCGAACTCATATGCATGGGCAGGGTAGCTGAGCCCGAAACTCTGTCTAAGATAGAATCCCCAGATGCGCAAAAGTCCTGAGTTATGCTTTGAAAAGGATTCAGAGGGTTATCTCCTCTGTCCAAGCCTCCACGCAGCCTCGTGCTTAACTCCCGTTTGAGAGGAGCTTCCCAGATACAGTGATAAAGTCAAGGATTTACCTAAATAAAGGTCCACTACGTCTGATTTTTATAACTTGCGGGAAGTTTACACTTCTTATCCCACAAGTATAGCCTAAGCTAGTAGGTGAAAGGCCCCTAAAAAACAAAACTTACTAGTAAATTTTAATTTATGCGTTCATTTTAAAGGGCTGTTTCTTACTCAAGAGGAAATGGAATGGTATACTTTATGGTGTTTTGACTCAAACAAGAAATAAATGAAAATAAAGGTGTATTCAAAGCAAAATTACCATTATAAAAGCAAACTTCTTTTATTTTTTGCAAATATATATTGATGAACTGAAAGCAACGATGAAAGAAACTAAGCCTATATTTTTTTTTGTAGCTTTTGAGATAATATCTTTAAATTGAAATAAACACTACTTATGCAAAACAAAATGCAAAATCTTAACAATGTTTTTTTTCACTTTTAAAAATACTCAAAATTCTACCATGCACCTACAATGCACTGTACTTGAGAAAACTTGAATCAAATAAACTGTCTGAAAGCAACAAACTGAAGCAAACAGGTTGACAGAACCAAAAGAAAACCAACAAAGGAAGGCTAGGAACCCTAGCTTGGGTGCACATAATGACACAAATCACTGTAGACTTGTAAAGGAAAGTGGCAGCCAGCCACTGTCAAAAGACAGACTGGAAAAAATAGAGCCCAAGACCCTAATCACTGATATGGACAGAGACACTTTAACCTAGAACCAAAACAGGCCAAGGTACTTCAGCATGCAAATAGGAAATAAGCCAAGCAAAAGAAACTCAAGGGATTTCGAAAAAGCAGGAAGTGTGATCACCAACAGTATCCAGACAAGCTACATAGCATCATAGAGAAAATCCACTCAGAAACAGGGATTACCCAAAGAAAAGAACAAGCAAACTTTGACTTAAAAATCCCTACTTCCAGGAATATTCGCGACTGTCTATAACTGCAACCCACGGATGATCCGCGACTGTTCAGTACAGCAACCCGCGAATGCAAGATTGTATTCACGACTGTTCAGAAGAGTAACTCGCGAATAGCTATAAGATTTTTTTCAAAAAGAAAGAAAAATTCCAAATATTTTTAAATACTGAGGCAAGTATAAACCAGAATAAAAGATCACACATAGACTTCAAGCAAAGACTGGTCAGGGGTGACAGAAAAAAAACCTACAGCAGTCTAGGCTTCCCCAGCGGAGTCGCCAGTTCTGTTGTACAGGATTACACACCTAATAACCATAGGTCTGGGGTTACCAACATAATCAATGAAGTTGCAGACAATTGACTTCTAGAGTGCAGTAAAGGAAATAGGAGGATGAGAAAGACTTACTCGATTAACGAAGGTCGATCCTTGCTTGTCCTCTTCCATTATACTTCACCTCCAAAGTCTTCAAGGTTGCTCCTCTTTCACCTGTCAAGAGTCAATCTTCCAGATACAAGATGATTCATATATATGTAATCAGGTTAGATAAATCATATATAAAATGCAGAAACATAAACATTTATCAAACCAAGATACATGAAACACATATGGAAGAAGGATTCTCTTTATTATCAACAATGGAAAGAGTTCAGATTACAACCCAACGCCTGAGACAAGGACTCCTCTGCAACCAAAGGATTCTAAGTTTCACTGCTCCAAAGACTTCTGTATAAAATCCACTAGCATGACTTTGCTCTCCAAATGCCTATATCCAACACCCTCCCCAAGGCCTGTATTTATATGGAGGAAATAAGGCAGTTTCGAAGGTTGAGGAGGTTGAGACAGTTAAGGTAATTAAGGTAACAATGCTTAACTAATCTCAAATCATTGCGTGTTTTTATTTTTAAATGTCAAGGGACATATTCGCGGGTATGGAGAAGGACAACCCGCGAATGATCCACGAGTTGCTATAAGAGAAACCCACAAATACATCCATCTGCGACTTGCAACAACCAACACTCGCGAATGATCCACAAGTTGCATATATGGAGAGTCGCGAATACAACTTAACATAGCAAAATGGAAAAGTAACCAGCTGGATGGAGGAGGAATGTATTGTATAGTAAACCAATCTATAGTGTATTGGGAAAACCTCTATCCATAGATGTTCTTTTGTGTGCCAACATGAGGGATGTTGGCACTCGGACGGAGAGGTGCCATTCAGGTGTATAACATATGGAGCCATATTTTCATAACTAGCTATTTAAAGAGCTCAATGGTGGTTGAATAGGAAAGGAAGGAATGTAAACAAGTTTCTCAGGGATTAAATAGTTGGATCGGTATATCAAAGACTCTTTTGTGGCTAGGTAAATGGTTGACATGGCGAGTGGGGAATGGATTAAAAGTAGCTTTGGGCATCAGTCCATTCATTGTGGGGGGAGAAATTTTACAAGTTATCTATGGAACTTATCTCCTAACCGACTGAGTGGGGCATAGGTTGTCTATAAGACATAAAAATTCCAATTCTAGTCAGTCATGTTCATATTGGTTATCATTGATAGATCTGTGTCTATTAGGTGATTTGGCAGAAGAATGGGCTTCATATGTTGCGGGATTAGGCCATCTGGGTATTTCCCTAGGATCACAAGAATATCCCCTCTCCTGGGCATGGAAAACAAATTTGACAGGGTGACAAATAAGGTGGCTAATTACAAAGCAATTGTTCATTCAGATATTGTTGGAGATTAAAGTCGATGGTACAATCAATTATGGAAATGGGAATCTCCATTAAATATTAAATCATTTTCTTGGATAATCTTGCAAAATCAAATTTTAACCTAGGATAATATTTGCAAAAGAGGTTTTATGGGTCCAAATTGTTGTGTGATGTGCAAATTAAATGAAGAATGTATGAAACATATTTTCAGTAATTGCTCCTTCTTTCAGATCGCATGGAAAATAATTCTCCATGAATTGATGGTCTCTTTCAAGTGATATCTCTATCCTTTTGATCGAAATGTTTAGGTTTGGTCCTCCCGATATCCAAACTGGAGAACACTTCCATTTTTTTATCACGTGGTGCGTCTAGAAATCCTGGGACACCATCATTGTTCAGAACACCAGAAGAACACATACTTCGATGGTTATATTAGTCTTGGGGTTTTTTAGAGACTATTTCAAGCATGATTCCTTCATAAATCCTCGAATTCATAAATTATCGGTGTTTTAATACAAGTTATCACATGGCTTTTTCAATGGTGCAACTACAAACAAATCTTGTGGGGGAGGGATGGTTTTTTAAATAACGAAAGTCCATTATTTTCAACTAAAACTGGGGTGTGTCCTAGGAACAAATACAAAATAATAATTGTTGGAATTTTTGGGCTTATTACTTTTTGCTGATATAAAACAAGTTCAGACACTACAGGTATATGGTGACTCAAAAATCAACTATACTGGGATACTAGTTTAGATTCTCTACAGGAGCTGTTATTGGAGCACTGGGGCACAAGAGTTAGAATACTTTTATAAGGTTTTCACAGGTTTTCCATAAGGAATATTTATAGGAAGTACAATGCCCAAGATGATCTCTTGTCAAAACAGGTAGTGGGCATGATATAATGATCTTTTCAAGGATTTTAGAGATAGTTTATTATGTAATTACGATTCTATAAATATTGATTTGGAAAAGTTAATGGTAACCTTGTTTAAATAGCTGGGTAGATGGTTGGTTGTTTCCTTTATGGGGGGCACTTTATGTTTTTCTATACAGTGAAGTCTACTAGCAATAATTTAGAGGTGGACAGGGATGAAATAGAGTCATTTAGTAAAGTCCTTTTTTTGGGAAATTAGTTGATGATGATCATATGCACAACTTTGATTCTCTCTTTGAATAGAATGTTTTTTATGAGTTTTATAATAACTATTTTTTATATCAATTTTTAATGACTTGGAGTATTATATGATATGGATGCAAATTTTATTATTTATGTTGGATAAATACATATGTATTATTATCTAATAGATCCATTTTACTACTCAATATTGAGGTTGTCATTTTTTTTCTTTTCCTACAGTGCAAGTTGTTATTTGTAACAAGAGATACAAGGTGGTAATGTCTCTATGCGTTGATAAATAAACACCTTGTAAATATCCATATTGGTCTTGAAGGGATCTGAACTAGTAGAGGAGGCATTGCAATCTAAACGTCAAGGCATGAAAATAGTTCTACACAAGTTCTGCTTTTACACATCAAAGAAGATATTTGAGGCATAGTGCTTATTCACAAGACTAAAAGAACTAAAAAGAGCCCATGTAGGAAAATAGAATCATACCATGCAAGACAACTAATTTGAATTGAGATAGAGAATCTCTTCTTCTCACGAATAGAGAGACAAAAAAACACATGTAGGAAACTAAAATCGTAACATACCATGGAAGAAAAATTGATGGAATTGAGGTAGAGAGGGATGAGTAGTCACAATCATTCGTTGCACTAACATATTAGAATGATCTCATAAATCAATGATAGAAACATCAAGGATAAACCCCAAAACAACACTGCATGCAAATAAAAAATCCATTGTTGACTCACAAATCTCTCAACTAAAGCACCCACAAAAACTTGTGTGAAAGGAACTCAAGATGTTTGGGAGATCCCTAGACATCATGCCATCATTGTACATAATGGAAAGTAAGAAAAATATTGTCTATATGTATGACCATTACATGTGTTACACTCAAAATGAAAGTACTTATAAAGATGTGCCATATAGCTAGAATGCAAGATTGAAGGATAAGAAATATGTATTGAAAACATTGACATATGGTTTATGAAAAAGGATTGTTAATATGCTAAATTTTTTGTAAAATATCAATTTCTAATACTTTAGGAATTTCCAAAGAAGATCAATTACAATACAATTTGATTTCAAATTAGTACTGATTTTTGGATTCAATACAAAAACTCTATGCAAGAACCATAAAAACATACAGTTCCACATAATATTGAATTAGGGTTGATTAATCCCTTTACAATATGACATTTTGTTTAGTATTGTCTTGTTTCTTCAACTATGACAACATTAAGAAAAGAATTACAAACATACATTAAGAAAAGAATTACAAACATGAACTAAAACATATTTATCTATGCTTTGAGGACAAAACATTCTTGACAAGAGAGTCAATGTAATGAATATAAAATACATAAATGAAAATTAAAGAATAGCAATAATAGTAGTAGTAGTAGTTTTCAAGATCCCATTACAGAATACATATTATTAGCAAACACAAAGCCAATTTAGGAAAATAAACTAACCACACAAAAAACTAGCCACACAAAACATAAGGATAGGCATCAACGCATCAATGCACACTTATTCTCATTAACTAATTTACATATATACATGAGAAGTGACCCTGGGTTTCATATTCTGTTTCATATTCCAAGTGGTCTCTAGGACTCTCCAGTGACTCTTGGTCTCCCCTATCACTCATCATTTCATTTTCTCATGAAAATGAATAATAATAATAATAATACAATATGGGAAAATACTAACCCAAAGGATTAGAATACAAACAATTCCCCCCTTAATATGAAGGGTGTATAAGATTCTAAGAAAAATAAGAGAATTGAAACAAGGGCCCGACAAACCACTATGCCAAGCAAGTTATCATATTCCACCATCTTCTACTAAACTACAAGAGCTCTTTGAAGGGGTGGTTTTGTCTTACCGCCAACCAAAATGGCTAGCAGAAGCTGAAATATTCTACTATGTGGGTGGTTTGAAGATGACCACAAAATCTCAAAGTTGGAGTGGAGGCTCAAAGGTTCTCTAGAAGAATTAATAGGAGGTTGCAGTAGGTTGAAGTATTCTATTGAATTGGTAGTTTTAGGTTGACCACAAACCAACCGAAGAGATGAAATAGGAAGTGAACAACTGCATCTTGTTGAACATTTCAAGCTTGACAATTTTTTGCCAAGTAAGTTAGCTAGAAGCTTGCACTTTCTTATGCTACATGAAGGTTCTCTTGATACCAGTGGTTTTAGGATTACCACCAACTTTGGAGCTAAGTCAAATGTATATCTTCACATGCTCACTTGATCTCGCCCACTTGTTACTGACGATCTTCATTTCCCCCCTATCAGGAATAATGTGAAGAGAGGAGAGTACAAAGGTGTCACAACTAGACACAAAACACATGAGAAATATGAAATGGGTGTGTGCAAGAAGTTGAGGGTCTCTTTTGGTGCGTTAGATGAAATACAAAACTGAAAAAACAGACATCCATCAACTTGCATGGATATTTTGAGACACTTACACAATGAATATTGCGATTAGTTAAAAACAAGAAATGTAGGAAATTGAATGAAATTTCCAAATATATAATTTTTTTCTATTGAAAATGCTGTTAACTATCTAAAGTTAGATATTTTTTAACAGACACTTTTTATTTTTGGGACAAATTATAAGGTATATGTTTTTGTGGGTGCAGCGTCTGAGTGTCTAAATGATGGAATAAACTTACGAAAACCTATATACATATAGAGAACATATAGGACTAGTGCACGACTATTTTTCCAATAATAAAAATAATATTTTAAAATTTGTTTTTAATTATCTAAGAGATCAAACATCGAAAATGGTATGTCAATTGTGGGTGCAGCATTTGAATGTCTTAATGCAACTATTTGGAAATGGGTTTTTTCTAGCATGTAGAGGTTGGTGTTCTTTAGTGCACCATACATTTTGTT
The DNA here is from genome assembly GCA_001517045.1 of Pseudotsuga menziesii. Classification (NCBI taxonomy): domain Eukaryota; kingdom Viridiplantae; phylum Streptophyta; class Pinopsida; order Pinales; family Pinaceae; genus Pseudotsuga; species Pseudotsuga menziesii. Next base: position 291,977 of record LPNX010041574.1, read on the forward strand.
TTTAAATGGTTGAGAAACGAAAGAGATATGGACGAAACACTAACAGTGTTTTTTTTGAGTTGAGGAGTGATGAAATAAGATAAATAAGAAAAAAATAGAAAAAATTATGTATTCTTGTTAAAATTTACATATTTAGAATCTACAAAAGAAACCATATCTGTTTCTAAAATCTCATAAAAAATGGAGGTGTGCAGTATAATCAGGTGAACCGCTAAACACGAGCATATTGAAAATTTGGATATAATGCTGAATTAGCCATGGTTTATCATACTCCAAGGCATAGGCATGTTGAATCCGAAGCAAAGTACAAAGCAGAAAAATAGGCATAGGAATTCCATGAAAGCATGGGTGGAGGCTCGGCCTTATCATTTGGAGGGAATAAATTTTTGAAGTTAAATAATACGCGAGCATGATTTAGTAAAGCAAAATGCGTGTGCGTTTTATATAAGAAAAACACGTGCATGTTTTATATAAGAAAAATGCGAGCGTGTTTTATATAAGAAAAATAGCATTGTAGTTAACATCATCTTCATCATCATCATTAACACCATCGTTATCATCATCATCATCATCACCTTCATCATCATCATCATCACCATCCTGATCCTGATCATCACCATGATCACTGATCATTGATCATCATCATCAACATCACCTTGATCATCACCACCATCGTTGTCATCATCATATTCATCATCATCATCATCACCATCTTCATCATCATCATCATATTCATCATCATCATCATCATCATTAACATCATCATCATCATCATCATCATCAAAATGATCATCATCATCACCATCAACATCATGAACATCATCATCACCAGCGTCATCATCATCATCATCATCATCATCATCATCGTCATCATCATCCTCATCATCATCATCATCATCATCATCCTCCTCCTCCTCCTCCTCCTCATCATCATCCTCATCCTCATCCTCCTCCTCCTCCTCCTCCTCCTCCTCCTCCTCCTCATCAGCATCATCACCTTCATCATCATCATCATCATCATCACCATCAACATCATGAACATCATCACCATCATCGTCGTCGTCATCATCATCATCATCCTCATCATCATCATCATCATCATCATCATCAACATCGTCATCATCATCATCATCATCGCCATCATCATCACCATTATCACCATCTTCATCCTCCTCCTCATCATCATCATAAATATCTTCATCATCATCATCATCACCATCATCACCATCCTCATCCTCATTGTAGCAGGGATTTCTCCTTGCTACAGGGGCAGGAATGGCTCCCTTCCATCTATAGGATGGAAGGGTAGGTTCCTGCATGTGGAAAATGCATGAAAGAAATTGGATAGAAAGGAAAGCAAATGACAGAAAGAAAATGGCCGTGAGCCCCTTTGCAAACAAGGTTAGGGCTTCACCTTGGCTACCTGCAAACAACTATTAGAAATAATAAACCTGCAAAAAAATGTTAGAGATCAAACCTGCAAACAAATAATGGTCAGAAAACAACTAAACTAACAAAGAAAACACATAAAAAAAACTAGATTATACCTCTTCTTTGGTGAAATGAGCCACCATGCCCTGGATGGAAGAAGCACCTCCCTATCTCACTCAACAATGGAGGAGTTATGGCTCAATGGGGAAGATGAGTGGAAGAGAGGGGGATGTGGGTGGCTTGAGAGGCAAAGAGGTCTCAAGGCATCCACGAGCAACATACCAGTATGCAATAGAGGAGTTGTTTGAGAGTGACCCCCACCCTCCTTTTATAGCTTTTTTGGGGACTTTTAGGGTTTTAAGCCCTTGGTAAGGGCTTTAGCCCATTTTTTGGGCTTTTAGACCCTTTTCGCCCTAACTTTAGCTCCTTTTAGGGTTTTAGGCTCCTTTGAGGGGTTTTAGACCCTTTTTGGAGGCTTTAGCCCTTAGGAGAGTTATTTAGGCTCCTTTTTGGGGTTTTTAAGCCCTTTTACTCATTTTGAAGCCTTTTTGAGGGTGTGGGGGTCTAATGGGGTGTTATGAAGGTCGTGTATGGGTGTCCTTGGGTGGTGTAGGCTATGTAGAGCTGAGTGAGGGATTTTTTGGGTTAACAGATTGCCCCTTGATGTCTGAGGGAAGGAGCTCATCATATGGCTGATGGACATCATAGGATTTGCTGCATAAAGGTGGTGCTTTCGGGGCTGGGGCACGGTGGCTTTTGGTTTTTGTATTAATATGGTTCCCATTAATGGGTGAAATACAAATAATGTGTGACATGTATATGGACGAGGCGGGCATCCCCATGCTCATGAAAATGTCAGAATAATAATTTGATCTATGCTCTAAAATACAAGAGTTGATCATATACAACTAATGATACAATAATGGTTGCCTCAATGTGAGGCTAAATAAAATAATGATCTAGTACATTGGACCCATGGAATTCTCATGGAATGCTATATCTTCATGACTGATGGCTTGCTGGATCTGGGACATTACATAGCTGTATGGACTCGCTGATTGAGAATCAGAGTCTCTGTGGTACAAGTATGCTGCATCAATCATAAATCTATATAGAAGCACTGCTGGGGCTTCTAAATGCTATCTCCAACGCAACCCAAAAATCACAAGGGACATAACCTATTTAGGTCCCTCAAATAGACTCATCAATGCTCTAGATTCAGGTGACATCTGGGGTCTTCGACCAAATACTGCATGGAACAAACCCTGTACGAATCTCAACGGTGCACTGATGTAGTTGAAGTCGAGCATGTGAGAAAGAACCATCCCGAGAGGCACTAAGGACTCCTCTCAAGTGGTCCAAGTAACTTATCAATGATGTTAATGAAACCAAGGTACAGGGACCTCTGGGTCTATCATCTGGAATATGTGTGTTGTTGTCGACAGAGGGAGACCTGCCCCTAGTCAAGGCAATGATGTTTCCTTGACCAAAAGCGCTAGGGAAATAACCGAAAGGTGTGAGACAATCTTCGAATTGACCTACTGAATGGGGGGGGGGGGGGGGGGGGGGGAAAGAATTGAATAGGGGTAGGGGGAGTGTGGTAGACTCAAACTTCCTTTGTTCAGAGTATGACGGTAGGACGGACTAGGAAGCAAATGAAACTGACTCATGGGAATGGGATCATGGCTGTAATACCAGGAATGTTATTGCAAATGGGGAATACTTGGAGGAGGTGGACACTTTTGATATTGATCGGATTCAAGGAAGACACATTGCAGAGTACTCTAAACAAAGGCGACCCAAAGGGGGAATGCTGCCAAACTATTTTCTATGGGGTGGTGTCTAGGGACACCGTTATGGAGCCCGAGAAAGTAAATGCTCGATGGTGCTTTCAATTTTAGAGAGTCTGAAAGCATGAAGAAGACTCCAGTGGGGGATATTTTTCATTGGTAGTATCCTGTTCCTGAAAAGGGATAAAAGTATACATAGGAGAGCTCACCCATCCTTTGGGGGATGAGAGACTTCTTTACCATTGGTAGTCCAATTAGGCCGGAAAAGGTTAAACCTATACTGACTAGATGGTCATTCAGATACTTTTACGAGCATGAATGAAACCAAGTTTTCTCAACAATATTTTCTTGATGAGAAGGTTGGAAAAGAGCTTAACGACAACCCGTGGTGAGCTTTTTCATAAAGTGTGGTCCCTCTACTTGAGAAAGCATAAAAGTATGTAGAGGGGAACGGTCTTGGCTTGAATACGCCAAGGGGGTACTTTTCATTTGATGGTCTACATGGTCCACAAAAGGAGGTAAACGAGATGATGTAGACACCCTTTCCTATCCTTTATCGAGCGGGAAAGGAAGCAACTGCGCTTGGATATCTTTTCAATGTTTTTAGGAGTCAGAAAAGAGCTTAAACGAAACTCTAGTGCGGTCAACTGATTGTGGTGGCATAGGTGATGCCCCATGTCAGGATGGTGGATAGTGGTCCAAAGGTCATCCGCGCAGTATGGATGGAGTAGAAGGCTCTCAAACATATCAATACATGCACAAGATAGATCGCGGTAGAGGTTCGCGAGTCAGTGCGGCAGAGGCATGGAAATTGAGGTGGCTCTCGGACAGAGTTCAGGAGAGCTGTGTGTGAGTTGCAATGGATGGACTTGACTACATGTGATGTGAGTGCAATTCTGGGGCACTTATATGCCAAATACATGCAAGAAAAATAAATCATTTTGTGGACAATGGTCCAGAGATCCGCGTAAGGTGCGGTGGATGAAGTAGACAATTCTGTGTTAAAATACAAAAAAAGAAGAAAAATGGTAACCCTTAACGGGCGGTGGCCCGATAACCCGCACGAGTAGCAGTCACGGAAAGAGTGATGTAAGTACAAGTCCACAGACACTGGCATCGTCATGCTGTGGCTCGTAGATCGAGGTAGCTTCTAGGAAATGGTCTTGAAATTTATTTGTTAAACATGAGATGATGGTCTCATAAGGATATATAAGTTTGAGCTCAGGGGTGTGAGAGGTGTCTCGAACTGATTCCGGGTGAATTTGGAGTAGTAGCTAATGGTGCTGTGCCTGACTTGTGGTAAAAACGTTGAAAAACAAGAAAGAAAATGACGTGACTCATTGGTGATGTTAAGCGTAAAATTGCTTAAAGTAGAGCCCGTTGCGGGGGTTCTCCAAGAGTTGTCCATCAGAGTCAATAAGGGTGCATGCCCCTTTTCCGAGGCAATGGTGGATGACATATGGACCATACCACATCAACTCGAACTTGCCTTTGCCCAACTGATCGTTGGGTTGTTCATAGACTAGAACCATATCACCTTTGCTGAAGGTGCGAGGGTGGACATGGGAGTCATAGTGGACCTTTGATTGTGTTTTGGCTGCTTCAATGGCTTGGAGGGTAGCTCGACGGTCTTCTATGGTTTGCTCGAGTTGGAGGAGTCATTCTTCTAAAGGCTAAGTGTTAGGGAGAATTTCTACTGCGAGGCAGAGGGATGGGATTTGGCACTCTATAGGGAGTACTGATTCAACACCATGTACTAGGCGGAAAGGAGTGAAACCGGTTGCGGTTTTTGTGGATGTGTGATAAGCCCATAGGGTAGAAAATAGCATGTGATGCCAGTTGGTTTTATGGTTTCCTACCATCCTTTGGAGCATTTTTTTAATGATTTTGTTTACCGCTTCAACTTGGTCGTTTCCCTGGGGGTAGTAGGACGATGAGTATTGGTGTTCGAAATTCAACATGGTTGACAGTTCAGCCCATACGGTGTCTTGAAAGTGTGCTGCATGGTTTGAGACTAATTGTTTAGGAACACCAAATCATGAAATAACATGGTTAAAGAAGAAACGCACTGCGGATTTAGCTTTGCAATCAAATGTGGGTATGTCCTCTACCCACTTAGTGAAGTAATCGACTGCCATAATGATGTATTTATGACCATTAGCCGAGACGAGGTTGATTGTCATGAAGTTGATTGCCCATTTGCAGAAGGGCTCGACTGTGAATACGGGGTGTAACGGTTCAAGGGGGGTTCTTTCCTTTGGGGAAAAGAGCTGACAGCTACGGCAATGCTTGACTGCCTCTATGCAATCAGTGAAGATGGAGGGCCAGAAATAGCCAGCACATAGAATCTTCTGGGTGGTTGCCAGGCCTGAAAGGTGGCCACCGCATGCTCCACTATGACAGTTGTTGAGGATGGTATTGGCCTCGTCACAGGTGAGGCAACTACGTAGGATGGTATCAATGCCTCGACAATACAAGACATCTCCAATCAGCAAGTGGTGAATGGCTTGATGTCAGATGCATCGCCTATCCTCCCAGTTTAAGTGCACTGCAAACTTTTGTGTTCGTAAATAGAGAAGGATGTCCCCATACCATGGGTCTTCCATGGATATGACAAATAGGAAGTCATCGGGGAGATCATCCTTGGGGGGTTATGATGTGGTTAATGGGGGCAGATCGGTCATGAGCGTGGCCAGCGTGAGTTCCTTTGTGCTTTTTGGGGACGCGAACTCTAGGTCAAATTCTTGGAGGATGACTACCCACTTAGATGCTCGACCTTGTAGGAGGCGATGACTTAAGAGGTACCGCATTGGGTTTGAATCAGCCATTAGATGAGTATGGTTTGTGATGATGTAGTGGCGCAACTTCTGAGCCAAGAAGACGATGACGAGGGCCAATTTTTCCTTGGGTGAATACCTTAGTGGGGGTCCTGTTAGCTTCTGACTAACGTAGTAAATCACGTGCTCATGGCGAGCATAATCTTCCTAGACCAAGACTGCAATGATGGCATTGTCCGAGGCCAACACATAGAGAATGAAGTCTCGAGTGAAGTCTGGTGCTGAGAGTAATGGTGCAGAATCCAAGGCTTGTTTGAGTGCATCAAAGGATTCTTGTGCTTGCTGATCCCAGACAAAGGGGATTTTCATGCGGAGCAGGAGAATGAATCTGTAAGCTTTTGTTGCATACTCTGGTACGAAGCGGTGAAGGAAGTTGGCCTTTCCTTGGAGGCTCTGTAGTTGGTGTCAAGTTTTTGGGGAAGGAATATCAAGGATAGCCTGAACTTTGAGGGGATCAACCGTTATCCCTTTGTGGGATACAATGAACCTGAATAGATGGCCTGCTGGGACACAAAAAATGCACTTGAGGGGATTCAGGTGAATTTTGTACTTGCACCAACGTAAAAAGACTTGTTGCAAGTCGTCTATGTGTTGTGCTTGTTTTGGTGATTGAGCAATAAGGTCATCCAGGTAGACCAAGATGATGTGAATTAGGTCGTGGAAACAATATGTCATGGTGCAGTGGAACGTGGCTCTAGAATTTTTCAGGCCAAAGGGCATGAATCAATATATGAATGTGCCCCATGGGGTTGTGAATGTCATCTTGTAATGGTATTCTTTCTAGATCTGGATTTGGTTATAGTCGAAAAATCTGTCCATGAAGGAAAAGGCCTCATGTCCGGTGTATGCATCGATGAAAGGTGTTGGGAAGTTGTCTTTGGGATGCGCCCTATTGAGGTTGTGGAAGTCTGTGCAAATGTGAATGGTACCTGTTTTTTATTCACGGGAACAGGATTAGAAACCCAAGTGGTGTAGGTGATGGGGTAGATGAAGCTGGTTGTGCGCAGCTTCTCTAGCTCGACATTAACTGTGACCACTTTGGAAGGATGGATGGGCCATTGTTTTTTCCATATGGGGGCCACATTAGGCCAAGTGTCGATGTGGTGCTCCACGATTGATGGATCCAACCTGGGCATTTCAGTCTAAGACCAGGCAAATATATCACAGAATTATTGGAAGAGAGCTTTATAGGCAGCGACCTCTTTCGGGGAGCAGGATGTCCCTAGCATGGTTTTTTCAACAACCTCAGGATTGGTTGAGATTTTGATTTTGGTGGTTGGTGAAATGTTGGCCATGTTCCCTTCTTCGAAGGCGTCTGGTGCCGGAATGGGGTTCTTGAACCAGTCAACTTTCCCATGAATGAAATATTTGGTCTCCATGAAAACTGGTTAGACTGCGACACAAGTTCTTCGAGGAGGAAGAACGAGTGATGGTGCATGTCATCCCATGGGTATTCTGGGGTGGTCAGAGCTTCAAGTATCTCCTCATCGTTGTGGAAGCAACGAAGAGACAGGCTCAATAGACCGTTGTTGGAGGTGGAGATAAGCAGGCTAGTTGAACTGGACATCATGTAAATGGACATGGTGTCTGAAGAAGGCAGTGGGGGGTGGACTTCTTCGTTCAAGGTGATCTCAGACTCAAGGGAATGTTGATGGAGGTTAGCTAGAGCCATTTGAAATTCAGGCAAGTTTTGGAAATGGTGAGAGTAATGTCGATACAAACCGCAAAGGGCACAAGCATGGTTTGTTCTCAATGCCTTGTTTCTGACTATTGGCGTGGTTGGGAGTTCAATCACGAGGATGTTTTCATTTGTATCCATGGCTTCCAAATGCGCACAGACTATTGATATTTCAGGGAAATTCTGAGTTGGGTGGCCCTATTGCTCACAGACGACGCAAGTTAGGACTTGTCGCATCTCTGCGGTAGGTTTCACATTCTTGCCCCTGGCCCTTTTTGGGTGGGGCGGTGCAGGTGCGGGTGCGACGGTTGGATTTTGTGGGCCGAGTGGAGGGTGAGACTCAACCGCAATGGGTTGCACCAATGTTAAAACAACCTAGGGAATTGGTGGTTGAGCTGGTGGATTGAGATACCATACCGGAATTCCCAATGTGAAGTTAGGTAGGATTAAGGTGGCCATTATTGGCTTGCTCATGACCCCAGGTGGGGGAAAGAGGAAGGGAATCGTATGGACTGGCGATGATCCCAGATAACTCCCTACTGGTTGCATGTGGGGATGCGGTTGTGGTTGCGGCTGTACAAAATGTTGTTGCCGCGGATGATGTTGCAGTTGTTGTTGGTGTTGTGGCTGCGGACAGTGTTGGGGTTGGGGTTGGGGTTGTGGCTGCGCTAGTTGTTTGGGTGCAGCGACACTGGATGAGACCATGCACAAGTCCACAGTCTCATTTTGTGTCGGTGGTGGTGACACTAAGGGGAAATGACCTGTCATGGCGGTATCAACAAACAACTTAGGACCCACATTCAATAATGGGGAGGCTGGTGTGTTGTCAACCATGGTGTTGATTGCAGGGACGACATTGGCATGTGTGGTTGTCCCGTGTGGCTCAATGGTGGTGATGGTAGGGATAAGTGAGTTGATCAACTGTTACAATCTTCCCTTCATGGGGGGACATCACAAGATGGAAGACAGTTGATGTGACTGCTCTCATGGTGTACATATAACTTCTCCCGAGGAGGAGGTTATAGTCCAGTTGAGCATTGACGACCTCTATGTCGATCAGCACTGTCTTCTCGGCTAATGTGATGGGGACATGGGGGAGGATTCCTTGGGATTTAGTGGGATGGCCATCATAATCCCATAGAGTTGTGGAGGATGGTTGCAGAATTGGTGATCCAAGTTTCTACCAGACTAGGATAGACATACGCATGTAGATGCCCCCTCATCTACTATGCACCGGTGCACAACCAAGTTCTGGATAGAGACCAGGATTTGGAAGGAAATGGTGGATGGCATGTGCGGTTCTCCATTCTCCATGTCAAATGTGATCAACTTGGAGTCAGAGCGGTCTACGACCCCAAGGACGTCTAGTATGGCTTTCCACTGTGTTGGGAACATTTTGAGTACCTCCAAAGCAGACATGGCCGTTGGTGTTTGGGCCAAATAATCCATAATGCTATAGCTAACAACAGCTCTAGCTGTGGCATTGTTGGCCACTCGACGTATGGGGGGTGGGGGAATGGGGGTAACTGAATAGGTAGGTTGACTGTTTTAGACGTTGATGTGTTAGTGGGTTTGGTATTGGTGCCGTACTGATTTCGTCTAGTCTGTAGGTTGACCTCTTCAGTTGTCATAGCTAGCAGGTGGTGAACACCTATTTCTGCCATGGGAGGTGCCCCCGAAGTGTTGGGATTGGCCTGGGGAGGGGGTGCGGTTGCCACCAATCCTTGGACTGGTAGTGGGTTTTAAAGCACCATGGGGGGAGGTCCTTGTGGTGCTGGGTTGGGTTGGGCTTGGTTCATAGCATTGGCGGCCCATTGGGCCTCACTCTGAATGGCCTGCTTAGCTCAACCCATGAGGGGACACTCAAATGTGTAGTGCCCATAGACCTCACAGAGTGTGCATGGTTGGTTTGGGTGAAATGGGGCATTGCGTCTTGGTGCATTTTGTCGTGGGGGGTTTTGGGCGAGTTGGTTTTCCGCGACATTGTTGGAATGGGTTTGGTTTTTAACCACCTCCATGTGGTTGGTTATTGGCTTGGTTCTAGGGCCGATTATTTCTAGCTTTCCCTTGTTTATTGTTGGGGTTAGGCTGGTTGGGACAATTTTTTTGCGCAAATAATTGTCCCAACGGAGCAGGTTGAGCAGGGGCGAGGGATTGAACCGCTTGCATTGGTGGTGCATAATAAATTTGTGGGGGTGGTAATGCCACAAATGTGGGAATTTTCCCCGCATACTATTGTGTTGGCCAAGCCATGGCCTGAGCCTGCTGTAGTGGCGCAGGTTGTGCATAGGAAGTTGTTGCTCCAGATTGGGACATCATTCTGGCATAGTCTGGAGTTTGGTTATGGTAAGAAACACTAGCAATATTGCTTGGTTGTGGTGGAGCTATAGGTGGCATCGGACGGTGTTGTGGCTGTTGGGATACCAAGCCTATGATTCTATCTGCAGCATGGGATGCCCTTGGTGCATCCCGGTAGGAGGTACCTGGATGGGGAGCGTCTGGAATGATGGTGTAAAGGTATCTAGATTGAGCGTAGATCAAGTCAAATTATTGTGATTTCAGTATGGCCTGTTCTTCGGATAGGGGATGTTCAGATGCAATGTCCTTTGCTATGGGTGGGAGTAAGGTTTTTAGAAACCAATCCAAGAAGATCTTGTCGTCAAGTTGGATTTTACATAAACTACGACGTTTCCACCACTCATGGATGTGGTCGGTTATATGTGTCGCAGTGCTCTGGTGGTAGGATAACAGGATCTCCACCTCTTCGTCATATCTGATAGGGAGTTATACTGCAGGAACATGAAAGCTAAGGAGTTGAAATCTAGGTACTTGGCTTGCAGTAGCTCAATGTACCATTTGGTTTCCACACTTGTGAGGGTGCGTTGGAATAGTCTTAGCATGATCGAGTCATCTGTGATGTTGATTGACAAGCACCATAGATGGAATGTCATGATATGGTTTTGGGGACATTCCCTTGGCTTGCCTTCAAACTTGGGAATGTCTGATGGCAGCTTGGTTGGCATGGGTGGCTAGAAATCTTGGTGGCGGATAGGGTCATTTGTTAAATGAGCCAAATCAGGCAGGTTAAGATGAGCAATGAAAGGCAGGTTTGACCCCAGGTTGATGTGGGATGGGGAAGGGATGGTGGTGGGGTTTGCAGGTGCATAGTGCACCTACATGGTTGGGGGAACTTGTGGTGGCACCATTGTAGATGGGCCAATGCCTACAAGTGTGGTGTGAGGTATAGTGTGGATGGAAGGGACATTTCCCCCATATGTGACAGGAGGGATAGTGTATGTGGACGGGGCACTGGCCCCGTATGTGACAGGAGGGGCAGTGTATGTGGAAGGTCCACTGCCCGCAAGTGTTGCAGATGGGACAACCTGAGTGGTTACTATGGGTGGTGGAAGTTGACTGATGACAATTTGCATGACTGTGCTGGGGCCACCTACAGGGTTGTTAGTGACAACTTGTGGAGTGGACATGGGTCCAATAGCTATGGCTATGCTGA
>LPNX010041574.1:308223-314944 GCA_001517045.1 Pseudotsuga menziesii
TTTTTGTCTGAGAGAAACTTCACTCTGTTTTTACGAAAATCCGATTACCGCGCGTTTTTTTTCAAGAGCACGAGCCCGCCTGTGGAAATACTCACAATTTACACATTCTCCATCATTCTTTTTGTTATGCAGGTGCATCATTGAGGACATCTTTCATGGTTGAGGAGCAAACAGGATAAGATATCAAGCTTCAATGTCATTTCATGGTGATGGTGGATATACACAATTGTACAAGAGAATCAACTTGAGGAACAATTTATGATTTAACTTTCATTTGCTTATTATTCAAGAGAACCAAAGGTAAATTTTCCCATTCATTATTGTTTTGATGGGAAATATGAACAATTGAAAAGGAAGATTGAAGCACCTCGAAGGATCAATAGTTATAAAGCAAGTTAAAGGTTTGAAAGCTTGTAATTGAGAAGCAACAAAAACAAACTATATTGAATTGATCATTGTGGTGATGGGGAATGTATGTAACCGAGGAAGAAAATCCGCAAGGAAGAAGAGACCTCAAGAAGTCATCGAAGAAGAGAAAGAAAAGAAAAGAATAGACATGATGAATCAGAGTATTTCTTTGGAAACTAATCCAAATACAATTATAGAGGATACGACAGTTCATCCTATTAATCCAACACACGAAAAAAGGAAGCATGCACTAGAGGGACCTTCGATTTCCACAATAGTTGTTGAACAAGCACCCCATGGAAGTATTCAAGAAGCAAAACGTAGGTGCTCATTAGGGGATGTTTCAAATCCCACATCAAGTCAAAGTGATAAGTTACCATCTCAAGACGAAGCTCATGAAGAGGCGTTGTACATGGAGCCTACTGTTGAAGAGGCATTGGAGATGGAGCCTACTGTTGAAGAAGAAAATATTATCCGGACCATCGATGAGGATATTGGACTTCCACCATCCAACTACCAGGAAGAGAATGAAGGAAAAAAAGTTGCTACTGAAATGTCAGAGTGTATTGTTGATGCAGTAGATGATAGAAATCCAACCCCCTTACCTCCATTAGAAAGCACACGTCAAAGAACTCCGAAGCGTATACAAGTTGATGAAGGAATCCTCAATTCCATTGAAGGAACGCTATCTAAACGTAGTGTTGCTTATCAAACTCAACAAATACTAAAATTTTTTTTTGTTTCTAAATGTGATGGATATAAATGTAGATTATTTTTATCATTGTTAAAATCTAGGGGCATGAATATTGTTAGGAAATCATTAGGGATAAAGATGATAAAGAATTCTAGACCAAGTTCTCATATAGTTAAAAGCTTAGTAGATGCCTTTGATAAAATTGGTAAGAACACATGGTCAAAGGACCGCAATGCGACTCGTCATGTGTTGTCACAAGCAATTGTAAATAAGAACACCAGGGTCCTTCATTTTCTCAAGCCTACATCTAAACTAGTTAATTTGAATGTAAAAACCCTCCGTAGGTATTCTATTAGAAGAGAACATCTTTACACAACCACCCAGACAGATTTTTGGGCCTTTATTGGTCGGTTGCTACGTCGTGACATGAAGCTAGTTGATGCAGTAAAGGGACTAGTGTGGAGTTTTTGGCATGATCACACAAGGCCTTCTTCAAACCAGAAGGATGTACTGAAACTGAGAAGGGGTTCAAAGGATCGTGAACCACATATTAAGCATATTTTTGATATAACACAGACAAAACTATACGAGAAATTTAGGAATGAACATAGACAATTTAATTTGGGGCAAAGATCTTTTGAGAAATGTAAGCCCTTGTATGTTAGACTAAGTACTATTCGTAACACTTGTTGTTGTAGATACCATGTAGAATATGAATATTACTATGAAACATTTTTGTACATTCATCGTGTGTTGCATACTAACCATGTGCAGGATTGCTCCTTGACAATACCACCGACTTCATCAAGAGAATTCATTCATAGTATCATGTGCAATAGGCCTAAGGGGCAAAATTACTATGGAAAATCCTGTTTGGATGGAATTTGCTCCAACTGTGCTGGATTGGAATTATTGAGCCAATGTATGCACGACACTGGAGACAATGAATTTGGGAATATGGTTACAAACATTAAAAGTTTCAAATATATCAGCTATGAAATAGTCCCAGGGAAAGAAAGAAAAAAATTACAATTGGTGACATCTCAGGTACATGCATTTATCTATAAATTTATGTTTGAACAGTTGCATTTGATTCCTTACTTACAAAAAAACATGATATTGAGATCATTTTGTGTTAACAAGTACAAGTTAGTGTCTTCGTCAAGGAATTTATTGAAAAGACACATCAATATGTTCAACATGTCCACTTGGAAAGATTATAGGATGAGAAGTTTAGAATATGCAGAGATACATTTCCTCATGGTACTATACTTGCCTCATGGATTTCATTCGGTTCGAAGCTCTGATAACCCAGTATTTGAAATTTGGACCAGAAAACTCGCTTGTTTTTGCCTGCCTTGTTGTGATGGTGACTGGGATGTGTGTGAATCATTGGATTGGGTTGATGGATGGGATCGCATATCACTTCCACTTGATCAGCGTGCAATTGTTGAGTTAACTCCATTGGAAGAATACCAATCATCTATTTCTATACATTTTGATCATGTATCAGACCTTGTACAACCAGGTATGATGCATTTCCTTAACATTTTTTTGTAAAATTTACGTAGTCTTGAAACTCACATTAATGGCCTATAGTATCAGACCTTGTACAACCTGGTATGATGCATTTCCTTAACATTTTTTTGTAAAATTTACGAAGTCTTGAAACTCACATTAATTTATGTTTGAACAGTTGCATTTGATTCCTTACTTACAAAAAAACCTGATATTGAGATAATTTTATGTGAACATGTACAAGTTAGTGTCTTCGTCAAGGAATTTATTGAAAAGACACATCAATATGTTTAGCATGTCCACTTGGAAAGATGGCAGAATGAGAAGTTTAGAATATGCAGAGATACATTTCTTCATGGTACTATACTTTCCTCATGGATTTCATTCAGTTCGAAGCTCTGATAACCCAGTATTTGTAATTTGGACCAGAAAACTTGCTTGTTTTTGCCCGCCTTGTTGTGATGGTGACTGGGATGTGTGTGAATAATTAGATTGGGTTGATGGATCAGATCGCATATCACTTCCGCTTGATTAGTGTGTAATTGTTGAGTTAACTCCATTGGAAGAAGACCAATCGTCTATTTCTATAGATTTTGATAATGTATCAGACCTTGTACAACCTGGTATGATGCATTTCCTTAACATTTTTTTGTAAAATTTACGTAGTCTTGAAACTCACATTAATGGCCTTGTATCACACGAAAAATATTTGATCATATACCTACAATCATACTATGCATGACACATATACACAGTGGTTTCCTCAAAATATAGTGAATGGGGTGGTGATTACTGGTTGGCACGTTGTATAGAGGGAAAGCAAACCCTCATTATGTCAATGGCTGATCATGAAAACAACCACATCCCCATCGGGTCTATGGTTGTTAAAGGTGAATACCTTACACATGACAACAATGCAAGAAAGAAGGGTGGATATGTTTACAGGGATTACAAGCTAGGTGCAAGTGTGTATCACTTTACCAACTTAATCATTGGTACAAACCTCCACGTATGAACAATGCCTAGACGAAATTCATCGAAGGTACGCTACTTCTTACCGGATACAGAGCATGAGAGACTAATGGAGACCATCATTATAAGAGATGATCTGGAGGGCTTGGTTGTATGATAATAGGTGGGATCTAGCATGATGAGGTATGTATCATAATTTTAATTTTCCCATGTATGTTTCTTATGAATATGTCAATTTTGTGTTCTTGATATGCAAAATTTTCCATAATGTTGTTTATGAATATGACAAAAGTTCTCTTGTATGTCAAGTTAATGAACATGCCAAATTTTACATATGATTAATAAACCATATATATCAATCATATGAACATTTCAAGATCTCATTCACATTATATACATAACATTAGAATACATACATGTACCTCTGTAGGTCATACCTATCAAAGTTCTTTGTAGTCTCTCTTACAGGACTAAAACCCTAATTTTTCAAGTAGGTAATATTGTCAATGTTTTCAGCCAATATATACAACTAGGATGATGGAAACAAGATGCCACAATGATAAAATTATGTTTTAAGGCTTGTATAATTTCCTTCTTGACAACTCACCTCTTATACCCGCATGTCCATTTCCAAAGGGGTAGTGCCTAGTAGTGTTGGAATTTCATCTCATTTTTTATTATTGAGAAGTTTAATTTCTACTTAAAAGATAATAAAAGATAATAAGAAATTTATTTAACTTTGTTTTTAGTTGATTATGTTTTTTTGAACATTGAAAGTGGAAGAAAATAACCTACTAATATTGACACAAACAACTCAAAAGTAACATGCGCTAACATTATGCATGTGAAGTAGGTCAACATCATGCATGTGAAGATACTAAGTGATAAAATTAATAAACAAACAAAATTTGGAACCTCTCATGCTTTCGAAAGGTTAATGTTTCATGTAATGCATAATAGAAAATTTTGGGAGGTTGACATGTTGGGTCATTGGTGTAATTGAAATTGTGATATTTTAATTTTCAATTAAAAGATATGATTTTATTAAGGAGTTTAATTTCCAATTAAAAGATAACAATAAAATCATTTACTCATGTTTCTCATTGATCATGTATTATAAAAATACTAAAACAAAACAACATACTAGGAATGAGTTGATGGAATACGAAATTGCAGCTCCGTGAGGTTTTTTGTGCACTGGGACCAAGTCCATCAGGTGTCCCTAAATGGTATCTGGAGGTGACCTGCAACTCACTATAGATCGATGCTCAGGTCTCTGATCAACGAATCATTGATTCCGTTGGATTCGTGACATGGGATTTTATCTAGGGGGGGGCCTCTCCCTCTTGTTCCTTTCCCAGTGACCTCCATCTACGGTGGTTTCTAAAGCTAGGGTTTTGCTCAATAGGGGACAATGCAGTCATGTCAACGAGGGCTAAAGCTAGAAAGCCTCAGACGGTGGGGATGTGGTTGGTGTTGCCATATTTCCCATGCCCAAACACGCTAGCAAGAGTTGATGGAATTCAAAATTGCGGTTCTGTGAGGTTTTTTGCGCACCAGGCACAAGTCTACCAGGTGTCCTTGAACGGTATCTGCAGGTGACCTGCAACTCGCCATAGATCGATTCTCGGGCCTCCGATCAATGAACTGTCTATTTTGTTGGATTCGTGACGTGGGATTTTAGCTAGGGGGGGGCCTCTCCCTATTGCCCATTTCCTGGTGACCTCCATCTACGGTGGTTTCTGAAGCTAGGGTTTCGCTCAGTAGGGCACAATGCAATCATGCCAATGAGGGCCAAAGCTGGAAAGCAACAGACGGTGGGGATGTGGTTGGCATTGCCATAATTCCCATGCCCAAACATGCTAGTAGGAGGTGACAGAATTCAAAATTGCGGCTCCGTGAGGGTTTTTGCACACCGGGTACAAGTCCACCAAGTGTCCCTGAACGGTATCTGGAGGTGACCTGCAACTCGCTATAGATCAATGCTTGGGCCTCCGATCAATGAACTGTCAATTTCGTTGGATTCGTGACATGGGATTTTAGCTTGAGGGGGGCCTCTCCATTCTGTCCATTGCCCGATGACCTCCATCTATGGTGGTTTCTGAAGCTAGGGTTTCTCTCAGTAGGGGACAATGCAGTCACGCCAATGAGGTCCAAATATGGAAATCCATGGATGGTGGGGATGCGGTTGGCGTTGCCATAATTCCCATGCCCAAACATGCTAGCAGGAGTTGACGGAATTCAAAATTCTCGCTCCGTGAGGTCTTTTGTGCACCGGGCACAAGTCCACCAGGTGTCCCTAAATGGTATCTGGAGGTGACCTGCAACTTGCCATAGATCGATGCTCGAGCCTCCGATCGACGAACCATTGATTTCGTTGAATTTGTGATGTGGGATTTTAACTAGGGGTGCCTCTCCCTCCTATCCATTACCTGGTGACCTCCATCTAAGGTGGTTTCTAAAGCTAGGGTTTCACTCAGTAGGGGACAATGCAGTCATGCCAACGAGGGCCAAAGCTGGAAGGCCACGGACGGTGGGGATGCGGTTGGCATTGCTATAATTCCCGTGCCCAAACACACTAGCAAGAGTTGATGGAATTCAAAATTGTGGCTCTGTGAGGTTTTTTGTGCACCAGGAACAAGTCCACCAGGTGTCCCTGAACGGTATCTGGAGGTGACCTGCAACTCACCATAGATTGATGCTCCGACCTTTGATCAACAAACCATTGATTCTGTTGGATTCATGATGTGGGATTTTAGCTAGGGGAGGGCGTCTCCCTCCTGTCCATTACCCGGTGACCTCCGTCTACGGTGGTTTCTGAAGCTAGGGTTTCGCTTAGTAGGGGAAAATGCAGTCACGCCAATGAGGGATGAAGCTGGAAAGCCACGGATGATGGGGATGCAGTTGGCATTGCCATATTTCCCATGCCCAAACACGTTAGCAGGAGTTGACGAAATTCAAAATTGCGGCTCCGTGAGGTTTTTTGCGCACCGAACACAAGTCCACTAGGTCTCCCTAAATGGTATCTAGAGGTGACCTACAACTCGCCATAGATCTATGCTCAGGCCTTCGATCGACGAACCGTCGATTCCGTTGGATTTGTGACATGGGATTTTAACTGGGGGGGGG
>LPNX010041574.1:322326-353815 GCA_001517045.1 Pseudotsuga menziesii
CTTTCTCCTGACGCCTTTGAGGAGGGTAATATGGCCAACATCTCACCTGTCATCCAAATTGATATCGCTGCCCCAGGAAGCTCCCCCGAACTCATTACTTTAGGAGCCTCTTGCAGTGAGCAAGAGATTGAGGAATACAAAAAACTCTTCAGAGAATTCCGTGATGTCTTTGCCTGGTCCTACACCGAAATGCCCGATCTTGACCCTGCCATTTTAGAGCACCACATTGACACATGGCCTCACGTTCCCCCCGTTCGTCAGAAACAACATCCCATTCACCCCTCAAAACTCCCAGCTGTCAAAGCAGAGATTGAGAAACTTTGCAAGGAAGGATTCATTTATCCTATTGCCTATACCACCTGGGTTTCAAACCCTGTTCCCGTTAACAAAAAACAAGGCACCATTAGAGTATGCACTGACTTCCGAGATTTAAACCGCGCCTGTCCCAAAGACAATTTCCCCACGCCATTTATTGACCAGCTCATCGATGCGTGTGCGGGGCATGAAGTCCTCTCGTTCATGGACGGTTTTTCCGGATACAATCAGATCCAAATCCG
The DNA here is from genome assembly GCA_001517045.1 of Pseudotsuga menziesii. Classification (NCBI taxonomy): domain Eukaryota; kingdom Viridiplantae; phylum Streptophyta; class Pinopsida; order Pinales; family Pinaceae; genus Pseudotsuga; species Pseudotsuga menziesii. The sequence continues at coordinate 322,884 of LPNX010041574.1, forward strand.
AAAGGAAGACCAGTACAAAACTGCCTTTACTACCCCATGGGGCACCTTTTCCTATTGCGTCATGCCCTTTGGCCTAAAAAATGTTGGGGCCACATTCCAGCGGGCCATGACCTATTACTTTCATGATTTGGTCCATATCCTGCTCGTCTACCTTGATGACCTTACAGCTCGTTCCCGGAAACGATCAGACCACCTTAACGACCTTCGGCAAGTTTTTCTGCGTTATCGCAAATATAAGATCCGCTTGAACCCACACAAGTGTGTCTTTTGCGTTCCGGCAGGCCGATTGTTGGGTTTCATTGTTTCCTAGAAAGGAATTACTGTTGATCCCCTGAAAGTCCAAGCCATCTTAGACCTTCCCCCTCCTCGCACGCTACGGCAACTCCAAAGCTTGCAAGGGCGATCCAATTTCCTTCGACGCTTCGTTCCTGATTACGCCACAACCGTTCACGGTTTCTTGCGCCTACTCCGTACCCACATCCCCTTTGTCTGGGATGAGCAAGCAAAAGCTGCATTCGAAGCCCTCAAGAAAGCTCTCACACAAGCCCCATTGATCTCCCCTCCGGATTTTTCTCAGGATTTCATTCTCTACGTCTCAGCTTCCGAGCATGCTGTGTCTGGAGTCTTGGTTCAAGAAGACACCTCACACCAAGAGCATGTCATTTACTACGTCAGCCAGACCTTGTCCGACCCACCCCTACGTTACCCATATGAGGAGAGACTAGCCCTAGCAGTGGTCTTTTCCATCTAGAAATTGCGACACTACATTTTACTTAGTCATACCACAGTCGTCGACGACTCCAACCCCATGGTATATCTCCTAAACCGGCGGCTCCTGCAAGGTCGTGTGGCTAAATGGGTCATTATCCTCCAAGAATATGACCTCACATTCCGAACACCTAAGAGCACTAAATCCCTTGTGCTTGCCCAGCTCATCACTGATCTCCCTTCCTTTCTCCCGGCCCCACCCATCTCCGATGAGTTACCTGACAATCACTTGTTCACTATCTCGTCTGATGACCCATGGTATGGTGATATCTTGTTATAGTTACGCACGCAGAAGTTCCGACCCACAGTCACTCGTAATGGACGTCGTCGTATCCGTCACCAGGCCTCTTGCTACCTCCTCTTAGGAGATGTCCTTTACCGGCGAGGGGTTGACATGATTCTTCGTCGTTGCCTTACACATGAGGAAGCTGAGCACGTCCTTAATGATTGTCATAGCGGTGCCTGCGGCAGCCATTTCTCAGGGATGGCCACTTCCCAAAAGGTCATCCACGCCGGATACTTCTGGCCCACACTTTTCACCGACTGCATCACTGCGGTCAAGCATTGCCATAACTGCCAACTTTTTGCCCCTAGGGCCCGTACACCACCTGCTCCTTTACACCCAGTCGTCACCGTCGGTCCCTTTTGTAAGTGGGCCATCGACTTCATGGAGTGTCGACCCCCATCTGCGAATGGCCATAAGTATATCATTTTCGCCGTCGATTACTTCACCAAATGGGCGGAAGCCATGCCCACTTTCAACTGTACCGCTGACACTGCTGCACGTTTCTTTTTTAACCATGTTATCACTCGATTTGGGGTCCCTAAATAGTTGGTCTTAGACCATGGATCACACTTTGAAGATTCCGTGTGGCGCGAGTTATCCACCCTCCTCAAGTTTGAACACCAATTTTCCTCTGCTTATTACCCTCAAGGGAACGGTCAAGTAGAAGCTGTTAACAAAATCCTAAAAACCATACTCCAATGCACTGTTGACCGGCATAAGTCCAATTGGCACCATATGCTTTTCCCTGCCTTATGGGCTTCCCGTCCCCCCACCAAGACCGCCACTGGTTTTACCCCGTTTCATCTAGTTCACGGTGTAGATTCTGTCCTCCCCATCGAGTGTCAGATACCCGCCTTGCATATCGCCGTTGAGCTCCTCCCCGATACCTCCCCCCTTGAGCAACGTTTGCTATCCCTCGAACAAGCAGATGAAGATCGTCGTGCCACTCTCCAGAACATCGAAGCGGCCAAAAACCGCTCCAAAGCCAGTTATGACAAACATGTCCACCCTCGAACTTTCCACGAAGTGGACCTCGTCCTTGCCTATGACCAAGCCCATGAAAAAATTGGTTATGGAAAGTTTGAATCCATGTGGCAAGGCCCTTACATTGTGCAGACTTGCCTCGGCAAGGGGGAATACATTTTAGCCGATTCTGAAGGCCACCCTTTACGCAATCCCCGTAATGGGTTGTATCTTAAACGCTTTTACCCATAACTGAAACCGCGACCTCATTGGTCTGCATTGTACAGGTTGCTCTCTTTTTTGTTTTTCACTTTCTTTACCATCATCTTACATTCATCATTTTTTGCATGCCCATAGATGGACCATCTTCTACCTCGCTACATTGGCTTTGTTGATGGCGCAAGCTGCTGGTCTCCCAACCTGGCTTCTACAGCATGGGTCTTATATTCCCCTTCCAACGAACTGATTCACCTTGACGGAATATGTATAGGCGCTGCTACCAATAACCAGGCGGAGTATGATGCTGTGACCGGTCTCCTGACTGCTGCCCTCCAGATGGGCATATGTCACCTTCATGTATTTCTGGACTCCCAGCTCCTTGTCTCCCAGCTCAACAACTGCTACCAGGTGCGTGATCCTTGCCTATTTAGAAAATTCCCGCGTACAAAACAACTCATCCGACAGTTTGAATCCATCACATTCACACATGTCCCAAGAGCTTACAATAGTGTTGCAGATGAAATGGCCAATAACATCCTAGATTGGCATATCAATCACACCATATAAACATCTCCATCACACATCATAGCATCTCATCCAACTATATAAAAAACCAAAAAGACTGCATTACATAAACATTTGCATCCATAGGGGCATCCACGTGCCTAACAACCTAGAACTACTTGCATCCATGTGCAGTATCAACATCAAATAAATCATAAAGCACATCCACGTGCGTACAAATGAAACAACATCATACAAAAGTGCATCCATGTGCATAAATATATACATATCAAAAAATACATGATACAGAGCTATACATGTCCTGAGTACCCCTGTACTCAGCTATACAAAAATGCCTGTACATCCCTACAGCTCATAAAATACACGATGTAGCTACAAAACTCGGGGGGAGTCCCCTGCACTCCCTAATGAGAGTTGTACCCTGCGTCACTGTCAGTATCTGCTGCCTCTGAATCCTCCCCTCGCTCCTCCTCCGGTGAATCCTCATCCCCTATGGGCTCTTGTGCTCATACCCTATCCACTAAGACAGCCACCCGGATCGCAATGGATCTGAAATCCCAGGGTGCCCTCATGCAATCCTGAACCACGTCCGGATCGATGTCTCGCCACCCCTTGTCGGTCACCCCCACTAGTAAACGGTCCAGCAGGGCCCGTACAGACTCGAGCGTCCCCTCCGCATCCCGGCGATGCACCTCCCCTCGCCCAGGCAGAGCTGGAACGGCCACAATCCCCCTCCGTGCCACATGCCCTGGTGGCGGCCTCGAGCCCACATCTGCAGATCACCCAGTTGTCAGTAACAATATATCAATCAACTATCATATATACAACTTGACAATGCAATCAAACCATACGTACCATCTGGTCCCCATGCTTGTCCCGACGGTCGTGGTGCCTCTGGGTCTCCGGTATAATCCATATCTCTATATGGATAATCATCAAGCGTCAAACGGTAGCTGGAGCCACTGTAGGTACAACTCCTATGTGAAGTACCTACCAACATCGCTGCCACCACAGCGGCGCATCATCTCGCCCCACCGCACCATCCGCGGCTCCCTCAAGCCTCCTGCTCTGACCAGCACCCTCGGCCGCAGTGTGGGTACCCTCTCCATAAAGAATGCACATAAAAAAAAACCATAGCAAAATCCCTTGCCATATTCCTTCGCTGCTGTCAGTTGCCGCTGCATGCAGGTCAGGAACATCTGGCCCCACGCCTAATAAACACCGGCCAGTATGCGCTCCACTAGCTGCATCTAACCCCTAGACACCTTCTCCGGTGACTGGGATCCCAAGACGCGCACCACGCATGCTGCCATGGCCCGCACTGCTGGCTCCTGTAGATCTCTCACCAGAAGTGCATTTCTATGCACCCGAGCCTCTGGACCACAAAACTGCTACAGCATGTCATCCATATTTATGTCCGCGGATACCCGCGGCTGTGTGTCTGACACCCTACCCAGATAGGGAAACCCCGTCAGGAAGTATACATCAGTCAGGGTGAGGTCCACCCTCTCACCCTGCACTTGGAAAGCCTGTATGTCTGGCTCCCAGAAACCAACCAGTCGGTTCAGCAGCAATGCTGCTGACTGCATCATAGGTACCTGGGTGAACTTCAGCAGTTTGAATAGCCCCAGCATCGATCGTACCCGGCGGTCCTCTCGGACGATGGCCATAATCTCATCCGGTATCTCCCGCTCTCTCCATAGCACCTGCGGCATCCTGTCAATCACACCAAGTAGACTCATCAGACTCATGTCAAACAAATAATTAATCGCCCTTCCCCTAGTCAAAAACCCGAACAACTTCATCCAACACCGGGGCTTGAGGGTTCCCTGCCGCGGTTTCCGACCGCGGCTGTTAGGCCTACAGTCGCGGTCCCTAACCGCGGCTGTCGGGCCTACAGTCGGGGTTCCTAACCGCGGCTGTCGGGCCTATAGTCGTGGTCCCTAACCGCGGTTATCGAGCCTGCAGTCGCAGTCTCTAACCGCGGCTGTCGAGCCTAAACTCGCGGTCCTTGACCGCGGTTCCGACCCAGAAACCCGCGGTCCACCCCACGTGGACCGTACAAATAGTACCCTGGAAAACACTACCTCCCCCCAAACCCAATGACAAAGCTGGTATGAGTTTGACGGAATACCTGTATCTCCCGAATCTGAAATCGACCGGTCGAATCGTCCAGAAATGCCACCTCAGCTCTGGTCCACTCTGATCACTAGTCAAAGTCAAATAGTACAAATTACACTTGTCATGTTGGGCCCACTTACTATTTATAGTCCATTGACTTTTTTCTTGCTTTTGTCGTACTGAACCCATATGAAGTCTGTTTTTTGCACCGTTTCCACCATTGGAATCAACACAACGAGCCCGTCACGCTAGTCACCTCGTTGCATTATTTTTTCACACTTGTTATATCGCCGGATTCATTTTTCTGAGCTCGTGATGATGCTTGAGATCATTTCTCGCTCTCATTTGGTACAATTTCAACATTGTGTCCCAACACCTTGCTGCCTCGATTTGCTCGCCACATCGACCGCCATCAGATTGTTCCACACTTTTTACATGAGCCATCCATTCCTGTCACACTGCAAATGTTCTGTTATTTTGCCTCCATTCATTCCCCCCGCAAGGAGGCCCACCAGTGTTCCCCTCCACCCTCGTTCCTGGTCATCATAAATGTTCCTTGATTGAACACTTCCTCCTTGCCTGGCCTTTCATTACTTCAGAGTCTTCTTATTTGCTTTCAGACTCCTTAAAATTGAAAGCAACCATGAGCATGAACTGTCCTGGGCTCGTAAAATCCACACGACAGTACCATTACTTCAGAGTCTTCTTATTTGCTTTCAGACTCCTTAAAATTGAAAGCAACCACGAGCATGAACTGTCCTGGGCTCGTAAAATCCACACGACAGTACCATTCCATTAATTCAGAGTCTTCTTATTGCTTTCAGACTCCTTAAAATTGAAAGCAACCACGAACATGAACTGTCCTGGGCTTGTAAAATACGCACGACAGTACCATTTCATCACTTCAGAGTCTTCTTATTACTTTCAGACTCCTTAAAATTGAAAGCAACCACGAGCATGAACTGTCCTGGGCTCGTAAAATCCACACGACAGTACCATTTCATCACTTTAGAGTCTTCTTATTACTTTCAGACTCCTTAAAATTGAAAGCAACCATGAGCATGAACTGTCCTGGGCTCGTAAAATCCACACGACAGTACCATTTCATCACTTCAGAGTCTTCTTATTGCTTTCAGACTCCTTAAAATTGAAAGCAACCACGAGCATGAACTGTCCTGGGCTCGTAAAATCCGCACAACAGTACCATTTCATTACTTCCGAGTCTTCTTATTGCTTTCAGACTCCCTAAAATTGAAAGCAACCACGAGCATGAACTCTCCCAGGCTCGTATAAATCCACATGACAGTACCATTTCATATACACACTTCTTCTAGTTCCCTAACCCATGAATAAGTCCACCCGTGCCTCTTGGCGCTATGATCGATCCTCTCGGTAGCACCCCCACTTAGGTCGCCTTTGTTCAGAGTATTCTGCAGTCTCCTCCCTTTTTACCATAGCTTGAGTCTCCCTCAGCCCAGTCACCCTCCCAGATCCAATCCAACTATGATCCCCTTACCATCAGTCTGTTTCCTATGCTGCCCGATCATCCCCGCCATCATACTCTGAACAAAGGAAGTTTGAGTCCACCCACTCTACTTGCCCAGTTATTCCCCTCAGTTTATCAATCCTGCCATCAGTACTATCACATTTCGGTTTTCCACCTTGCGCTCCTGTCAAGGAAACATCATTGCCTTGATAGTTGCAGGTCTCCCTCTGTCGACGACAGCCCCTCTATTCCAGAGGATAGACCCAGAGGCCCCTGCGCCTTGGACCCCTCACCATCTGTGGTGGGTGCCTACGGACCATTTTGGGAGGAGTCATCATTGCCTCTCCGAATGGTTGTTTCTCACATGCTCGACTTCAGCACCTTGATTGCATCGTTGAGAATCGCGCAGGATTTAGATCCCTTCCATTATTTGTCGAAGACCCAGGATTTCCCCCGACTCTAGCACATTGGTGAGTCACTTTGGAATGCCCAGTTATATGTTCCTGTGGATGTCCGGGCTGCATTGGTGATTGTATTCGGAATCCATTCAGTTCCGTGCTTCCTTGAGTACCCAGTTCAGTTCCAGTTCAGTGTACCATTGCAAGTGTGACCCTTGTCACTCTGATCTAGCAGCTCATCAGTTCCTTTGGTACCACATTCAGTAGCACTGCTGTCATTCCAGTGCATCAGTTTTTCAGCTCTGACATGATCAGCCCAGCAGTATGTCCCAGATTTGAGTCCCTTCTAGACTCCTTTGATATACACAGTGGTTTTTTATGTATCATACAGGTCCCTCTTTTTGGGCCTCACATTTATGTTTATGTATCTTGATACGAGCATGGGTATGCCCGCCTCGTCCATATATTGAGATTCTTCCTCATTCAATATTTGAGGCCATGAATATGTCAGGACCCCATTGTTATTTTTATGTTATATCCTGATACGAGCATGGGAATGCCCGCCTCGTCCATATGATCAGATGATTCGTCATCCATTATTGAGGTTATGTACTTTTAGTTCTTGCAGTTGGTTCGGGATCGTTGTTCCGGGCTTCAGTTTGTTTCTTCTCTTCTCCACACCCCAAGAAATCCATATATGACTTATGATGTCCATCGGCCATACGATGAGCTCCTGTCCTCGCACATCAGGGGGCAATCTGTTAACACCCAAAAAGTGTTCACTACCTCATGTACCCCACTACATGGCTCATTTGTCCATTTTCCTACCATATTTCCCTTAAAAACCCTGAAAATCCCACTAAAAAGCCTCCAAAAGGCCTAAAATGCCTCCAAAAGGCCAAAAAACCCCTTTTTTCTCCAAAAATATCCAAAATTCCTCTAAAATAGCAAAAATCCCCAAAAGGGAAGAAAAAATATAAAATAATGAGGAAAAGGAGGAAAAAACCCTAAACAGCTGCCCTAAACCATATGGTTTCCAAAACCATGGGCCAGCACTCCACCACTAAAAAACTATAAATAGGTGATGGAGACCCCTTATTTCACATCCACAATCAGAAGCACCCTTACTCTGCCAAAAATGCTCTTGAAACCCTAGCTCACCCTTGAGCTACTTTCACCATTGAGAGCCCCTTTTTGCCCATCTTAAACCATCGGAGAAAGAGAAGGAGCAAGCTGGAGCTCGGAGCCACCGTCTTGAACCAGCACAAAGAGCTTCACCAACCTCTACATTGGAGGTAATATCAATAAAAAACCATTTTTTACATATTGTTGTTTTGTTTCATGCTTATGTTTAGATTAGTTCGTTTTTCTATTTAACATTTTTATTTACATTTAACTAAACTGCTACTGAGTCACTTCTCCTTAGTAGGTGCTCATTCGCACAAGCTAGGGGTAAAACCCTAGCTACAAGCATTGACTTAACTTGTAATTTAATGAATCCAAACTCACAATTTTTAATCAGATATATCCAATTGGTGTGCATGTAGTGAGTTCATTGAAACCTTGAAATACATTGTATTGCACTTATATTTATTAAATTACACGAGCAAGAACTTTGACTTTAGTGTGCATGTAGTGAGATCATTGAAACTTTTAAATATAATAGTTTTTTGTTTTTACATAGTGCATTCATAAGTAATAGATAATCCACACAAATCAACACAATAGATTGACACAAGAACATGTGGAAACCAAAAAACAAATTCAAAGTGAAATGTATCATTCATTTATAACTGAAATGTCAATGTACATGTCTCCAAAAGTACATATATATCCAAAAGTATCCAAAAGTACATATATATCCAAAAGTAACCAGAAGTACATGTGTCTCCACAACTATCCAAGCCACATGTACATGTACCCAAAACTATCCAAGCCACATGCACATGTAAGTGAAATGTCAATGTACATGTCTCCAAAAGTACATGTATCCAAAATTGTCCAAGCCATATGTACATATCCCATAAGACACATCAAAACTCAAGCTTCCTCTTGTTCTTTCTTGAGGTTGATTCTGTAGGCACAACTCTAGGACCAATGTGCATCTCTAGATCCTGCAAATTAAATCTCAATTGTTAAATTCAACTAACTATGTACTAATACATTAGCTCAATAAAATACCATATCTAAATTAACTCAACAATTATCAAAATGTTAATGGACATTGCATGAAACAATTGGTCATTAATGGAAATCTCACCTCAGTGAGAGACTGTGACAAAGGGGATTGTGTTCCTTGTATAAAAGATGGAGCCATTGGTTGAACATCAAGGATGGTCATATCCATGGTCGAACCAGAGAGGAAGGAACTGGTGGTGGTGGTGGTGGCTACAATCACCAAATGTTGAAATAGTTAGACATGTGCATGAATAAACAATAGACAACAATAACACACTATGTCTAGATCATGTTCAAATAGTTGTCCCTCTGTGTGGCTTGTTGTTATTGCAGATACCACATTGACTGCTGCATCAATAACTCCTGCTGCTGGTGGCTACAATCACCAAATGTTGAAATAGTTAGACACGCATGAATAAACATACGCCAACAATAATAAACTATGTAACGATCATGTTGAAATAGTTGTACCTCTGTGTGACTTGTTGCCATTGTAGATGCAGCACTGACTGCTGCATCAACCATCCCTGTAAGGTTTTCAATAGTAAACTCTGGCTCTTGATGCAGTAAACATGAAAATCAAACATTAACAAAACATTTTATGCACTGGATTTTAAGTTAACCAAGAAATATCATCGAAGGATATACATTACCATGGTATCAGTAACTCCATGGTCATGGACAACTGGACTCTTGCTAGGAGTAGACTGCCTCATATACACATGAACCTTGTTCACATATGGCCTATGAGGAAATACAACTCCAGGAAATGGTCCAGGTGTTTTGGTTGGTGCCTATAGTCAACACGAGTTCATGTAGTTAGACATGTGCATGATTTAATGAACATACATGTATTTAAAAAATGACATTTTTTAAATGTTTAAAATGTTTACCTCCATCACTACTTTCCCCCGTGAAGGATTTGGCATATGCCAGTTTAATAATTGTAAATATTAGACCGCAGATAGCATTAGTGAACTAACATGTACAATGTGTGGAAATTAACAAATTAACAAGTATTAAAAAACTGACATTTTTAAAATGTTTACTTCGGTGTGAGATACGACAATGGGTGCTATATGAATCTCTCCACCAACCAAGGGATCAATGGATGGAATGTCATGCCCAAGTATTTCCTTGGTCGATACGACCATGGATTCTACCTCCATCACTGCTTTCCCTCGTGAAGGATATGGCATCTGCAAGTTTAATAATTGTAAATATTAGACCGTAGATAACATTAGTGAACTAACATGTACAGTATGTGGAAATTAACAAATTAACAAGTATTAAAAAAATGAAATTTTAAAATGTTTACTTCGGTGTGAGATGTGGCAATGGGTGCTATAGGAATCTCTCCACTAACCAAGGGATCAGTGGATGGAATGTCATGCCCCTTTGTAGAGTGTGGAACATGGAAATTTGGGGCGTTGCTACCGGCATAACGCATCAACTACAAGTTCACAAAATTAATATATTAGGTCAAACTATACATATGTGTACAAAGAGGAAAATAAATGAAGAATTTATTACAATTAACCATATACATACATCACTAAAAAACCCATTGAAGACAACATCTGACGAAAGACCATAGCAGGGATGACCACACGATGTGCACTCGTGAGGCTCAAAAGCAGGCTGGGAATGTGCTGATGGTGCTGCACTAGTAGATGGTCTTGCACTAGATGGGGGTACTACACTAGTGGGTGGTACTGCACTAGAAGATGGTCCTACACTATGACGACCTGGTGTATGTACCACACTAGGGGCAGATGTCCATTCCTCACCCTTATGTTGAACCATAGTGCTATGACAAACAATTGCCCGTGCCAAACTCAAATATGCATCATGTGTCTGTGGAATAACACGATGTATAGGTGGGACATCTGGCCCAGGAAACTGCCTACGAGGTGCAGGGATAGGGAGATCAACGTCTCGAAGCCTGGAATTGGGTCAGTTTTGGGGCATCCCCCCATCGATCCCCTGAAATGACAATATATCAAAATAGTTTTTGTGTTTACCCAACACGAACCCTGGATACATCTTTCGAAGGAAATACAGGGGGATTTCCCTGTTGTTGTGTGGTGGCATATCAAAAACCATATACCATCTGTCCATCCAGTTATCAACAAATGGCTGATATGTGCACCACTCGAAAGAGATATGTGGACTATTTGCATTTGGGATTTCCCCCATGCGACGGTCCCTAAAAAATGAAAATATATGCTCTTTGGTAATTTTCAACTTTTTTATTGCATTGTAGCCAAGCCCATCAGTGTAATCTTATCTTTTTCTTTCTCTATATGATGTAATATCATATAGTATGTTGCTTGACAATGTAATAGTCTCAACAATTGCATCCAAAGTGGATATAAGTGAACGTCGAATCCTATCACCACCACTAAAAGCAGTACCAAGTCCTCTCAACTGGGCAAGCTCAATCAATATTTCAGCATTTGTGTCCATAGCCGCAACTGCAATAAAAAGATCAATAAGGAAATCATTAGAAACATATACATGGTATATAATGACATCTCTTCAAAATTGAAAATGTAAATTAAGGAAAACTCAAGTAAGCAATTTAATGGCATTCACTTACATACATTTCAAACTTAAAATTAAACATTTAACAATTAAATAGTGAGTTTCGTTCAACTTCTTTCTAGAAGTTAAGGCACTTCTTCACCCTCATTGGTGACTTTTCCATGCACACTAGGGTTTAAACTTCTTTGAATTTAGGAGTGCTATTTTGACATGTTTTGGCCTTTACGTCCCTTGGATATGTAAAAGAAAGGGGCAAGGGACTATTAGGACATGTGAGGAAAGAAAAGGGGTGATACAGGGCTGCCACCATATCCTCTAAATATAATTGACTCGATCATGGTTGGGAACACTCTCTCGAAGCACTCTAGGTAGTTCACGGGTGTTCACTATTTCCAATGTTGTATAAACATGGAAACTAACCAAAAGTTACATGGAAAAATGGAGAATTTGTGGACTGGACTACAATTGGTTGTAGATGAGCTTAGAGACTCGACATGTAGAAATATATTACCCATTGTTTTTGCTATTTTAAAAAATGGTTGATAAACCTAGTGATGCAGGGGCATAGACTGTTTGAGTAAAGTCATTTATGTCTTTGCTAGATCAAGGGATCTTAGGGAGACCTAGGGTCTCACATGTTTCTAATTTTCTTTATTATGTTTATAGGATAAAAGAAGCAGAATTCGTGCTCTTGTGTTTGCTAACATGGGTTTCTTACACCTTGTGCCTTATACCGTATTTTTATGTTAGTTCTACCAATTGGTGTGTAATATCTAGGGCTTCTATTGTAATTGGAACATAAGCTAGCTTGTCCATTACTCTCTCTTGCATACTGTGGAGAATTATGAGATATGTGTTGTTTAGAACCCTACTCAGTAGTAATTTGGTGTCTCTCTTATAGTATTTTTGTTCCTTTTTGTTTATTCCTCTCAATCTCATTATGATGTGGGCTTTCTATATTTCTTTGTCTTTAATTTGAATGTAGATATATATTGTTTTTTTAATTGTTAAAACCCTTGGCTTATAATTTTAGCCTCCTTCCACACACACTCTATACTTGTGTTTGTTTTATATATTTCTAGCCTTTTGGAACATTGAATATCTAGTAGACATGATGTTTTTGTTTCTTATAGCCTCTTTTAGTTTGATGTGTGAAAAATAAGTTACTTGTATCCATCAAACATTAGCTTGGGAGTTGTTGGGTTGATTATTCTATTACAAAACAATATTCTAGGTTTAAAATTGACAAAAATGAATGCTTTGGGTGATTGAATTACCTGGTTGGATGATATTTCACCGGTGGAATCTCCTCCAACAATCCCAAGCACCTAATTTGCTCCAAAACGCTCCAATTCACCGCCGGTTTCGCGTTCCTGATAGGTAAAATAGGCCCCGGGTTTCGCGCCTTTCTATATAAATTAATTTTAATTTTCCAAATCGTGTACGCATTTTAGAACTACCTATGTAGCATAAACGGGTTGTATTTTTTGGTAACGTGATCGTGTTCTTGAAAACTAGGATTGCATCTAAAAGGTCCCTCATCTTCTTGCACTTACCCAAATGGTTATGTTTTTTCTATGTGGTTTTATTACTGAATCTTGCCTTGAATCTATTTGTGGTTTATGCTGGCTTGCTCTGGCTTGAAGAAGGCCATGACAGCTAGTTATCATAAGAAGGCTTAAAAAATTGAAGTTGATATAGTGTTCCCCATGTTAGGTGCAAGAGGAGAAGTCTGGGTAGAGGAGAATACATAGGGCTTCTTGCAACTCCACCCTTTACAAATACAACTCAACATTTTCAACCTTAAAAGGCTAAGGCTGTTGCACCCATATACAATACACAATTCAACTTTTTCATTTCAAATTTTGATACTTACAAAACACAAGCAAGTACCAAAAAAATACCAAAGTACTTACAAATATACATAGTTACATAGTTGCAAGTTACATTTAGGATGGTTGAAATGAGGATTATGCTATACCTGAATGATGATCTTGCTCTACAATTTTCTTCTGATGAAGCAACTGCACATACTAGTTTTAGGTCTGCAATACAGTCTAGACAGTCAGACCCAATACTTTGATTCAACATCTAGACCTGCAATACAGTCTAGACAATCAGACCCAATACTGTGATTCAACATCCAGATAGACAACCAATACTTTTTAATTATCTAACAAACAAATTCAATTCTACAACATCTTGCAAATCAATTCTACAGTACTATTCAATTCTACAACTGAACCAATAGGATGCAAATTCAATACCATCAGCCAACAGTTTACAAATGTATTTGCAAATTTTGTACAATGTATTCTCAAATACTTTCCATGTTTCAAACATACAAGGCAACGAACAATTGAAATTGTTCTAGATGCATCTCAACACAAACAAACATACAAGGCAACGAACAATTGAAATTGTTCTAGATGCATCTCAACACAAACTTGTGGAATGAAAAATAATTGCTTACAGAATACCTATTCACGTCAATAGACACGAGACTATCGAAAAGAGAAAATAAAAAATCCAACACTTTTATAGCATGCATGATAGACTTCAGTACATAACGATCTTCAATTTTTTGAGGTTTAATGCTAAGCTGCAACAACCAAATAACATGTTGATTCAAATGTTCAATTCACAACAATCAAATATGGTCTTAATAATCGACACTATCACTTTTAGGTAGATTGAAAAAGGTGTATGTTGTTCCATGAATGGGAAATTATCACCAATTCAAACTTTTCTCTGCAGTAGATCTTCACGTAGAAAATAAACACTCCAATACTACAGATCTTCGCTCAATACAATCAGAGAAATAGCAATGGAGAGCACTGCTGCTCCACACAATGTTCAACTAATGAGAAAACCTTCACGATAATGAACTTCACGGTCATCAATCCAAGTTTATTGAGCACACAACAATAGTCTACATTCTTTAATCATGAAAGAGGATGACATCTTCACGCATAAGTATTCACATCTCTTGAACAACGATCTTCACAAGATTTTGTGCCAAACAAACACGAGCTCTTCACACTTTATTTCATCTTCAATTTCTTGAGAGAGGTCACCAGTTTTACGAGAGATTGCATCTCTTAAAAAAAAGAGTGGTCGCAACTCTTTAAAGAAATTTAGCTCCAAACTATCTCCCAATATTTTACTAAGCCGGTGGATGATTATTTTATTAAGTTGTGATAATACAATATGTTTGATTGTTTTATTTGGTGTATATGAAGAATTATCAATAAATGGGATGTCAATTATATCTATTAGTGCATACTATGAAGTAAGTCTTATATTATGGTGAAGTAAGTCTTATATTATGGTAAGTTATGATATGAAATATGTGTGAAATGTATGGGAAACCTACAGTGATCAACACCATTCAATATTAATTTTTGGAATATAAATGGTTAACATTATTTTACTGTTTTGTTAGATCACATATTAAGTTATTGATGTTTATTGCTATATGTGTGTGGTTTCCTGAACATTCATTCACTTAAAAGGCATTATCATACAAGGTTCCCCAAAGTGATCCAAAATGGATATGAGCTCTTGAATGATTGTAATACTAGTACTTGCAATATAATCTAACAATGATTAAAGGTGATCCAATTCAAAGTGGGTGGGGGATATGGAGGTTGTTCAGTTTTTCCCATACTTGGGGGTGGCACAAGAGGTGATGCATAGTATAAAAACAAGGAATGCTAAGTGTCCTGTAATCAAAATCAATTTTTCTGAGGATTATGACATAGTAAATTGGCTCTATATCAGGCTCCTACCAACACATCTTGGTTTTGAGGTCCTTTTTATAAATCGGATCATAAATTGTATCGCTTCAGTTTCCTTCGCAGTACTTATTAATGAATATGTATTGCCTTTCTTTAAAGTTGAAAGAGGCTTTCAACAAGGTTTCCCTATTTCTTCCTTAATATTCTTTTTCGTTGCAGAAGGTCTGAGTTGTTCTATTGAAGTGACCAGAAGGTCTGGGGTTGTTAAAGGCATTCAAATTTCTTCAATTTTATACATCACACACCTTCTCTTTGTTGATGATATCCTCATATTATGTGATGGTACTCGAAGGGATGTAGATAGGTTGGAAAGTATTTTAGATTTATTCTTTCAAGCTATCGAGATGACAATCAATGTTCAGAAGTCTTCCCTATCTTGTGTCAATATGGAAGAGGACAAGATAAGGTATTATTACGCAATCTTCTCTTTCCCATAAATTTATTTTGATAGTGGCTTAACATATCGTGGTTTTCATCTAAAGCCCAACAATTATGAGAAAATGGATTGGACGTGGTTGGTTTCAAAATTAGAGGAAAGAATTCATGTGTGGTGTCACAAGTGGCTATCCAAGGATGGGAGACAAATTCTGGTCAAATATTTGGTAGAAGTAATTATGGTCTATTGGATGTCCTTATCCTGGAATCCAAAGGAAAAATTGGAAAAGGCTAGACAATTGTGTTTCAGATTCATGTGGAGCGTCCATAAGGACCACTTTGTTGTGCCTTGAGTCAGATGGGAGAAAATTATTATGTTGAAGTCTCTTGGAGGATGGGGATTACAAAATGTTTTCCTTTTCTCAAAATCCTTGGAAACCAAATGTGTTTTGAGGCTTCTATGTTCCAAGATTTTGTGGACATGTGTTGCAGTACAGAAGTATATTTCTCTAGATTTTATTATGACAAGTGAATGTGTCAATTATATGGAATGTTGTAGTAAACTCTTTTGATCTCATTCGAAATGGACATGCCTAGAGAATCAAAATTGGTACAAGTTTCAGGATAAAATTGGATTTGTGGATTGGGAGAAGGGGATACACCATTTACCTTCAACCTTAGTGGAAAAACTTTAGGAACATGGTTATATAACTCTATACTAGGTGGTGGAACGACAGTCACTACATCTCTATGGAGTCGGGGATGGTTAACATCTCAACCTATTGGATTAGAAAATGAATACAAAGATATGTGGACTTCTTATATAATGCTATAAAGGAATCCCATGTCTACATTAGAGATAAAGTTGATGAATTGATATGGATTCATGGTCCATCTAGTGTGTATACTTCAAAGCAGGGCTATATTAACCTAAACATTGATATTTTCAATAGAGAGGTGTCATGGTGGTGGAAAATGTTGTGGAAATCGAAATTCCTTGCAAAGACATGGCTCTTTAATTAGTGTACCTTGGAAATAAAGGTTCCTACCTGGGACAACTTTCAAAAATGTAGAAAAGAAGGGCTTAGATGTCGTTCATTATGTAAGGTGGGACAAGAATATGTATTTCATCTTTTCTTGTTGTTCCCTTTCACCAAAGGGATTTGGCATGGGGCTTCAAGGGTGTTGGGTCATGAATTAATTTGGTGAGGGTACTCAATGGAACTAGATCTCCAAGTATGGATAACTAACTCGATGAACCAACCTTATAAGGCTCTATCGATCATTATTTTTTGGGGTATTTGGATCGCTAGAAACAAATCTATATTTCAAGATAAGATAATAGTCCCTAAGATGGTTTCCTAAACGAATATTGGAATTTTGTCCTTTTTCTCTCAGGAAAAAGGTGAGGCAGCTATCAGAAACATACAAGTGGAAAAATTCGATAAATCAAGTCCATGGGCCTTCTTTGATTGTGCCTCACAAAAAATGAACAAGCCTTATGTGGAGGCAGTGCAATTCTCCATCTATTGGAAACTTATTTCTTTTAAATTTCCTTGGGATTTGGGGATGGTACAAACAATTATGTTGAGTTTCTCACTCTCAAAATACTTATTTTTGTTGTGAAGAAAGGTTGTGAAAACCTCGAAGTTTTGGGCGATTCAATGTTGGCCATAAATTGGATAAAGGGATCTCAAAGATGCACTCACACACATTTGGTCTCAATATTGGAGGATATTTCAAATATCAAATCAAATTTTAATTTATTTTCATGTATGCATGTTTAGAGGGAATGCAAAAGGATTGTAGATGCCCTTTATAAAGAGGGCCTTCAATTGGCTAAAGGAAAGTTCAAGATAGAAGAGGACAACAATAAAAATTTCTTCTAGTACTATCATAGGTGTTTTATCACAGGAACCAGGGTTATGGAATCAATGACTGGAACATTATTATCTTACATCTTTGAATCAAATATATTGACAGTAACAACAACCTTTCTCGGCTCTATATTCTAATTATATATATGATTACAAGAACTAACACATACATGATAGCTATAGATGTTTTGATATCAAGCGTGTATATCATGTGACAATATCAAATGGCCTATTTATTGGATAAATATTATGCCCAATCTATTGTCCTCAAAATGCTCTCTGGACATTTTTAGATGATTTTGATATCAACTTTTTTATGATATTTGATGTAAAATCTAAGAATGAACCAAGTTAGATTCCTTTTTTTGAACTTTTATATGTTGAATATATGCCTTGGGAATATATATAAACGATGTAATTTTGTACTCTAAAAGAGAAATAAAATTATGAGTTTTTAAAGAAAGAGAGATTATGAGATCAAGGCTAATGAGGATATCAATAATTGAAGGAGGGGAGAACTTCATGCATTGATTTTTCCATGTAATATATAGAAGAAGAGTTCTTGAAAATAAGAATAACTTGTAACAAGTCAAAAGTAATTAGTTCTCTTGTATTTTTGTAATAACGAACAATTCTTATAAAGGATATTAATTTTCATTACGCAACCCTTCATCTACTATTTATTTGATATTTGGTCATTGTCTTGGGAAAGGAAAAGGAATATCATGAGTTGTGTTAGTGATAAGAGGAAAGTTTGGCTTGGATTGTATTTGAGTGGTGACCTTGGACATGATCCACTATAATTATTCCTTATCTAATACAGAAATAAAATATCTCCCCTGGTGATATTTTTTTGATCCCAAGATGAATGTTGTATTAGATAAGTTCTCGGTACTTGCATTTTTATTTAAAGTATTATTTAAAAAAGAAATATTATTTAAAAAATTAATGATGTAATATGAAGTACTGACTTATTTCTATGCAACAGAAGGAGTTATTAACGTCGTCTTTATGTTATTATGGATGCTTATGTTGATAATTATATCACTATGCATTTATTTAATTTATTCACAATGAACAATATATTAACAATCATGAATTGAATAAGAAACTTGAAACCAATGAAAACTATACCTCATGGATTATTCCATGAATAATTCAAAATAATTGCATACAAGTATACTTCGTTACTAAAGATTCCTCCCATTAAATATCACTTTTGCACAACTCCACTCCGAAGTTCTTATACAAATTAGGTAATACAAGAACATGTTCATGACTAATATTTCATTTCAAATATTCAAAATACTTATGTTGGTTTTCCCCACTAATTGTTAGACATGGAGTAGTGTAACCACAAATAAAAACAATGCTATAAATGATCCGGCGGATTATTCCTCTTTAAAAATCCAATATGGTATAATGGTTCAAAGAAGCCGCGGGTGAAAACTTGGACGACAAAAATATAAGCATCGGCGGTCGGAAGCATTTCCCCTTCTGCAATGGCGGGGCTCACAAACCTTTTCCCTTCTGCAACGGCGAGGCTCACAAGCCTTTCCCCTTCCACAATATTGGGGCTCACAAGCATTTCCCCTTCCGCAACGTCGGGGCTCACAAGCATTTCCCCTTCCGCAACGTCGGGGCTCACAAGCATTTTTCCTTCCGCAACGGCGGAAACTTAAAGGACGGATCGGAAGTCGGAGCAGAACGGGAGCCGCAACAGTGGAGATATAAAGGATTGGAAGTCGAGCAGAACGAGAGCCACAACAGCGGAAGCCCAAGACTTATGGAGCGACGCACACAGCAACGCGAGGTTTGAAAAGTCAAATCGGGAGACTTTGCCATCCGCCGTCCGCAACTGCGGAAACCAAAGTAACAAAACTTCCGACTCAGAAACAAAATGACAGCCGATTGAGACCATCGGAGCCTGTTGCTTGTCCTCTTCCGCAACGGCGGAAGCTCAGATGACTAAAACTTCCGGAAGTTTAGTTCTCATGGTTCCGTTTTGATCCTTGGCATGGCGGGAATATCCCTCATGCAGCACATTATGATGTGGCTGGATATTTCATCATGTGTACAGATTCTTTGTAACGATTTGGTGAAGCTTTCTTGGCAGTTATGCCATAGTGGGGATAACGTTGAAAGGTAGATGAACAGCCTGTTGGGGACCCGGGAATGTCAAACGCTTGAGGCACGATTTGGCCGAATGGCATATGGTAACAGTTGTGTGAAAGAAGGCAAATCCGTTACTTATGAGGCTTAAATAGAGGAAGCTGGCGACCAGAAGAGGGGGGGGACTCAGTTCGTTGGGAGCACAGTGCAACGTTTTCTCTGTGATGAGAAGCTTGGAGAGAGCATTTTGCTGTTCCTTTTGAAGTCGACTATTCTCAGTTATAACTTGGCTTCTTTTTACTGTTGAAGTCCAGTTTTGTAACTTTCAGAGAGGAGGTCTTGAAGACTTTACTGTTAATGTCCAGTTTCTATGATTAGTCCAGAACCATTTGTACCATTTTTAAAGCCATTAATTGGATCAGTTCCCATTGGAGAGGGACCCGGAGACGTAGCCCAGTGGAGGGGGTGAACTCCGTTATCATCTTCTGTTGGTGACTCTGTTTCTGTGTTTTCTTCCTTGTATCTGTCTATCAGTGTTGTGGTTTTCATTCCTGTTCTGAGCATTTAATTTCTGTTAATGCTGTTCCATTAATTAACATATTGATCGCATTCTTTTACAACAAACTTTTAATGCACTAAAGTTGAGGTCCTACGGATCATATTATGGTATCAGAGCTGGTTGACTATTGTGCAAGTTTGTGAATGCTTACCAGGTCCAGGTTAAAGTTTGGTGAAGGAGAATTAGTAGAAGGAGATCCTGAGATTGGCTCAAGGAGAACATTCTCAAGAACCATGTCTTCTCCACGAGGGGAAGAAGAAGGACATACAGAACGGGAAAAACCTGTCATTTCTGAAACTGAGTTTCTGGAGACTTTTATGAGCATGAAAGCCATGATGGAAATTCTACTCGATGAGCGAGCAGAAAGGAAGAAGAAGGAAGAAGGATTTTCATCCAGAGATGTAGAAGCGAAGCCAAAAGAAAAGGGTAAAGGAGTAAGAGGTGATGGTGATCCTCCTGACACTAAACAGACTTTTTCTTCTTCTCATACTTCTCATTCAAATAATGCAAGTCCTAATATGCCTTATTTCAAATTGGATGTAAAATTTGAATTACCTATTTATAATGGAGATTTAGATGCTGAAAAATTAGACAATTGGATCAAGCAGCTTGAAGTATATTGCAGGGTGCAGGGCATTAATGATGGCCCTTCTAGGATTCAATTGGCCACTTTGAGAATGAGTGGAATGGCTCTTACATGGTGGGAGAGCAAGATTCAGCAGGATCTTCGAAAGAATGGTAAAATTATTTCAGTTTGGAATGAATTCATTCAAGTATTAAGGAAGCAATTTTATCCTTTAGGTCATATGCAGCAATTAATAATGAGCTGGTAAACTTTTAGACAAGCTAAAGGACAAAGCATTTAGGAATATACTCATAAATTTAGAAAGAGGGCTATTGCATTGAATGTTGCATTGGATACGCAAGAAACTCTTCTTAAATATATTGGTGGCATGCATTCTTATTTGCGACATACTTTGTTGATGTTTAACCACAGTAATTTGGATGATGTATGTGTTCAAGCTACACATTTAGAAGCTAGGGGTAAGCATGATGATGATTCGTTTATGAAGAAGTCATCTAAATTTGACAACAAAGATAAAAGCAAAGATAAGGGAAAGAAAACAGCTACCATCACGAAAGAGGGTAAAAAACCCACATGCTCACATTGTCAGAAAGGGCATGATGTTTCTAAGTGTTGGAAACTTCATCCGGAGTTAAGGCCAAAGAAGTATGGAGGAAATAAAAACAAAGATAAAGATAATCAAGCAGCTACTGCAGTAGTGATTCAAGACTTGGGATCTAATTCAGGTGATGAGACTAAGATCATAGCAATAGGGATCCAAGGTAAAGATAAAAGTATATCTCTTTCCATTGATGCAAGTTCAAGTTCTAATTCATGTGCAAGTACAAGTACACTGCTATCTACTTCTATGCATGGTGATAAAAGAAGAAGTGAACTGTTTCATGTTCGTTTCATTACAAATCATACAAAGATTGATACATTGTTTGATAGTGGTTCTCAAGTGAATTTGATATCCGAAGAAGTGGTTAAGAAATTACATTTAATTACTATGCCTCATGAAAAACCCTATCCTCTTGGTTGGGTTACCAATGATACACAATTGCAAGTTACAAAGAAATGTGTTTTGAAATTTGCAATCACTGAAAAGTTTATGGATGAGGTAGAACTAGATGTAGTACCACTTGACATTTGTGGAATTGTACTTGGGAGTCCATATTTATATGACCGGAAAGCAGTCTTTTATAGAGAGCAGAACAAATATCATCTCTTTAAAGGTGGTGTGGAATATATTGTTCGTGCACATCGTATGAAAACAAATCTGGCATTAGTCACTACAAGTCAAATGAAAATGATAGTGAATGCTAGTAGGAAGTTTGCATTAATGGCTGTTAGAGGTGAATCATTGGTGGAACATGGAATTAAATTAATTAAAGGTGTTCCTGAGTATGGTGCTTTGTTACAGGGACCTGAAAGACTATCACTTACCAGAGATGTACAACATGAAGTGCAGTTGCAGCAAAGCATGCCTTTCCCAAAATTTGGCATGAATCCGATGATTATTCAAAAGACTGTTCATGATTATTGTGTGATGTACAATACTATTGATAAAGGGTTGGGATTGTACACATCTATTCATGCCTCATCTCGTCCTTGTAAAGATGTTGTAAGGGACTTTGATGGTAGACTACCAATTAGTTTGTGCTTTCGGTACATTGGGGTTCATGTTGGGATTCCTATGACTATTGTACATGTTCGGCATTTCCGAATATTGGGGCAATTTTGGTCAGTTTTGTGGAGTCTTAGGGACACTAATTTTGAAAGAAGCACAATGAATTGTTCACCTGTTATTGGGAAAACATGGGTAGTTAGTAGAATAGTCATTCAATTTCTCCAGACTTATTGTGATGAACCTCCTAAGGTTTGGGATGAACAGTTACAGCACATGCAGTGCATTAAATCTCCTTTTGAGGCTTGTTTTTGTTATCTATTTAGGTCACATGTGGACTTTTATTTTGGCACAGAAGATGTTAGAGTTGGACATCATGATGCAAAGAAAGCAGTGCAGCAGATAGTGCAAGAATAGCAGGAGACGAGCCGGGCAAATTGCAAAGCCAGACATGAAAATCATCATCCTTTTGAAGTTGAAAAACAAGTTTGGTTGCAGATCACAAAGGGAAGATGGAAAGGTAAAAATCTCAATTTTGTTTATGATCATTTTGAGATCTTTAAAAAGAAGTGTAAACATTCTTTCTATTTGAGCTTATCTCCAGTCGCATATGCAAAGAATTTTAAATGGTATGAACCTCCTTTGTTCATGGACAAGGAGACTAATATGCAGATTCTAAGCAAGGCAGGATGTATGGAGATTGGAATGGTGAGGAAGTGGTACCCTCACCTTCCTGCAGGATGATCTAGGATTTTGGAGGTCCAAAAGCTCTTCAATGGGGAGGATTGATTCCGCAGATTATTACTCTTTAAAAATCCAATATGGTACAATGGTTCAAAGAAGCCATAGGTGAAAACTCGGACGGCAAAAATATAAGCATCGGCGGTCGGAAGCATTTCCCCTTCCGCAATGGCGGGGCTCACAAAACTTTCCCCTTCTGCAACGGCGGGGCTCACAAGCCTTTCCCCTTCCACAACGTTGGGGCTCACAAACCTTTCCCCTTCCACAACGTCGGGGCTCACAAGCATTTCCCCTTCTGCAACGTTGAGGCTCACAAGCATTTTTCCTTCCGCAACAGAGGAAACTTAAAGGACGGATCGGAATTCGGAGCGGAACGAGAGCCGCAACGACAAAGATATAAAGGATCAAAAGTCGAGCAGAAGGGGAGCCGCAATGGCGGAAGCCCAAGACTTACGGAGCGACGCACATAGCGACGTGAGGTTTGAAAAGTCAAATCGGGAGACTTTGCCATCCACCGTCCGCAACTGCAGAAACCAAAGTAACAAAAATTCTGACTCAGAAACCAAATGACACCAGATTGAGACCATCGGAGCCCGTTGCTTGTCCTCTTCTGGAACGGCAGAAGCTCAGATGACTAAAACTTCTAGAAGTTTAGTTCGCATGGTTCCGTTATGATCCTTGGCATGGCGGGAATATCCCTCATGCGGCACATTATGATGTGGCTGGATATTTCATCATGTGTACAGCTTCTTTGTAACGGTTTGGTGAAGCTTTCTTGGCAGTTATGCCATAGTGGGGATAACGTTGAAAGGCAGATGAACAGCCTGTTGGGGACCCAGGAACGTCAAACACTTGAGGCACGAATTGGCCGAATGGCATATGGTAACATCTATGTGAAAGAAGGAAAATCCGTTACTTATGAGGCTTAAATAGAGGAACCTGGAGACCAAAAGAGGGGGGGGACTCAGTTTGTTGGGAGCAAAGTGCAACATTTTCTCTGTGATGAGAAGCTTGGAGAGAGCATTTTGCTGTTCCTTTTGAAGTCGACTATTCTCAGTTATAACTTGGCTTCTTTTGACTATTGAAGTCCAGTTTTGTAACTTTCAGAGAGGAGGTCTTGAAGACTTTACTGTTAATGTCCAGTTTCTGTGATTAGTCCAGAACCATTTGAACCATTTTTAAAGCCATTAATTGGATCAGTTCCCATTGGAGAGGGACCCGAAGACGTAGCCTAGTGGAGAGGGTGAACTCTGTTATCAACTTCTATTGGTGACTCTGTTTCTATGTTTTCTTCCTTGTATCTGTCTATCAATGTTGTGGTTTTCATTCCTGTTCTGAGCATTTAATTTCTGTTAATGCTGTTCCATTAATTAACATGTTGATCGCATTCTTTTACAACAAACTTTTAATGCACTAAAGTTGAGGTCCTACAGATCAATAAATTTCTGAAGGTGTTGCGTTGCTCCCAAATTATTCTAAAATTAGTGACGCTTGTACGATTTGGCCATTTGAATTGCCTTCATCTTTATAGGATCAAACTTGAGTTCCCCTCCACCAATCATGTATCCCAAGTACACTAGATAATGTTGGGAAATTCACATTTCCTACTGTTTCCAATAATTTTTTCCCAAGGTCTCTAACACTTGCAAAACATGTGATATATTCTCTCTTGAGTAGAGATAAAACTGATTATGTCGTATAATCACACTATTCCAAATAAATCTAGAAAGTGTACAATACATCATCCATCAAACAAATAAATGTAGCCAATACATTACACAACCCAAAAGGAATTACTAACCATTCATACAAGCATTGCCTCATCTTAAAGGTATTCTTCCAAGTATCTCATTCTTTTACCCATACCTAGTGGTCTCTGAATTTGACATCCATATTGGTTAAGTACCTAGTATGTTGCAATTGGTCCAGCAACTCATCCATAATGAGCACAGGGTATTGACTATTGAGGGTGATTTTATCGAGATATGTGTAGTAGATACATATTCTATAAGGTTAATCCTTCTTGGGAACTATAATGATAGGTAACCTAGACGTTGAGGTACCTAGTCAAATAACTCCATTCACCCATATTTGTTGAAATTGTTTGTTCACTTCATTAACTTACTCCATGCACCCATAGCTTACTCATCAGATCCTATGATATGAGGTTGGCTTGAAAATCAAAGTCAAATAGAGAACCCGACTTTAGATTCTTAACTAGAATCCTAATATGGAAAACTTCAGTCATCTACTTCTCTTCTTTGATATGGATGCCCCTCAAGCTCACCTTCTTCTTCACTATAGTGTAGGCAATCTTCTTGGATGCTTTTGAGTTTCTCTCTTTTTGATTGTTTGAATCAAGGGTTATTATGTTCTTTTTCTTGGCTTACTTATTGTGATATTTTGAATTCATCTTTGGATGTATATTTCAACACATATCTTCATTATGAACATGAATATTACAATGGTTACGATGGTTTATTAGATCCTTGCACCAATGCCTAGTGGTTTTTCTTCATACCCTATCCTTTCCACTTCTCTGTTCCCTCCTTGGAAGAACCTTGTTGGTATGTCTACTTAAAACCAAATGGTCGTCATTTCTTCTTGTCCCTATCCAAATATTGTGCTTACTCATATGACTCATCACTATTTCTATGTTTAAATATTATCACTTTCCTCCTTAAATAAATGTGGAGACCACCCATATACTTGAGGTGTACCTTTGGGTTCTTGGAAGATATTCTAAACATAATGCCTTGTTTTCTAAACCCAATGGTGTATTCTCTCTCATTCTACTATTTATTTTTCTAGAAGTAATGTCAATGGATCCATTAGTAATTGTCATGTACCAAATTTTGCATTGGCTCACAATGGCCTAATCACATTTTCCATATTCATGAGAGTTTGTCAAATTGATGCTAAGGGTCAAATAATTGCTAAGGAGGAAAATTACTAGTTTCCTAGTTTTGGGGTGGAAGCTTTGGGATTTGGAATAAGGGGGGAAATAAATGATGTTTGAAAATTACAATGGAATAAATATTTAATAAAGGATCTAAATAAATAAATACAATGGAAAATCAAAGTGGCAATTGATCATGAAGACACATGGAGGGTGTGGGACCCACACAAGCTAGATTTTCTATGCCACATGGCATCCTCCTTTTGTCATTTCGAATCCATAAGAAGCCCAAGGGTATTGGGATGAGTTTTAAGGTCAATATAATTGGCATGAATCAATTAAGGTCTAATTGGAGTGGAAGAGTAACTCCCATGGAAGAGGAAGAGGCATTTTGGAGCTAGTGAGACACTTGGATTAGATTCCCTAGCTATATGACAATAATGATGAAGATGCTATGACACCTACGACACAAATCAGATATGAAGGATGGATTCTGAAATATATGGAATTTTAGGGATAAAAATATCTCCAATCGGGTGTTCAATGGATTTATGGCATCTAAGATGCTTCCACGTGTGATTTGGTGGAAGTGGGAGACTAGGAATTGTTGTACAAGTGGCATTCTTTGGAATCTCTTCCCAACTAGAGTTGGAATGCATATATTGGAATAAATTAAACCCATAGAGATATTGGAAAATTTATAAATTTCAAGAACAAATAATTAATGTGGATTTTTATCATTTGAGAAATTTGCATTTGTGAAGAGAGAGAGCCAGTGGATGACTAGTTTCTTGCCTTAGCCAATTTAGAGGGTGAAAGTTTCCCATCCAAGTTGGTGTGTGGAAATGACATTCAGGTATTTCATGGAGATTTAATGGAGTCATAAGTTACAGGTACAAGATACATGTAATCTCATGGACACTTCAATATCATCTTGTTCTTCCATCTATTCCAAGTTTTCTCATCATATTCTTGCTCTATGGACTGAGGCACACTTGGGGAGCTATTTATTTCTTTGGGAGACCTTATAATGGTTCATTTATGATGGTAATAAGCTTAATATACTATTTTATTAATATTTATAAATTATCAGGTATAAATACCAAATGGTTGTCTGTAAAAGTGATTATTAATGAGCAAACAATGACCATTTCCCCACTATAATGATGTATGCCGTTGTAATGCTGATGATTTCGAATGAAAGAATTTTTCTATGATATATATATATATATATGATAAATTTAATTCCATTGATACTATTTTATTTATATTAAAAAATTCTCAGGTCGAAATACCAAAATATTTCATGTAAAAATGTTAAACAATGAAGAAATATTGTCATTTCCCTACTACCTTGTTGTGAACCAATGTAATGTTGATGTATTCGAATGCATAAGTAAAATATTTATGTTTTATGGATGAATGGATTGTTATTGATGTATTATATGAGTTTAAATTTCAGTATGCAAGAATTTGGAGTCATTTTGTTGAGTTTCATAGCATTTGGAGAAGATTGCCTATCATTTCCCCCAAGGTTGAAACTAGTATTTTTGCATCTGATTCAAGGGATTTATAGAAGACATTAAAAGTTGAATGGTGATTCATATGAGTTAATTTTGAAGTTATTTATATTTCCCCTTATCCCATTCATAAATCCGAGTTGGATCGAGTACATTTTGAAATTCATTTTCATCATCTACCCCTAGGGGATTTGAACCACAAGTTGCTCGTAAAACTCCATACATTGAATATATTTACAAAGTGAGTTGTAGAAGTAATTTGATGATTTAAATACACATATAAAAACAATTTTTATTTATTAAAACCATTCATACACCTCCTTGTACAATTTGAGATCATTTGGAGCTATTTGGAGCCATCTACCATTGGGGATTTGAGCCTCAAAATTACTAGTAAATTCCCTGAGTCTCTTGGATAACTAATAGAACCAAAAAATACATATAATGATGAAAATATAATTTAATTAATTTATTATAATAGATAAAAGTATCATACCAACCACTAGTGGAGGTTGTACAATGTTTGGAAGAGATTTGTTCTAGGACCCAGGGGGGATTTCTACCTCCCAGATTGACTAGTCTTGTCCCGAAAATTCTTCCCTTGAAAATTGAAAAACATGGTTCGGTATATCATTTGATTATATGTATTATATATGTGTTAACATTTCCCATCACCACTCATGACCTTCCTCACCAAGTCTAAAAGTAATTGGAGGAGTTTGGAATCAGTTATATCCATATACCGAGAGTTAAAATTTGGTGAATTTGAGCACTTTGGGAAAATTATTCACAAGGGAAATTAAAGTGGTATCAGAGAATGGTCTTGGAACCTATGCATTAAGACCATAAATTGAATAAAAATTTGCAGACATGTCTGGGCTTCACAATAGACCCACTATGCCTACTTCCCTTCCTTTCCGATCAACGAAAGAACAAATTACAACCATAGATACTGAAGCATGCTTCCAGGAGTATCAAAATTTGAGAGGGGTTATTAATGAAGGTATTATTTCCAAGAATATATTTTACAGTATGGATTTATGCACAACAAGGAAAATGTGAACTCATTAAAGAAAAATCATCCTACTTGTGAAAAGAGCAAAGATTTATTCTGCCCTATAAATGAGGAAGTTATAAAAACTTCTAAGGAAGTTATAAAAACTTCTATAGACATCATGTGGAATGTGTGGAAGAAATTTAGGTTTAAAAAGGATGAAAAGAGCATATATGCACAATTACATAATGAAATAGAGAATCATGAAGTGGAGCTTGAATTACCTCAAGGTGATTATACAAAAGAACATAAAGAGGAAAGTGAATACAAACACACAATCCTTACTAATGGGGGTTGTAAAAATCAAAGAGAATTTATTGATGGATCATTGAACTATGAATGAGTGCCTACTGATGGGTGCTCACGCATATATGTTGGTGACATAGTGAACACTTTTGAAAGTGTTTCTATCAGCCAAACTTCCATTAAACATGAAAATGAAGACCTATAGCAGCTGAAGAAGAAACAAGATAAACTTTCCCATAACCACTTGAGCTTCATGAAGTTGGTCCAAGCAATAAGGAAGAAGATGAGGAGGTTCATTTGAAAGAGCCTCATTTTCTTGAAGGGTCCTTAAATATGAATGAAAATAATATCCAAGAGTACCTTAGCATACTCCATGACACTCAAGAATTAGTGTCAAATTCTTGTTGGAGAGCTAATTCATTGGAGGAAATATGCTTCCTTGAACACATGGAGAAGATTCAAGAGCAATGTGCCACATCAAAGGTAATTTCATGTCTTTGATTTTTGATAGAAACCATTTTTTTGAGATTAATGAATTGTTACATGATGCATACTTTAAGAATAGTGAGGATAATCATAAGCTCACAATTCAAAATGAGAAACTTCTTGAAAAGTTGCAAGATACTTGTTTTTCCTCCTATGTTTCAGATTGTCAAATGGTAGATTGTTTAGAGGATTCTCATGGCATGGTGGATCATGATAAATGTGGAAATTTGAATGTTCTTGATGTGTTTTAATATGAACTTGAAGAGATCCAAACACTTGATGTGGTGGAAGAGGAACTTGAATTGTATCTTGATGAAGGTTATGCATTTTTTAAAGAAGAGCATGATTCCTCTACATTGGAACCAATCTATGATGAAGGTTTCACACTTTTGAAGGATCTACATGATACTACCCATATGGATCCTTTCCATGATGAAAATTCTACACATTTTGATCATTTGGGTGAGTTAGTTCATTCTTCTACATCCTACAATTCAATGTTTTGCAGCATTAGTCTCAATGAAGTATTGGTGAAAGGGTTCTTTTTGATGGTGCCACATGAGGACTATGGAACTCCTAGATTTAATTTTTGTGATGACATGGTTGGAGCACATTATTATTCACATTGTCAGAAGCATCCTTTGTTACTTTATGATGATTCACATCTGCATGGATGCACCTATGATGTTCACTCGAGGTATAAGCACTTTCATGATTTTTTGACGAGGCACCTCCTTAATGAACATTTTTATTATGTTGTTATGTACTTTGATGATATATGTTATGTACTCATGATGTTTGGAATAATGCATACAAGAAAGCAGTATGGAAGATGGATTCCCCACTTAATAAAGTGATTTTAATCAGAGTAGTGCAGTAGAAAGCATTGTGGTTCCTCCCTGAAATATTCATGGAATCTCAAAGACTCAAAGTTGGGCAACTTAGTGGCAACTTCAAAGAATCATACAGAAAGCAGGTTCTTAAACACCCATGTTTGAAATTGCTTGAGGACAAGCAATATTGGGAAGAGAGGATTTTCCATGTCACAAATTTTTCATTGGGTCACAATGGCCTAATCACATTTTCCATATTCATGCGATTTTGTCAAATTGATGCTAAGGGTCAAATAATTGCCAAGGAGGAAAATTACTAGTTTCCTAGTTTGGGGGTGGAAGCTTTGGGATTTGGAATAAGGGGGACAATAAATGATGTTTGAACATTAGAATGGCATAAATATTTAATAAATAAGCTAAATAAATAAATACAAGGTAAACCTTTTTATATACAATCTTAAATATTTTAATATAATAATTTTATATTTTTAATGAAAAAAAATTATTTCTCTATTAATATTTCATTAATATTTTCTTTTATGATGATGATGATGATGATGGTTAACGTCCACTGAGACCAAACTTTGGTCTATTGGACCTAAAGAAACCAATTAATTAGTTAGTTTTAAATTGTATTCTTATGCTCAAAAAGCTTGTTGAGAAGCGTCCCGAGCTCACTATAATTTTGACAAGTTAAAAAGCTAGGAAAGTCAGTATTGCAATCAATTGATTATATATATATATATA
>LPNX010041574.1:353964-575768 GCA_001517045.1 Pseudotsuga menziesii
GAATTTTCACATTTTAGCCTTTAACGAATGTTGATTTTAGTAATTAGTGTTATGAAATTATTATTTAAGAAACATTTTAGTGATTAGTGTTATGAAATTATTATTTTTGGCTTATAGAAATGGGTAAGTATTTTATATTAAATGAATTTTGGAAGACTATACATCTACAAAATTACATGGACATTAATTTGTTTAAAAATGGTTTTGTGACCTAAAAAAAGGTAAACAAAAGTCTTCCACGCCATATCTATATAATGTTAGATAAATTGTTCCTTTAAAGAACCTCTAAACTTCCTTACATATTGGCTCAACAAAAATGTAAGTGAAATACATAAAACGAGAAGCAAAAATTATCTAAAATACTGGCCATTGTGGAATTTGTCCATATAGTAGAGACATTGATTAGGTCTTTGAACATGCTAAGTGTGAGGTTGTTCAATAATTGTCATGGTAGTTTGTTGGAATATTTCATCCTCGATAGGATTAGAACCATAAATTAAAGGTTGAAATATGGTAGACTAAGTACCATGAGCAAATCCAAAGATTATGTTGTAATGCATATCAATGTCACTAGGTAGCTTATCAATTTGTATCCCTTGTTCCTTCATGTTGTTATCCATTTATTCTTGATTGATTGGATTCCTACTTTTCATTATGAATGTTGAGATATTCAATCACTTGTCTCATGCCTTCTAGTTAGTTATTTATTATCCTAATAATTTTCTTTATCTCTCTTGCTATTTCTCTAACAACCAAGTCCATAGTCGAAGGGTTAGCCATTTCAATTCCAATACCATGGAGGGAGAACCCAATACACAATATTTTAACCAAGAAAACACCATAAAGACCCTTGAATCATAGCCATAAGAACAACAGAAAGAGATATGAGACCTCAGATGGCCGAATGCCTATATTCAATAAATAATTTTTGGCAGAAAATCCCCAGTTTAAAATCACTCTAGAATAAATAAAAAACAAACAATTCAAAGTTGAAAGCCTTACCTTGATCAAATGATAATTCCCATAAGGAATCCCTTCCCATAAGTCATTATCTAACAAGTTGAACTAGGCACCATTCCACATCTCTAGAGCTATCTAAAACCAAAACTAGACACATAGAAATTATCCCACCTTTACTGATATGAACACAAATAAGGTCCATAAAAAAATACATGTTGGGAGATGAATACAATGTAGTGAGGGAGCCAGAAGGGTGAGGGATTGCATGGCTCGTTTACATGACTTAATGGTGATGAGACTCTCCATCTTCAAACAATTTTGAAATTGCCAAGTGTTTTCACTCCTATAAATGCCATAAGAGGGGAGGGTTATGCTAATAAATAACATAATGATGCTTATTATCCTTATCCTAGGGAAGCCACATCCTTTCAAGGGGTCCCCATTTTTTTCAAGGACCCCTTGTAAATAGAGACAAATTTGTTTGCTAATTGATCAATAGAAACATCAAACATGAAAGAATTGAACATCAACAAGGCCATGGAGGTTCCAATTTATCATTTCAAAAATCCTTATCTATAAGGTCCCTTCTTTATTTTCCAGCTAGTTGATTACACGAAGAGAACTTCTAAAGATCATCACCTGCTAAATGCGATGGATTTTGATGAATTTTGTTTCCAGATATAAGGAATTAACTTCATCCTAGTTGTTAGTAGCAACACCAATACTGCAAGAAAATGATATGTCTACATTTCCAAAGAGGTTCGAGATAATCCCCCACCCTGCTCTTTCCACCCCTAATTTTTTCATATTAATAATAACTTAGTTGATCAGATTTTCCTCATCACTCATATTGATGATGGACCACATTTGATTGGATTAAACGTTGTTTAAAAAATCATTTGTGATGGATCCAAAAGAACATTGTCACCATAAACAAAAAAATATAATATCAAAAGTTAAAACAATAAAATGACAACCTCATCCACACAATGAATACAAGATGTACATTGGGAAACCCAATATGTAAAGATCCAACTAGAAGGTAAGGATCATGCCTTACTCTTTTCTTATCAAATATAAATTGCAAATACAAAGAAATATGGACTCAATATGGAGTCGCAATAGACATTGTGTCCTAAATAGTTGCTAGATGGTCTTCTACTTCCTTTGTTCTACTCATAAGATATCACTCATTTGTTTTTCTCAACAATGGATGAAAAAATCAATACAATAAGAATTGATCCCCTTTCTTATGAGGTGAGTCAATATTTAACATGTCAATGATGGTAGATGACATGGAATCCACTTGGTAATCTAGTTGTCCAAGCATAGGTCAACTTGCAAGAGGCATAACTTCCTCACACAAACTTTGTTTGAAGTAATATTTGTTGTAATCTCCCAGATCACATAAGGTTACCAATAATACGCATAAAAAGTCATATAAACATATAGAGACAAGAGACAATAATAGGTAATGGAATAACATATAATATTATAGAATCACATGAGGGTCCATACATATACAAAACTAAACTGAGTTCTTAACTAGCTCAACAGCCTAATATATATGATTTACAAAACAGTTATGAGTAACTACATGGATTTGTATGGGCAATGTGGTGGAATTATTTGAGTAGCAACTAGGGGATACATTCAAGTGGGAAAGGAAAGGTTTTTGGGTTGGGAATTAATCACCAGTTCAACTTATTTAGTTCTATCACAAGAGTTCAACCAAGTGGAGGGTTTTTGCATAATGACATGGGCTTGAACTGCATCCTTGAGGCAACTAATGAAGAATTCATAGAAAAAAATAATTTGAGAGGCCCTCTATGTGGATTTCCAATTAAAAGTTGTAATATAGTCCATAGCAGTGCCACTCTTTCATAATTTGGTCAACCAACGCAGGTAGTGAGTGTCACAGTCAAAATGATCATGAAGAATCTTCACAAATTGGATCTAAGGGACATAACAACAATAATATTTATGGTAATATTGCCACCATTACCAACATTCTGAGTCTAAATATAAAACCCAAATTTTTAAACTATGAAGATAATGCTTAATGCCATGGAGAGAAAAATAATGTTCCATTTGGGTAACCCAGCCTAAGGGGTCAAAGCCATCAAATTCCCACATGTCAATTTTTGGGGAGTGGTGCAATGAGTTTTTTATTCTCAAAGGAGTGAGGTTGGGTTTCTAGAAATAGAGTGTGAGATCCATCTTCTTCAGTGACAACTACTTCATTTGTGGGATTATCAAATTGTAAAGCAAATCCAACATGTTGAGAAATAACATTCATCACATGTTGATGGTTAGTTAGAGAGTTGTTTTCATCCACATTGATTTTAAGTTGGTCAACTAAGTGTCTCAAGGGGGGGATCTATTGATCAGATGATTACCTCAAGGACATAACCACTACTGCCATGTTTTTGAGGTCTTAGGTCTGATCCCAATTGGTTTCATCCATGTGACACTGGTTCTGGGTGTGTACCATGGGAGCCAAAAAGTATGAACACCAAATGGAAAATTCCTAGGTCCACACTAAAAAGGCCATGATGGATGTAGATCAATAAGATTAGCAAGATGCAGGGATTTTTGTTGAGGTAGGTGTCCAACAAGGGTGTCATGTATCAACCCAAAAATATTTATTAGAGATATATATCAAACAATCAACACGATGTAAGGATCAACACAATGATTCCCTCATTATTTGAATTCTTCACATATTTGCATCAAGATACTTGTATATGAAAAAGGGATATTAAGAATGCATTCCAACGAATAAGGATTTTTTCATAGAGACATAGGATATGTCATAAGAGAAGTTCGAGAAAAATAGAGAAGAGTAAGCTTATATGTTTCCCGGTGATAGTGAGGTTGAACTAGAATGTGGATGTCTAAGAAGTGGAAGAAGATTTCGGTTGGGAAAGAGGATAAGGATTGCGACAAGAATAGGAAGTTGCAGCACAACTGGAAGAGAGGACTACGATTTGCTGTCATACTTTGTCAAAGTTTCTTGGGACGAGGAAGAGGAACACTAGCTTATACCTTAAAAAAAGAAGGAACAGTAAGTTCTAGATCTAGAGTGTGAGTACACAAAACAGGATTTGAACCCAAAATCTGATAACAGAATTCGACGACATTTGATGTAAAGTACATTTTTGTCGGATTTCAATGATGAAAATTATTGTAACTTCTGATTTATTTAAGCATCATTGGTTTTTCGATATCCCTATCATAGGTTTTTCGACGACACTTTGCGACACTAGGTTGTTCGATTTGAGACACCAAGTTGTCGGATAAGTGACACCAGGTTGTCAAATTTGCGATGACGGGTGAAAGGGAGTTCATCGAATCTTCGACAACATCAAGATACTTTTCCAAATAATATAAAGACATTTTTCAAATAGTATGAACCCATATTTCCAATGGTAAGTAGGTTCAGTTCGTCAGATATTCGATGACGGCCGAATTATAAATATAAATATTTTTAAAAATTTTGACATGTTTGCTATAGAAGCGACAGACGGTTTGCAGAAATTATTTATTCCTCGACGGATGGTTTGAGGAATTGTTTTATTCTTCGACGGACGGTTGTAGGAATTTTTTTTCTTTGACATACAGTTTGCGGGATTTTTTTTATTCTTTGACAAACCTTCGTTTGAGAAAATTGTGAAGCGTGGATCTTGATTTTTTAATATTGTCAATAGCATTCATTCATGAATTTTGTGACAAAATGTAAAATACCAAAATTCCTGATCCAAACGAACACAATCGACAATTGCTTGCTAGACTATGGGATGCACTGAAATGAAGGGGTGATGGAAAATGTTATTTTCCATGTACTCAATGCAGGGGATTTAAGAGGAGAATAATATTGATCTCAACAGCCACAAAACATTGCAGGGAACATGGACACACTGAGGGGGGCAATGAATATCGTCCATTTGTTGGTTTAGCATTATAAAAAAAATTATATTCTTTTATTTGGTAAATGTATGTATTATTTCAATATTTCCTATATTAACTTATATTTATTGATGTATTTGTGTATTTATAAAGGAAATACATCCTACGACAGATTGTCTAGAGGAAGTGCTTTTAGGACAAGTTCTGGAGGATCATGGAGCGTCTATGTTTAATGGAGAACAAGTGAATGATCATATTGAATAAGATGATCATACTAATAACATAGTTGAAGATGATGGTACAAATACATTGATCCATGATTCATTTAATGTTAGAATGGATGATGATGATGATGATGATGATGAAAATATTGATGACTTTGATGATGTTAACGATATACCTCCTCTCGATAAGGCATATGAACCCCTTTATGAAGGCTCCAAAACAAATCTTCTCTCTGATGTATTGTTGATAATGAACTTGAAGGTTATGAATGGCATTGCAAACATATCAATCACATGGATGCTAAGGTATGTAAAATAATCCATCACATATATACGATTGTGATCAATTTTATATGTATTCCTCTAATAATTGTATTTTTAATTCATAATTCAAATTAATACAGATGAAGTGCATTTTGTTAATATTATTTATATATTACATTAACTATATTTTTATTTTTATTTGATGTAGCTTGATAGCTGAATTTTTGTTACCACCATCAAATATTTTACCTCGCACATATCGATATTTATCTTCCATCATGAAAGAGATTCGAATGCATTGTGAAGGAATTCATGCAAGCCCAAATGACCATGTTATATATTATAATCACCATGAATTTGCAACAGAATGTCCAGAATGTCATATAAGTAGATAACGAACAGATCAAGTAACAAAAAAAGGTGCATCACAAGGTTCTTCGTTATATTCCCATCATTCCACATTTGCAATGACTGTTTAGGTGCAATAACATATCGCAATTTATGGATTACCATGCTAGGAATAGAAGTCAAGATTATGTTATTTGAATTCCTGCAGATGTATCTGATTTTAGAGATATGGAGGAAAAGTGACCTCACTTTAAAGAAAAACCATGTAATCTTAGGGTTTCTTTGGCAACAGATGGTGTTAATCCATTTTCACATATGAAATCCATTTACACAGTATGGCCTATTTTTGTTATCAACAATAATATTCCTCCATGGTTGTCAATAAAGAGGGAGCACATAATGGTGTCGATGATTATTCTAGGTATTTTGTGTCTACAACTGTTTTATTTCTAATGTAGTTGTGGCATCTCATTTGCCATATTATGTTTCCTAATTTCATATGTATATTTTTTATTTTACTCTTGTGCGTGGTTTATATATCTTAATGGTTCTCATAATTATATATTTTATATGTACTTCAAATCAATCAGGTAAGTTCCAAGTCAAATATATGAATGTATATATCGAACCTCTTATAGATGAGCTACTGAAGTTATGGAATGGGATCACTATGTATGACGTATCTATACCAATATGACAAAGAAAATTTCAATTCCATGCAATGGTTGTATGGACAATACACAATGCCCCAGGGTTAACCCAATTTTGTGGTTTGTATTTTTAAGTTCCACTTTAATTGCATTTAATTATATGAAGTAGTTAATATAGTTAATATATAATTATAATTGACATAGATATTCCATATATATATATTGTAGGTATTCAGACAAAGGGTAAATTTGCATGTCCAGTTTGTGGTCCAAAGATAAAATCTCGTTGCTCAAAAAGCTTAAGAAAGGAGTTGTTTGATGAGTAAAGGCATTTCCTCTCTAAGAATCACAGATATAGAAAAACCAAAAAAAATCTTTTCAATGGGAAGCAGGAGACTATATTAAAACCACAAAGAATGATACATCACCTTTGGAAAATGCAATACATTAGAAATCGTCAAGCTAGTATGTATGGATCATCGTATATGAATTGTTATGTATTTTAATTTTTATTGTGAGTTGTTTACTGTAGTTTCCATATTTTATTTCTCATGTAATTTATTTATAAACTAATATTCATGATATCCATCGTGATCATGAAGACATTAATGGGCTTCCAAGAGGAAAGAAAACTTATCCTATACAATTCAGCACGTTTCCCTACTATAAGCACCTACAAATTGCTCATCAAGGAAAATTTTAAGAACCCCCCCTAAATTTATATATATAATAAATGGGCGAATCCCCATGATACATGATAAAGTGTGAAGGCTATTTTATCAATAATATAATATGTATATATAATTTTTTGGTGAATCGTTCATGGAATTATAAAACCTTGTAAAATATGGGCAAATCTTTCATGGAATTATAAAATCTTGTAAAATATTGGTGAATCTTTTACAAAATTATAAAATCTTGTGAAATAATGACGAATCTTTCACATAATTATAAAACCTTGTATAATATTTAGCGAATCTTTCACAGAATTAAAAATATTCTAAATCTTGTGGTCTTCCATCTTCATTCACATATCAAATATGGGTCTGAGGATGAGATTACAGTGCTTAGTGGAGAAGGGAACAGTTGGTTGAGGCTATACATTCTTCTCTTCACTATTCTCTTATCAAGGACACATTTCTTTTATAATCACATGAAGGTGAGGACACACCAAGTAGAAGAATAATACCAATGCAAAGGTAGTTTGTGTGTAAAACTTGAAAAGGGCGTGTTCAAAAATTAAAGTGGTGATCACACTCATTGATGAAGGGAAGGGCTTCCCTCACTGTCAATCCTGTGGAATTAAAAGTTATATATACTAATGTGATTTGCATTGGAATGGCATTCTCTGTTGAATCCAAATATTCTAGTTGGGCATCCTCATCTATAGGAGGGAATTCTTATTTGTTGGTCCATTCATTCCTGAACATTCATTCTCATTTCCTGAATCTTAACGTGACCAAAGGCTTTGGAGTTTAACATAGAATTATGAATTTTCATTGTACACAATGTGAATACATATACAACCACCATATCTTATAGAAGATATATAAATGGAGGACGTCAATCCCACTAGCTGCCATCGATCTACGCTTAACACCATCAAATATGGGCGCTAGGAAGAGTTGTTACAGACATATAAATCTTAGAATTCAC
The DNA here is from genome assembly GCA_001517045.1 of Pseudotsuga menziesii. Classification (NCBI taxonomy): domain Eukaryota; kingdom Viridiplantae; phylum Streptophyta; class Pinopsida; order Pinales; family Pinaceae; genus Pseudotsuga; species Pseudotsuga menziesii. Next base: position 361,976 of record LPNX010041574.1, read on the forward strand.
TCCTGTCACCTACAGTGAGTTGAAAATTATGATAGACAATGGATTTGGGGCCTAAATATGTTTCATATTGGAGTTTTATGGTGGATCTGTCAGTCCAACACACTACTACTGCTTGCATGAAACCTCAAAGCTAGCAATCAGATCACTTCCAAGCTTAGGAAGAGGGTTTCTTCAGCCATTAAAGTCTTATTCATACTGCTGATCAAAATTTGAGGATAGTACCAACATTTCCAAGAAAGCATATCCACTGGCATACCTCCTGATCATTCTCCTTGGCCTCTTCATTCAACAACAAGACTCCATATGTAATTTGGGCAAGGTACCATACCTCAAACCTGCTAGAAAACTTCCAGGCATGTGCCAATTACAACATTATTATATATATATTAGTTTTATGTTTATTCCTGGTGTGGACAATTTCATCTTGTCTTTCTCTTGTTCCATGCATTAATTCCTTTTCTATAAATATATGAACCTCGTGGTCTAAAGGTTAGAATAAATAAGAAAACACACAAGAAAATAAGACACCTGTATTACACCAATAGTCCAAAATCCGGCCGCAAATACAAATAGGGAACAAATCAGTGAATTTAAGAAGTGTTTGGAAAAAAAATACATAACTAAGTTACGAGGAATTGGGACAAATTCAGCTTAGTTTGGGTTGGGGATCTTACACCTTTGAACTTAAGTTTTAATAGAATGTGTAAATGAATGGAAAAATTGTTGCAAATGAAGTTAACAGAGTTTTTTCTTTCTCCTCTACTATAAAAAATAACCTGCCACCAACTAGTTGAAAATAAAAATCAATGTGCTTCACACTATATGACAAAAATGTTATTTCACATCTATATCTAGACTATATAGTTTCCTTTATTTCTTAAGGGAAGCCTATGATAACAACCAATTCTCATATGTATGGGGGCTGAAGGGATGGCATAGCTGATGACATGGATGGCCTCTTATACAATGGAGTTGCCACATTTGTGATTGGCATCATTTATCCCCAACCCACTGAAGCCACGTTTTGTTAGCGGGGTGGGAATTTCTACCTTTCTATAGTAGGGGGAGTTAGTTTTAAAGGTCGTATTAAAGAGAGAAAGGAAGAACCTATGCATAGACAACAATTCAAGATGAGTTGAGCATTGTGAGGATAAGAACATTGGGTGAAATCCTAGTGTGGAACTCAATTTGTCACATTTCAGAATGCATGACAATAATCAAGAAAATGTTACTCCCTGAGGGATATTCACCTAGAGGAGATTACACTATATGGAGGATGTTGCAATGAGTGTCAGTATCATTTCCTACTTCTTATGATTGAATCAAAACTATTGTCATTTGCAATGATTGCCACCTTTTCACAAATTGAAACACTATAAATTAACCTATCAACTTTTCCAAACAATAAATATTGAAACATCAACATATTTTTATCTTTTACAAGACAGGAAAAGTGTATATACATGCTAATAAAATAAATTTACACTTCTCTAACTTGAGAAAAGATAGCATAAGCACAACAATATTAGTTTTAACAATAAAAAATTCAAATGTTCTTATCTCAATGTGTGAGTGTGATATGCTTGATCAGTTTTAGGTAAGTTTTGTACTATCTACTAAGGAATGGGATAATGACAACTCATGTATAAAAGTATACATAGTCTTGAAAGTATCATTGTAAATATAATATAGTTTTTTTTAAGCATAGTTGCATAGGAACTACTCTGTGGGTTTGGAGAACTCTTATCTAGCATTATTTGTACTTAAAAACTTGGGAACTAGAACAAAATGTTCTATGTTAGATCATAGAAATGTTGAACACTTTGGGAACATCTTAGGAGATCTGAGGTGAGGTTTAAGTTTCTCCCAAGGGAATTCCCACCTTGTTCCTTGGATTCAAGAACCCCATATGATGCCAATATATTGGGAAATCTTATGCATTCACAACTCCGTGGGACAACAAAAATGCCAATGATTACTTTTTATTTCAATTGTTCATAATATATTAACCTATCATTAACTGCAAAATAGAGTGAAGAAACCATACAAGACATTCATACCCACATTCTGTACATCCCTCTATATATTGCACTGGGCATTTCTATATCTGAAGTTACAACTCTAGGATCTTTGATTGGTTCTTCTATTTGATGTTTTAAAGGACACATTACTAAACAAAATGGAAGAAAGGGTTTAGGATATCCATTTCATATTCCATCTAGAATATAATTGAGTCTAGAAGTATCCATTTAATGTTCTGAGTTTTGTTTTTCCTTGTCAACAGTTGTATCTGGACGCATCACTTCAAGAATATGTACATATGAAGTGCTTTTAGGATAATTTTCAAAATAAAATAAATTATTATGGTTCACGTCCATAAAGTGAAAAAAGTGACCTACCATTAGGGAATAATTTTTTTAAAATAGCAGTTATGGTGTTAAATCAACAACCTAAATCTTAATAAGTGTGAGTAGAAATGAGAGACCGCATATTTTAGAATTATTAAATGATAAAGTATTGTAGACTGCTAAGTAATCCTTGAGCATGTTATTTCCAAGGAAAACCATCTCCGCTTGCCACCTTGAAAAAGAAAATCTTGGCATACCAAACCCCATCTATGTGGAAGGCAATACTCTTCATCCAAAATTCTTGTTGAAATGATTTTATATCAAACTCTATGGAAATAATATGTAAGGGATCTGCTAACAATGTATTAGCTTGCGAAAGGACAGACTCATAATTTTTATTAAGGTATTACTCTATCTACTAAAATATATATTTTACATAAACTAAAATATAGATGTGTGTATTGGTTCAGGTTTGGGAAAGTATACCTATATGTGGATGAGTGGATAGATGCTATTATCTCCCAAAATAAATTTATTTTGACAGTATGAAGAATTTGATTTATGTAATGAAAGATATGAGGATGAATAACAAGTTGAAGGTCTCTGTTTTTTATGTGGTTGAAAAATTTGGAAGTTATAGCTTTTGGTGGCTTAGGCGAGGATTTTAATAGCTCATTAGCCACCGAAAGGCTATGTTTCAGCAGTTAACCGTTTAACGCAGGATAAAAGTAAACCATCGAAAGCAGGCGCAAGCAAGTAAAATGCAAAAACACTTTCGGTGGCTAATGTGAGACTTCAAATGACTCATTAGCCACCAAAAAGTGTTTCTTTCGGCAGCTTAGGGAGAAGACCAAGAAGGATTTTAACCACCGAAAGCAGGGGACAAGCGACATTGGTGAAGGTGATTTCAGTGGCTTAGGTGAGACTTGGAAAAACTCATTAGCCACCGAAAGGTGATGCTTTCAACATCTTATCGAACAATTCAACACGTATTTTAACCGCTGAAAGCAGGAAGACAAGCGTCAGGGAAAAAGTGATTTTTGGTGGCTTAGGTGAAAGCTTGGGCATTTCATTAGCCACTAGAAGGACATGTTTTCCGCAGTTAAAAGGGTTTTTCGGTAAGGCCACTATCCGCCAAAAGCTGGGTTTCACCACAACGATGGGATTGTTATAGCGGATTTCACCACTCCAGGTGAATCACATTTTGTATGGACTTCCCCTGTCCCGCTGCAGCCTCTTTAGACCCCATGGACCATATTTTATCCTTTGATGTTTCCTTGATCATCCCTAAAAATATATAAAAAATGATATACGCGGATTTTTACCCGATAACTGCGTACATACACGGGTTTGACCCCTATAACCGCGTACATCAGGATGTGTGCATAATCCAAATCCTTTTGGAGTTTTCCTTGACATGGATCTGACTCATTTGACTCCTAGCCTTCCATATGCCTTGAGATCGCACAGATTCGACCCTTCATTATCCCTTGTGAAGCTATATAAGGAACCCCTTGGTACATTGAAGGAATATAGAGAGATTGAAAGCAACAAAACTATAGTCCATTGTTGCCAGAATTTATGCTTGAGTCTGCATCCCTTTGTCCCTTTGGAGCACTTTTGTGTTCTTCCCAAGCTTGCCTTATGCTAGTGAGCTTGCTATCGTGAGATGGAGGATTGAGGTGGTGGAGGCCCAAGTGGGGGATTCAGTTTCTCTGGTTTGCAGACGTGCCGTCATAGGTTGTATCTATCTTGTAATCTCTTATTTATATTAATAAGAACTATCTTTTCCTGTCGAATGATATGTATTTGATTGAATATTGTATCCATTGGAATATGTCAAATGCTTTTACATTATTGATTATATATGCTATAATAGATCTAACACCACGATATATAGTATGCTTGTATTGTTTACTTGTTGTTGAGGAAGTATTATATCAATTCAAGCTGAAGATTGGAAAGCTCAACGGGGATCTACTTCAACCATCCGAAATAAGGTACGAGGTCTGATCCTTTAGTGTTAGACATTTTATTTCTATTGCATATTGGGAAAGATTGATTTCTGGAGTCAAAGTTGTCTGTTGTGGTACCCCAAGCCATAGGAATTTCTCTCTGTAACAGAATTGGCGACTCCACTGGGGAGTTCCTAGTAGTTGTCCTTTGGGGGTGATTTTCTCGGCATTCAATGTATTTGAATTGCTCTTTCTTTCTTGTTTCTGTGTTGGGTCTGGGGGCATGTATGCCTGGTAGAGTCTGATTGGAGTGAAGTTTGTCTCAGCCTGTCTGTTTGCCTTGTTTTATGCACCTTTTCTTCCTGTACGTGGGTTTTTGATTTGCAGTCGCGTATACACACGGTTTCCTTTGTGATTTCCACGTATACACACGGGTTTACTGCGAACAGTCGCGTATACCCTGGATTTTTCCCTTTTTGTGGAAGTTAATTGGCTAATGGGTGAATGATGTTAGTTGTTGAGTCTCCTTTGGCACTGCCTGAGTCTGTTTTGACCTCTGGTTCTGACTGGAAACGTTTTTTTTTAGCCTAAATTTTTTTTTAGGTAAGTTCTTGTCATGGCATTTTCGATTTTTTGTTTGAGATTAGTGCATTAGAGTTATTTTACCTTAGTACTTTGCTTGGATGTTGTCTATGTGTTCTTGCAGATTCTAGGGGTGGTAGAATCATTCTTTTGCTTTTTGCATCTCTTATATTTTCAAAAAATCCAAAAACATTTTCTTATCATAATGCATTGCATTTTGCACTTTGCATTGTACTTGCACTAGATCTAGATTTTCTTTGGAGTACTAGTTAGAACTTCATATAGGAAAAATTTGCATTCATCATTTGAAGAAGAATTGTGCATTTCATGTAGTAGCATACCCTGTTTACATGGACACAATGCATTTTCATTGATTGTTACAGTGTGCATTTTACTTCATGTTGCGTCATAACACCACTAGTTGCACGACCGTATCCTATTTTTGAGTAATAAAGCCAACTAAAATCAACGCTAATTAAAATGAATTGCACTCTTTTCTTTTCTAGGGTGAACCAACAAGATTAGGTTTTAGGATCTTGGAATAGTTCATTGTAAGTCAATTCTCCAAGATCACTAAACAACAACATCTAGGTGTCTATCCAGGGAGTGTGTGAAATCCTTGGTATAACCATCGTTCTCAGGATCCTCCTCTCAAATGGGAGTTAAGCACGAGGTAGTGTGAGTGGTTATTGATTGGGATGACCCCTAGTCATAACTAAGTAGCACTGGAGATATTTCCAGGATTGTATTCGTATCTGGGGGCTCTTTCGAGAGTTTCGGGCTTTGCTACCCTACCCATACGGTCAATCCCGCCTGTGACTATCCGCCTGAGCTTTGATTATATTGAGGTGACCTTAGTGACCTTACCTAGGATATCGAGGGGGTACTTGTAGAGGTTATTCTGCAGGTGTCCCGACCAGGGCCACAATAATTGGTTACGTACCTCTGCTTGTTGTGTATGGGAGTCTCAGGCCTCTCCTAGACAAGACATACCTGCTTCATTCGGGAGCTCACTCATCCAGCCCTTGTTTACTTGCATTTGGCTTTAGATTTTATTAGTGATTTCTCTGTGCACGCTAGTTGGCCTAGGGTTTACATAAATAGAGAGTCTTTGCTATTTTTGTTTTGAGTCATTGTGGATTCAAGAGCGGTTCTGCGCCGTTCTCGTCGGTTAGCAGGACTTCCACCTTCCACTTCTCCTCCTCCTTTGGGAGAGAGACCTAGATAGTCTAGGCGGACTATGTCACACACTGATTCACACACCATGGAGGATCATTCAGAGACTATTCCTAAGCCACCTCCTCTCCTTTGTGTTGACGATGGGGAATTTACTCCTACATACAATCCTTCACCTGACCTAGCTGAGTTCGGTCCTATGATTTCCCAAATAGGATCTTTGCATGATAGACCTACTCACTCTAGGGCTGATTCCCCATTGACACATTACCGGTATGGAATGTCGGAAGATGCCAAGACTCACTTTGAACCTGCCAGAACTAGCTACGGTAGTTATGCTACGACTAGTTTTCCTATGCACTTTTGAGCCTAGCACTATGCCTGGGGGAAATCCCATTCCTTACCTTGCAGAGAGGTTTGGGAATACTAGTCACATTGCACCTTCTGTCCCAGTGGTGGAAGCTACATCTCATCCCCCTCCTAGGTCTAGGGTTAGTGATCCCATTAGGATACCAGGTCCGAGACGGGTGACAATAGGCGGTAGTACATATCTTATTACTCAGATTCCTTCATCCTTGGTTCTGATTTCTTCAAATGTACATCCTCCACCTTATCCATGTCGTCCTTTGAGCCGATATATGGCTACGAGTCAGATCCATACTGTGGTTACTAGGCCAATTGTGTCTCAATTTCATATACCACCCGCTGCTTTGGGAGGCTATATTCACACTTACAGTGGTCAGCTTGTTATGTCCGGGGCATATATACCTACTTTTGGTATGTATGTTACCCCTTCCGGAGCTTATCTTCCTACCTACGGAGTGTCCCATGGGACATCGCATGCGATGACCTATGGACCTTATTACGGTCCGCAGTATGGACAGGTTTCTTCACCTTACGGAGGCGGGTATCAACAACCTGCTTACTCTCCTAATTATGGCTTCGTAGCTCCTACTAGTCAAGGTCCACCTTACTATGGTACTTCCACGTCACCTTATACAGGTCAGACAGGAAGAGGACACTATGGCCAAGGCCATGGTGGTGCTCAAACCTATGTGAACTAGGGAGCAATCCATTGACCTCATCATCCTAGACTCCCTTTCCCCGCGACGCTCAACCTTCCTGACTTATCGAGACTTACGAACGATCCCGTGGTTCATGTCTCGGCTTAGCCGGCTATCCCTACCAAGCTTCCTTCAGACATACCTAAGTTCGAAGGCAAACCGGGAGAGGATCTGAGCGAACATGTTACCACGTTTCACCTTTGGTGCTCTTCGCATTCGTTACATCAGGACTCAATCCGCTTGCGACTATTTCAACGCACCCTCACAGGGCCTGCTGTGAAATGGTATATAGAGTTACCAAAGGGAGATTTTACCTTGTTTGACGATCTTGTGATGACTTTTCTTAATCACTTCCAGCTACCAGTGCGCTATGACGTTGGTACTGAACTCTTGTCAACATTTCAGCAAGATAAAGACACCCATATTTCTGATCATATTCAGGAGTGGCATAGACGGAAGAGATTAATTAAATATTTTATACTGCCAGAGTTCATTCTCGAGTGGTTCCTCAAGTCTTTATTGCCATATATCGCGAAGGATGTTTCTACATCCGGAGTGCAGAATGAGGAACAAGCAATCTTTAGGGTGCAGGAACTGGACTTGATTTATGCTCAGTCTGGTTTGTTCTATGAGATTATTCCCAACGCTCCTCATTCTAGTTTTGATCCCAAGGTCAAACCTGGACCACATGCCGATGGCATTGTGGGTTGTGCAAGTGCGAAACCTGCAGATTCGGTTTCAAAACAAGTTAGTCAATTGTCACTCAACCAGTCTACTTCAGGTTAAGCTATGGCTTCGTCTCAACCCACCCAAACGACGAGTGTACTTTCTGTGCAATCGTTGGACTAGAAGGGTAACTAGCAACCCGGACAGAATAGAAAAAAGGGTAAGAATAATAATCAAAAGGGTGGGAATAGGAATGAGAATGATTCCAATAATGACAAGAACGGTCAGAATGCTGGTGGGGATAAGCAAGTGAAATGTAAGGTTAAGTTCCCTTGCAAGCTATGTAAGGATGATCACCTCACTTACTTGTGCCCTTGAATTGATGAAGCTTTGAGACTCTTAGCACAAGGCCCAGCTGTGCTAACGAACCCTTTACCACATAACCAGAATATGAACTCAAAGTCCCAGGAGCAATCTAGTGAGAATGATCCACCAGAGGCTAGTGCTCATGGGTGCATTAACATGGTCCATGCTGCCAAGGTTGTGACTCGTGCGAAATATTATGGATTGTCACAACCCAACCCAGGCAAAGAACCTGATCCACCAGGAACCCCTTTGCGCATTGAGAAACCTACGGATAAACCTGAGGCTGCACCTTGCATTCCTAAGGGGGTACTTAAGCACTCAGGGCATAATCCAAATGCTCGAGCCACCCAAAATTATTTAGTTATCGAGGATTTGGGCCATACTCCTTGTGCGATGTTTGCATTGGAAGTGCTTCAAAGTTGTCCTTCGCAAAGGAAGGATTTGCTTTCTGCTCTTGGTGTGAATGGTGATGATTCTTCCTCAGTGATCAAATTTGAAACAGCAGGTCATCAGCCTCGCTTGCCCTACTATGTGTCACATTTGGTACATGTAGAATGTCTTAATATGATCGTTAAGTGCACTGTGATTGAAGAGGGCATTGCTGCATCTGTGATGTCTTTGTCCTGTTGGAAGGGTTTTGGTTCTCCTGAGTTGTGGAAATCAGTGACTATGTTAACTGCTTTTGATGGGAGATATTTTAGGCCACACAGCATCATTCCATCCCTTAAATTCCATTTGGGAGGGAAGACCGTTGTGATAGAGGTTGAGGTGGTTAATGCGCCCCTCGACTACAATCTCTTGCTGGGTCGAAACTGGATGTATAGTATGCAAGCTGTTGCTTCTTCCGTGTTTCGCATTGTATGCTTTCCACATAACGGGAAGATTGTAATGATTGATCAAATGCCATTCAAGAATTCTCCTGTTACTGCATCTTCAGGATCTTCGGTTCCGGTCGTTGAACACTCTCAGCCGGCAACTGGGAGTGTGGGTGTAGGCATGTATCCATCCCTCATGGGAAGCTTTAGTTGTCCTGTGCCAGTCCTCATGATAGGATCTTGTTCTGATAAGGCTTCGACTTCTACGACATTAGTGTCTTTTCATACAACTCATATGGAAGATCCTTCGATTCTTCCTACACTGAGTATTTCGGGTGAGCTTGTCGAGACCAACGTGCCGCTTCCTGCAACCATGATCGCTTATCAATCCAATCTTATGAATGTTGCAAAGCCTTGTTCTTCCTCTTTGTGGACGGAAGAGGAAGACCCCTATGTACTGCTGTCATGGGCAGTACAGTCTTCTCATGCCCATGACTACTTGGATACGATTTTCCCTTCAGATGAAGCAATCATTGAGGCTATGTCGGGCATTGAGCCGCCATGGGAGGAACTTCATCATAGATCATATTTCCTTCCACCGCTTGACCGTTTGGAGCATGAGGATTATAGGGAGATTGTTAGTCAGAGAGTTGGTATTCCCATGATTCCATTAAGCTCTCCTGGTTAGATGGCTGATGGAAACATGGCGAACATATCTTCCATGATTTCTATCAACATCTCTCGAAATCCTGGCACCATTGAGAATGTCTATATTGGGGTGGATTGTTCCCATGCTGAGATTCTCGAATATACTGAGATATTCAAGGAATTCCATGATATTTTTGCTTGGTCTTATGATGAGATGCCAGGTATTGACCCTCGGATTGTCGAACATGAGATTAAGACTTACCCCAACGCTAAGCCTGTTCGACAACGTTTACGCGTCGTGAATCCTAGAAAAGCACCCACCATTAAGGCAAAGATAAAGAAGCTGTTGAAATCTGGTTTCATCTATCCCATTCCCTTGACGGAGTGGGTTTCAAACCCCGTTTTGGTGGATAAGAAGCAAGGAGCGATCCGAATATGCACTGATTTCCGTGATTTAAATCGTGCCTGTCCTAAGGATAACTTCCCCACACCATTTATAGATCATATTTTGGATGAGTGTGTGGGTAGCGAGGTGTTCTCCTTTATGGACGGCTTTTCCAGGTATAATCAGATCCAGATTAAACCTGAGGACCAACACAAGACTGCATTTATTTGTCCTTGGGGAACGTTTGCATATCGAAAGATGCCTTTCGGCCTTAAAAATTCTGGAGGTACATTTCAGCGGGAAATGACCTTGATTTTCCACAATCTCAAGTCTATTATTGAAGTATTTTTGGATGACTTCACTGCTCATTTTCGTATGAGAATGCGTCATTCCTATCACTTGAGATTGGTCTTCGAAAGATGTCGGCACTATTCGGTTCGATTAAATCCTCATAAGTGCATCTTTTGCATGAAGTCAGGTCATTTATTGGGATTCATCATTTCAAAGGAGGGCATAAGAGTCGATCCCTTAAAGGTTGAGGCAATACTTCAGTTGTCTCCCCCGAAGAACATTCATCGTCTTCAGTGTTTGCAAGGTATGGAAAACTTCTTACAAATATTTGTGGTCAACTTTGCCAATTTGAATAGAGGCTTCATGCGTCTCTTAAAGAAGGATACTCCCTTTGAATGGGATGAGTGAGCCCAAGAGTCCTTCGATGCACTTAAGCAAGCCCTAGCATCGGCCCCGGTGATTAGTCCTCCAGATTATAGCCGTGATTTCCTATTATATGTGGCCGCGTCTTTAGAGATGATTGGTATGGTATTGGTTAAGGAGGATGAGGAGCTCCAGGAGCATGTCATATATTATCTGAGCCAAAACCTTATTGACACAGAGATTCATTACTCTTATGTCGAGAAGCTTGCTTTAGCGACCGTACATGTGGTTCAGCGTTTGAGACATTATATTCTCCTTCGCCAGACCTCGGTTGTGGCCCATGTCAATCCATTTCAGTTCGTCCTCACAAGAAGGATTATTGGGGGAAAGTATAATAAATGGATTGTCATCCTGCAAGAGTTCGATCTTGAATTTGTTTCGGCAAATTCGAAGAAGTCGTTAATTTTTGCAGAGCTTATATCGGGTTTCTCGAGCGAGGCCGAGGAGTTGGTTTGTGAAGATACGTTCGTTGATGAACACATATTATTAATCTCCATGTCTGACCCATGGTATGGAGATATCATAGTATATCTGCAAACACAGAGAACCCCTACTCACCTCTCACGAGATGAATGACGACAATTACGTCACATCTCTAAGAACTACCTTATAGTGGACAATACTTTGTACCGCCATGGGGTAGATTCCATTTTACGACATGTTGCAGCTGCAACTTTTCTCCTCAAATTTCTGAATTTTGGGCCCCTCCTCATAATTTAAAGTTGTTTTCATCGCTGGATGCTTGAATCGTTGGTCGGGTTTTATGTTGAATGATTTTGAAGATTGGTTTCCAGCCTGCTTTAAAGATTGCCTGTATATCATTTTTATGGTTGGTCGCAGATGCGAGTTTGGTATTCCTAGAAAGGGTAAATTTTTTTTGTCTTTGAAGGTCCGTTGTTTCGAAAGCAAACAGGTTTCAACCTTTGTTGGTTTTGTAGTTTCGAAGTACTTAAAGTTTTCTGTTAGACAGGCGTCATCCTATGTTAATTCGGCGGCTGATGTTTGGTTTCTTTTCCGCCGTTGCGGTCCCCAATTTGATTGACCATTTGAAGCTGAAAGAGCCCCAAATGCCGATGTGTTTTAACCTTTCCATCGCGTGTCCGAAGACTATTTTCTTCTACCGTTGCGGCCAGGGATGCCTTTTCCCTTCCGATGTCAAAGTCTTCCGATCCCCGATTAAGTCATTCCAGTCGCATCGCTTGTCTCTAACCTTTTCGCTTCCGCTGTTGTGGCTCCCAAAGTGATTTGGCCTCCGAAGTAGAAGTCCTTCCGACGTCCGACTAAGTTTCCTCCCACCACCGCTTGCCCGCAGTTTTTCCTCTTCCGCAGTTGCGGCTAGGAAATCCTTTTGGCTTTCAGTGTCCAAACCTTGCCGCCTTCCGATTGAGGAGTTTTTCCCGCCCTTCAGTCACTCATCCATTGCCTCATTCCTTTCCGTCGTTACGGCTGTAGTGGGACTTTCAGCTTTCGATGCTATTATTCTGAGTATTCGATGAGTCCTTACTTCTTGTCAAGGTAGTGGTACCGGTGTTTACCTTGTGGTAGTAACGCAGCGCATGACCTTCTCGATGCTTAGCCATTTTTGTTGACATCATTTGAATGCGTTTCCAATGAATGATGCTAGTCGTTTGAATGCAGGTGGCTTATAGAAATCATTCAAACTGCTATAGCACGAAGGAAGATGGGCCTAAATATGGACAAATGAAGGAAGAGACAAATGAATAGCGATGGGGATGGAAACCTGAAAGGTCCATCAGTTACCCCTCCCATCACGAGCATGTGCAGAAAAGATAAAAAAAGAAGGTTCTGAAACGTCGGAGAAACTGGAAAGCCACATGTTTGGGGAGGAGCCCGAAATGCCTGCTGTGATAGTTTAAATATTGCAAAGTTAGATCTTAGAAGGGACTTTTTCCCTCGAAAATTTGTAAACCATTTTTTGCTTGTAAGAGGAACTATTTCGTTTTACAATCACAAAACTGCAACTTTTGCCTGCTGGAGAAAGCGAAATGTGGAATGTATCAATGTGATTAAATGAACAATGTTGAAGGGGAACTATTTCATTTTCAGTTGTGTTTCATCAACTGTGAGAGTGTTTGACCTCCTGAACCTATGTTCTTGTTTAATGTTCTTCAGTATATTTTGTGATGTTTTCCACTGTGAGTAATAAATGTTGTTCATAAAACAATTGGCTATCTGGTTGTTTAAATATATGTAATTGTTCATGCGTTTTGAAAGAAGTATCAGCTATCTATAAATTTTATGATGCATGTGCAAAATGCATTACTCACTAATAAATGATAATCCTTCTCCCTAGGGATAGTTTAGGTAGTTAGTTTAATTTCTTATTGTACGTGGTTTAGATGCTAGCGAGTCTAAGACACAAGGTAAGAACCTGCGCATCACATTGTGACTGCTCCTTGCATCTTATCACCCTGCATGTTAATTAGGCACTTGCATTTCATAATTTAAGTCAAAAAATACAAAGAAAAACTCAGTGGACTGGGCCGTAACCGGTGAAGCCTTTGTTTTGTACTTGACCTACGGTAGTTGGACCGTAAACTGGATGGATTCCCTACACCAAACAGTCAATGGGCTAGTTGGGAACGTTGATTGGGGAGAATCCCTTACTGTTGCTGCCTACAATTTTCAGGGCCTCAATAGTTTTGGTCCTAGAAGGAGGGCCACCAGTGTATGGCTGGCTGAGGAAACCCATTTTCCCGAGAATATTCCATCGGTAACAGTTCTGAAAGCAGTGGGTTTCAAAATCCAATTCCAGAAGAAAGAGAACATCTATATTCTATTGGCAAAGAAATTGTTAATGATCTAAGAAGACACACCATGGCGTATGTACAGAAGATTGGAGGATTTCCAATGATCCCTGAATTGCCAAGAAGAGAGTATAAAAGAAAAGATCGTCCTGTAGCGGAAGACTCAGTGTTGATTGGAGACTGGGAAGAACTTGTAGAAACAGCCTTACAAGAAGTTGTGCTACCTTTGAATCAAGAAGGCCCAGAAACCCCTCACAGTTCTCCTGCTCATACTCCAGTTGGTTCACATCCCCATTCTCCACCCAGACTCATGGCAGGAGTAAATGCTAATCCACCACCTAACCCACCAAATCCACGACCTGCATGGAGAGCCAGATCACCATTAAACTTGACACCTCCATTACACGACCTACCTCAAGCCTTTGACAAGATGTTGCCCAAGTTTGACCCAAATGAGAAAATACTAGTAGATGATCATTTACAAAGTTTTTACTTGGTGATTGAAGGATTAAGGGCCGGGGAACATGAAGATGTGGTGTGCAGACTATTCCCGCATACCCTTAAAGGAGCTGTAGCGTCATGGTACTTTGGGTTGCCTGCTAACTCTATCCTTGATTGGGATACCTTTGAAAGAATTTTCAGAAGTAAGTATGCAACTCAGAAAACTCATGCAGCCCTCATGAAAGGGCTATGCGCCTTGAAGAAAGAAAGAAAGGAAAAGGTGCACAGTTTCACACAAAGGTTTACAGCCTATCTCAAGAATTTCTTTGAAACAGATAGACCTTCAGACAAAGTTCTGATTGAATATTATACTTCAGCTTTAGGCCTTGATCTGGCCATGTTTTCCAAAGGCAGGGCCAAGCCTACTTTAACAGAAACTTATGAAGAAGCAGAAGTGGTGGAAGCTGAAAGAGAGAGCATTGAAGACTATCCAGAATAGTCAAGAGAGAAAGGTGCGGGAAGAAAAGCCTTATTGTTTACTAAGCCTAAGGAATAAAAGTCGCCAGATTTGGAAAATATGGCCAAAATGATGCAGAAGGTTTCCAACAAAATCATAGATATGGAGAAAGAAAAGGAAGCACAAAAGTTTTATAAGCCATACTATAAGAAAAGAGAGGATAACCATCAGTCTCAACCCCCTCCTCACAATACTGCATCTATGAATTTAATAGAGGTAGGCTTGGACAATTTTTGCACATTCCACCAATAGCCACACTCTGAAAAGAATTGTACTCAATGGATTAATTCGATGACGTTGGTCATGAATCAACTATTAGATTCTAGATTAACAGAAGAGGGAGATGAAGAAAGAAAAGAGAATTCTTCTTCTACTTCTACTAAAGAACAGGAAGAGGAAACCATGGCTTTATGGAATTCGGTCTCATTATTTGATGCTAAGGAGAAAAAGACTCAGGGGTACAAGGACGTTATGGAAACCAACGTAGCCACAAGGAGCCAAGGGATGGTTAAGGAAGACAGTCTTATGCTCCCAAAGATTAAGAGGCTGCAGAGGAATGTTAAGAAGAAATTTCAAAACAAATCTTTGGTTGATAAAATTCCAGAATTCACTATTACCAGTCAAAATCTTGGGCAGAATGAAGTGCGGGCCAAGCCAAGTGAAGAAAATGCTGATAAACCCCATCCTATTGAGCAGCCGATGGATTATGACATAGTGGAGGATTTAAAAAAGGTGAAAGAAAATGTGCCACTATTCGAAATGTGTAAAGTACCACAGCAAAAAGAGAGACTGTTGAAAGCACTCGAAGCGTCAGATGAGAAGCTGCCCGCCAACAATCAACCTCAGGAAGAAGAAGAAATTGGAGAAACCAGCATTGGAGGTAAGTCTAAAAGCAAACATCTACCTTTCCTCCTCATGTTTGAAATTTTCAATCATAATGTACATAATTGCTTGGTAGACTCAGGGGCGTCGGTAAATGTTATGCCCATATCAGTCTGTAAAAATATCAATGGGAAGCCTAAGCCATCCACATGGAGAGTGGTTCAATTGGATAGAACAGATGTAAAGGTGATCGGTGAGCTGGAAGATGTCCTAGTCTGTCTGGCATCTAACGACAAAGTTTGCCAAGTCATTAACATCATGGTGGCGGATATACCAGACGCTTACGGTCTTGTCCTAAGCAGAGATTGGTCGGCCAAATTAAATGGATATTTCACCTCAGATTGGTCCCATCCCTGGTTGCCATACAAAGGGATTCCAAACCAGATTAAGATTCTAAGAGAGCCTCACATGAAGTACAATGTTACTCAGTTAGAGGAGAAGAATGTACCAGTGGATTATGTACTGGGAAACTATTTTATTGAGTTGGAACCAGGGAATTATCAAGCAGAAGAAGCCAGCAAGACATCTGACACCCATCCTAATCTCCTTCGATTCTCATAGGCTGATGAGATTGACTGTAATATAGTAAGCTTAGCATTAGGAGTAGATTCACCTTCAGTAGTTAGTGATTTTTGGTTTTTGTTTTTTGATGGCTCTAAGACATTAGAAGGGTTAGGGGCTGGATGTGTCCTGATCGGCCCACAGCAGAATAAACATTTCCTTTCATGTATATTAGAGTTTGAGTGTACTAATAATACAGCTGAGTACGAAGCACTGGTGCAGGGACTCAAGAAGGCAATTGAATTAAAGGTAAGTAATCTAAAAGTTTTTGGGGATTCTGAAATTATTGTGAAACAAATCCGAAATCAGATACATTGTGTTTCTCCTCACTTAAAGGATTACTAGAATGAGGTATGGGATTTGATTAAATGATTTAATGCATTCAACATTATTTCAATTCCAAGAATTAAAAATGCAGCTGCTGATCTGTTGGCCACATCAGCCGCTAGACTCGTACCCACTAATAATCGGTGTTCTGTCGAATTGATTTTCAGGCCCTCAGTATCGGATATGATCACCAAGTTGCGAGTGTTCGACGATGATCAGCAAATAATAGAATGCTTGAAAAATGACGAGGTTTTTAAAGGAGCCATTATAGATGATGAGGAACATCAAGCCGAGATGAAATTTGACAATTTCATTCCTAAAGGAGTCAAAACATTAGAAAGAATGTTCGACTTAAATGAAAAGTTCAGAAGACCAGCCAACGTGAAAACACATAGCTCATCTCTACAGTTCGAGCTGATAAACTTAGGGACTGTGGCGAGTCCTAAATTTGTGAATCTTGGAAAATGTTGTTCACTATCAGAAAGGGATAGGTTCGTCAGTCTGTTCAAACAATATAAGGATGTCTTTTCCTGGACATACGAAGATTTAAAAACATACGATACCAGCATCATCAAGCACATTGTTCCCATCAAAACCGGAGTCAAGCCATATCAGCAGCCTTTGAGAAAAATGCATCCAAAGCTGGAACCACTGATTCAGAGTGAGGTGAAGAAATTATTGGATGCTAGAATCATTTTTAAAGTCAGACACTCTGAGTGGGTATCAAATCTGGTACCAGTTAGAAAAAAATATGGAGAGATCATATTATGCGTTGATTTCAGAAATCTGAACCGAGCTTCTGATAAAGATAATTACCCGGTGCCACCCATGGAGCAATTGCTCCAAATGGTCTCAGGTTCTGAACTGTTTTCATTATTGGACAGATTCTCTGGCTACAATCAAGTATTAGTAGCCGAGGAAGACAGGTTGAAGACAACGTTCAGGACCAAATGGGGAACCTTTGCCTACAGAAGGATGCCCTTTGGGCTTATAAATGTGGGAGCAACATTTCAGAGAGCTATGGACATAGCTTTCCATGGATTGATCGGCCACAACGTTGTAGTGTACCTTGACGATATTACGATATTCTGAAAAAAAGAGGAGAGCACGCATTTCACTTAAGGCAGATTTTTGAACACTGTCGGAAGTATGGTATCTCACTCAATCCTAAGAAATGTGTGTTCGCTATCACAGAAGGCAATTTCCTGGGTCACATAGTGTCAAATCAAGGGATCTCCATTGATCCAGAAAGAATTAAGGATATTGAACAAATCCCCTTGCCCCATAATAAAAAGGGGATGCAATCATTCATGGGAACCATAAATTTCATACAAAGGTTTGTGCCTGATTTCGCTCAGACTGTTAAGCTGCTGCAGCAAATGGTCAAGCAGAATGCACAATTCAAGTGGACTGAAATTGAGAAGAATGCTTTCAGCAAAATCAAAACTGTTGTTGCACGCACACCCTCCCTGAAAAGCCCAAATTTTGACAAAGATTTTATCTTATATACCTTCGCATCCGATGATTCACTAGCAGCCGTGCTCACCCAAAAAGAAGAAGGGGGGGATGAATTCCCAATCTCCTTTATGAGTACTGGTCTACAAGGGGCTGAATTGAAATACCCAGCTATTGATAAACAAGCTTACGCAATATTCAAAGCAGTAAAGCAATTCAGGCCTTATATACTAAAGAATCGAACCAAGGTAATAGTTCCCTACCCAGCCGTAAGATCTCTTCTTATACAGAAGGAGTTAGGAGAAAGAAGAGGCAACTAGGTAACAACTCTTCAAGAGTACAACCTTGAATTCAAGTCAACATCGATAATGAAAGGACAAGGGTTGTGTAAACAGATGACTGAAAGTGGGAAAGATGAAGAACAAGCCTGGGAGGATGAGGCCGAATTACATGTAATGGATGTATGTCCTTTGTTTACAGCTCCCGAGTCTTGGTATAGAGACCTTGTACATTACCTACAGGTAGGGTTGTTACCTGAACATTGGAATTCCAAGCAAAGAAGATAACTACGTCTTAAATCAGCATCTTATCAAATTGTGGAAGGAATATTATTTAGAAAAAATTATGATGGGGTTCTTCTCAGATGCCTAGGAAAAGAAGATGCAAACAAAGTAATGACAGATTTGCATGACGGTCCTGCTGGGGGAAATTATTCAGGAGACGCTACAGCCCACAAGATCCTCAGGGAAGGTTACTATTGGCCTACGCTTTTCAAAGACGCACACGCACATGTCAGGAAGTGTGATATTTTCCAAAGGTGTGGTGGGAGACAACCTAAAGCAGCAACACCCCTAAAGCCTATGATGATCACGGAACCATTCAAGCAATGGGGGATGGATATAATTGGAGAAATAAAGCTGAAT
The DNA here is from genome assembly GCA_001517045.1 of Pseudotsuga menziesii. Lineage (NCBI taxonomy): Eukaryota > Viridiplantae > Streptophyta > Pinopsida > Pinales > Pinaceae > Pseudotsuga > Pseudotsuga menziesii. The sequence goes on from LPNX010041574.1 coordinate 380,569, forward strand.
TCCTCTCTGCAGCACAAGTACATTCTGACCGCCATTGATTATTTCACCCATTGGGTCGAAGCTATCCCACTGTGCAAGATAAATGAAGACGAAGTCATCAACTTCCTGTAAGATCATATGATGACCAGGTTTGGAGTTCCAGTTTCGTTAGTCTTTGATAATGCTAAGTACTTCTCATCAATTAAATTAATTTCTTTTGCTCATGATAAAGGGATAAAATTGCATTATTCTGCTAACTACTATCCACAAGGAAATGGCCTTGCTGAGTCCTCTAACAAAAATCTGATTAGAATTTTAAAGAAGACTGTAATAGAAAACCAGAGGAGTTGGCACTCAGCACTCCCAAACACCCTTTGGGCTGATAGAGTCACCCCTAAGTCTGCAATAGGAGTGTCACCTTATACCCTTGTGTATGGTAAAGAAGCCATTCTTCCGCCCAACATCATGCTTCCGTCTTCTATTTTAGCCCAAGAGTCTAGTGGGTCGGAGGATGAAGTTTTGCAAATAAGAATATATAATCTTCTGAAAGCAGAAGAAGCTAGATCTAAAGCCCGAGAACGCTTTAAGCAACAGCAGGAGTTAGTTAAGAGATGGTTCGACAAGCATAAAGCTGGAACAAAAGACTTTGAAGTAGGAGACTTAGTCCTCAAATGGGATCACCCCCATGATGAGAAAGGAAAGCACACTAAATTCCAGTAGTTGTGGGTAGGCCCTTTTCAGATCGCGGCAAAGCTTGGCCCTTCTACTTATAAGCTGCAAGATTTGTAGGGGTGGGAAGAGAACTTGCCAGTGAATGGTTTGGTTCTCAAGCCTTATTTTTCCTGAGTTTCTTTGAGTTCTTCTGTCTTGTATGTAAATAATCTGTTTGGCTGTCTTCTGAGTCATGTTTAACAGTTGATTTTAGTTTGATTGTCTTGATTTCAATAAAGGGGATGAACCCGCAGTTGCATGGGGAACATAAAAATGTTGGGAATGATAGACATTTTTGAGTCTCAGACTGTGTGTTGCTAAAAGAACCTCTTCCAATTTAGCAGTTTTCTCGAATAAACTCTATGAGCATTGAAGTCCTGCTTAACCCTGTGAAATAAACTAGATTCGAAGAGTCTGGAATACTATGTTGAGGCTCCATCCATGTCACACTTAAAATGTTCTAAGGACTGACAGCAGAGGACCCATGGAAAGGAGCAAGGTGAACAACATATTAAATATAAATGATCCCATGCCAATAAATGAATGCCAAAAGGCAAATAAGAGTCAAAAGAAAACTCCTATGAAAGCATCATACATCAAAGCAAATGTTGAATCATAAGTACTAAGTGGCCGACAGATCCCCTCCGTCTGTGAGCTGAACATGAAGTATACCACTCACACAAAAGGACACTATGGGATAGAGGATCCTGAATTAAAATTCAGTAAGAAAGGTATACAGGAGGACTCATATGAAAAAGGACAAAAGTCCCAAAAGCACAAAGTGCTGAAATGGCATGGGAACGTGGAACAAATGAATATCTCTGTTTACCATCCACTACAATCTTGTGGTGTCCAAGCGGTCAGTTACCTGAAGACAAGAATAATAATGAAACTCATCTTTCTGCCTCGACAGAGTTACCTAGACTTGAAAATCTTGGTTTCCACTCTCCCTTATTGGACTGTCATGAATGATTAAAGGTACACACTACTGTCATTTGAGAAATTCAGAAAGCTGGAAGGATTCAATAGATGTGTTATTGTGAAACAGTCTGTCACCCAAAGAACAATCACCCAGTGATCTAGGTTCACCAGGTAATCGCCAATTGTTGTAGCTGCAACTTTTCTCCCCAAATTTCTGAATTTTGGGCCCCTCCTCATAATTTAAAGTCATTTTCATCGCTGGATGCTTGAATCATTGGTCAGGTTTTATGTTGAATGATTTTGAAGATTGGTTTCCAGCCTGCTTTAAAGATTGCCTGTATATCATTTTTATGGTTGGTCGTGGATGCAAGTTTGGTATGCCTAGCAAGGGTAAATTGGTTTTGTCTTTGAAGGTTCGCTATTTCAGAAGCAAACAGGTTTCAACCATTGCTGGTTTTGTAGTTTCGAAGTATTTAAAGTTTTCTGTTAGATGGGCGTCATCCTGTGTTAATCCAGCGGCTGATGTTTGGTTTCTTTTCCGCCGTTGCGGTCCCCAATATGATTGACCATCCGAAGCTGAAAGAGCCCCGACTGCTGATGTGTGTTAACCTTTCTGTCGTGTGTCCAAAGACTGTTTTCTTCTACCGTTGCGGCCGGGGAGGCCTTTTCCCTTCCGATGTCAAAGTCTTCTGATCCCCGATTAAGTCGTTTCGCCCGCATCGCTTGTCTCTAATCTTTTCACTTCTGTCATTGTGGCTCCCAAAGTGATTTGGCCTCTAAAGTAGAAGTCTGTCCGACGTCTGACTGAGTTTCCTCCCACCGCCGCTTACCCATAGTTTTTCCTCTTCCACAGTTGCGGCTAGGAAATCCTTTTGGCTTCCGGTGTCCAAACCTTGCCGTATTCCAATTGAGGAGTTTTTCCCGCCGTTCGGTCACTCGTCCGTTGCCTCGTTCCTTTCCTCCGTTACGGCTGTAGTGGGACTTTCAGCTTCCGATGCTATTATTCTGAGTATCTGATGAGTCCCCGCTTCTTGTCAAGGTAGTGGTACCGGTGTTTACCTTGTGGTAGTAGCGCAGCGCATGACCTTCTCGATGCTTAGCCATTTTTGTTGACATCATTTGAATGCGTTTCCAATTAATGATGCTAGTCGTTTGAATGCAGGTGGGTTACAGAAATCGGTCAAACTGCTATATCACGAAGGAATATGGGCCTAAATATGGACAAATGAATAGCGATGGGGATGGAAACCTGAAAGGTCCATCAGTCACCCCTCCCATCATGAGCATGTGCAGAAAAGATAAAAAAGAAGGTTCTGAAATGTCGGAGAAACTGGAAAGCCACATGTTTGGGGGGGAGTCCAAAAGGCCTGCTGTGATAGTTTAAATATTGCAAAGTTAGAACTTAGAAGGGACTTTTTCCCTCGAAAATTTGTAAACCATTTTTTTCTTGTAAGAGGAACTATTTCGTTTTACAATCAGAAACTGCAACTTTTGCCTGCTGGAGAAAGCAAAATGTGGAATGTATCAATGTGATTAAATGAACAATGTTGAAGGGGAACTATTTTGTTTTCAGCTGTGTTTCATTAACTGTGAGAGTGTTTGACCTCCTGAACCTATGTTCTTGTTGAATGTTCTTCAGTATATTTTGTGATGTTTTCCACTGTGAGTAATAAATGTTGTTCATAAAATGATTGGCTATCTGGTTGTTTAAATATCTGTAATTGTTCATGCGTTTTGAAAGAAGTATCGGCTATCTGTAACTTTTATGATGCATGTGCAAAATGTATTACTCACTAATAAATGATAATCCTACTCCCTAGGGATAGTTTAGGTAGTTAGTTTAATTTCTTATTGTACATGGTTCAGATGCTAGTGAGTCTAAGACGCAAGGTAAGAACCTGCGCATCACATTGTGATTGCTCCTTGCATCTTATCACCCTGCATGTTAATTAGGCACTTGCATTTCATAATTTAAGTAAAAAAATACAAAAAAAACTCGGTGGACCGAGCCGTAACCGGTGAAGCCTTTGTTTTGTACTTGACCTACGGTAGTCGAACCGTAAACCGGACGGATTCCCTACACCAAACAGTCAACGGGCTAGTTGGGAATGTTGATTGGGGAGAATTCCTTACTGTTGCTGCCTACAATTTTTGGGGCCTCAACATGACGTTGTTTAACTCATGAGGAGGCTGAGGTTGTGCTGAATGATTTCCACGGAGGGGCGTGTGGTGGTCATTTATTTGGGCTTTCTACAGCTCAAAAGATTTTGAGAGCGGGTTATTTCTGGCTGTAGATATTTAAAGATTGTGTTGATGCGGTCAAGAGGTGCCACCCTTTCTAGGTGTTCACACGGAATATGCGCTCGAATCCTACCCCGTTACATCCCATTATCACCGTCGGTCCCTTCACCAAGTGGGGGATCGATTTTATGGATTGCAGCCCAGCTTTGGCTGGGGGGCACCATCATATTATAGTGGCTATGGATTATTTCATGAAATGGGCTGAGGCAATGCCTATAGTAAAATCCGATGGTGAGACAGCCGCTCACTTCGTATTCAACCAAATCATTACTCGGTTCAGGATTCCGAAAGAGCTTGTCACTGACCATGGCTCGCACTTTCAGAACCATATGATGGAAGAGTTGGAATCCAAGTTAGGGTATAAGCAAGAGAACTACTCTTCTTACTACCCACAAGTGAATGGATAGGTTGAAGTAGTGAATAAATCACTTAAGTCCATTCTCCAACGAACCATCGCATAGAGCAAGACGAATTAGCATATTATGTTATACCCTGCTTTATGGGCATATCGAACCGTGGTCAAGACTGCCACTAGTTTTTCTCCATATCAGCTTGTGCATGGAGTGGAGTCGATATTCCCAGTTGAATGTGAGATTCCTTCGTTGAAGCTAGTTGTGGAACTCTTACCAGGCACTTCACCTTTCGAGGAGCGTTTGGTCCACCTCGAGCAACTTGATGAGAAGCGTTGAGATTCCTTGGTGGCTCTAGAGGTTAATAAACGTCGTGTTAAGGTCCAATATGACAAGTTTGTCTATCCAAGAGTGTTTAGTGAAGGAGACTTGGTCCTTTTGTGGGATCAATCGAAAGAACCCTTGGGGGCAAGGAAATTTAATCCTATGTGGCGTGGTCCTTACGTGGTCAAGCGTGTCTTAGAGAAGGGTGCCTATGAGTTAGTCGATTATGAAGGCAAAGCTTTGGCAGAGGCTAGAAATGGGCTCTATCTCAAAAAATACTATGCATGATCTTTAGCCAACGCTGCTTGTTGTATATTATTGTACAGCTTTGCATAGTTAGGTCTTTTTATTATCGTGATCGGGTTTGTGATTAGTTTTCGTTTCTTTTGGCAGATGTCAATGCAATATTCCACCTACATAGGATTCGTGGATGGTGCAAGTCATCACACTCAGCACTCAACCTCTGTTTCCTGGGTGATTTATACTCCTATGGGTTAGGTACTGTCTTCAGGAGGTGTATATCTACGGCCATCTTCCAACAATGTTGCTGAATATAGTGTCGTTATCGAGCTTCTACGGGATGGAATTTCACATGGCGTTCTATCTCTTGAGGTACGTCTTGATTTGGAGTTAGTAGTGTCACAGCTCAATGGTTTGTACCATGTTAGAGATCCAACGTTATTGAGAAAAATTCTTACGTGTGAGATTGTTAGAACGACAATTTGATAGTATTACATATATATACATTCCAAGAAATGATAATCAAGTTGCTGACTCATATGCTAACTACATGTTAGATTGGCATTTGTTTCATTCATAATAAATTAATCATAAACATTTTTACACATGTAAATAAATAAACCGATCACCATAAAACTTTTTATATATATCAAAAATGTGGTAATACATAGTGTCATATACAAAAGTGGAGCTTTCAAAGATTCCATCATATAATACACGGTCGTACAAAACATATACACTCCCAGGTGTCTAATCCTATGGACGGGGAGGGTTTTGATCATGATACATCACTACGGCCCTAGCTAGCCACCGGAATAAATGCACCCATGCGCGTGGCATGCCCACCACCTGTCGTTGCATGGCCTCAGGCAAGTCCTCGACTTGCGCCATGGGAACTCTATGAGTCAGTCGTACAAAGTTGGTATGAATTCCCTGGAGTGTTCGCTCCGCATCTGCACCTGTGATGTCATCCCCTCTTCCCCTCCGTTTATGACGTGGGAATCCCTCTGGTCACTGTGGTCCCACATCTGCACATGAATGGTATATTTCACTATGTGTTGTCACGCAAAAACATGTCTTTTTGATTCCACATAATCAAGAAAATACAAAAAATTAAATAACTCAAAAAACTTTAAAAAGAGTGAGAGTCGAGATTCGGTACCTATCTCTCTGTATGCTGATCCTGGTGGCAATGGCATGTCTGGATCCCCCCGAAAATCTATCCCTCCATAGGGGTAGTCATCTATGGAAACAATCTGTCATCACCACCATGGAAAGAAGTCAGCTGGATATGGGTTGGCCACCCTACCACCCCCCAGTCTGCGCATAGCATCTACCCAACGTCGTTGGGCCGGATCTTGAACCATGTGGAGAGGAACGTCCACTCTAGGGCTCAATCCTGGAACACGCTCGAAGAAAAAAGTGCTCAATATGCTGTTGAACCTGAAGTTCCGTATCCTACCTGCCTTACACTCACTGAGCCGGTGTTTCATGTTGCTCAGTAGTGTAGTACTCCAGTCGTATATGGTCGGTCTCATACACTCCACCGCATAGAACATCAATGGCCGCGAGGCTTGATGGAGTGAGGCTAATCCTACTATCCTTCCCAGTGTCAGTAGTATGGCCTTTATGCCCAGCACCTGTATAGCATTGGTGGGGACTTGACTTCCCACCTTCTCAGTATCTGGGTAGCAGTACACAGCTACGTACTCATCGATAGTAAGCCCACCGCCCGGCCCACCTCGAGAACGAAGGTTCACCACCTCCCCTCATCTAGATAGACCTATGATAAAGTATATGTCTTCCACCTCTATAGTGAGAGACATCCCATATATCCTGAAGGACTCTGAGTTTGGATCCCAATAGTTGACCAGCATCTCTAGTAGTCTTGGTTTGGCCCTCAAACCACCAAGGCACCAAAACTTGTAGAGTCCGCATCTTCTAAGAGCTTGTTGAGCCATCATGTCAGCCCTTACAGCTTCCTCTACTTCACCATGCTCGCACTCTCTCCATTCTAGCACCATCCTACAAGAGAAATTGCCATTTTGCCAATTATATTCTTGTAAATTTACTTGCGCGGCGTCATACGCGACTGTTTTGCAAACAACCACGTATGTACACGGGTTCTAGCCTCTTTTCTGTGTATAGTCAGCCCTATACGCAGGAAAAGCTTCAATATCCACGTGGGCCGCAGCGCTCATGTAGAGATGGCCTAAACTAGCTCATTTTACCATGAAAATGAACAAAAATTATATTGAAATGCATGAGGAGAGCATGAGTAACCACCTGGAAGAAACGGTTGTGAATTCCACCGGCTGGATCTCCTAGAATTTGCAGTTGAATATCAGAGCTACAATGGGTAAAAGTTTCAAATGATTTATATTTTTTACTATTTATAGAAAAAATTTCAAATATTTGAAAATTTTTACCCCCTTTCCTATAGTTTTGACAATTTCTAACCATTTTGGACCATTTCTGACATAATTTGTGATGTAGAAGACCATTATTAGTGTCATTTCATCCTTTGGATTGACCCGTTCATACTGATCTCAGGTATAACGTCTACACTGGCATATAGGTTAGGTTCACCACCGTTTGCATTTTGCATGACCTTATGACCATGTCACTATGACCTTAGGTACGAACCCACTCTATTATGTCACGGAACCTTCTTGCTGCTTTAGAAGTGGCATGATGTGAGTGGTAGAGCTTCACCTTACATGGGTACCCTAGTTAGCGCCTTATTTGCATTTGGTGCCCATGCCAACGTTTTCTCCTTTAGGGTGTGGGAGTCCGTTGTATAGTACTGCCATGACATTTCGCAAGAGCCTCATACTCCTCTTGATCTTATGCTGGCCTATTCCCTCCGGACTCCCCTTATGTCAAGTTGTGAATGCATTATCATGAGCTTTTCCTACCTTATTGAGCTTTATGCCGGCTCCCCTAACATTGCATTTCAGCCATATAGCCCGAGCTTGTCTCATGCCTAGCCATGCAGAGCCATTTTTTATATCCTTCACAGCTTGATTTCCCTTTTTACTAGGAGGGGATTTTCCCCCGAGTGTTGATATCCTACACATGTATCCTTGCATTGAGCATAGGTATGTTCCACTGCTTGGAACTAGTTTGTTTTCCCTTATGACACTCATCTCCTCCTAGTTTGTAACTATAAAGCTAGTTTATTCTTTTTTCAAGCTTTTCAAATAACTAAAAAAGTCCAAAAAAAATCAAAAAACCAAAAATCCGGACAAGGAAAGATGTTATCTTTGGTAGCTGTCGAGTCGTGTCGCCTTTGAACAGAGCACTGTATATCACATCCATTGGTTGGGTTATAGTTTGACTTAGGATCTGTACTCATTTATCTGAGTTTATCTCCACCGACTGGTTAAGCTTCAAGTCCCTATGGAGCCTCTATTGATGCCTCCTGTGTCACAGAGATGTCCCAGTTTGTATATCGAGTCTATGCTGCCTTCATTCAGTCACCATATGCCGTTATGCTCTTCTTCGAAGGAAGTTGAAACCTATGTTGGGCATTCCTCAGTTATCTTGACTTTGAATGTCGGCCATTCCTGGTACAGTTACTGGTTCGTGCACTTTATGATCGAGTCCTTCCACATTAGATAGCTTTGCTGAGTACCTCATGTTGGATGATGGGGGATGCCTTAATGCCCTCCTTCCAGCAGATTTCATCCCATCGACTTCAGATCACTTATTCTGGGATTGGAATCTAGAGTCCTTTTGAGTGCCTTGAGACTTGCAGTCATCAGTGGCAGGTTCTCTCACCATCGACAGTTTCTTGGGAATACATCAATGTCCCCTGATCGATGGATTCTCTCAAGTGTTTGACCTCAACACATCTATTCACACTTGTTAGTTTGCACTCTAGTACCTTGATTCCCATTATCATTATCGGTGGGTAATCTCGCGTCTGTTAACGGTATACATCAATGACCGGTAATCAGACGATGGACTACTATGTTTGACCTCGACACCTCTATTCGCATAGTAGGACATGTACTCGTAGCGGTTTGTGTAGAAGACCTTCCAGACTGGTGGCATCTCTTATATGCTACCTCCTTGATCGTGCCAGTGTTCATGAGATTTCAGCTCTTGTGACTTGATTCCAGTGTATGTCAAACATTTCCAGCCACTATGGAGATCTTGATCTTTGTATATCTTCAACCATTTTGGAGATCATGGTCCTTTGTATATCTTCATCATGGAGATTCTGATCTATGCATATTGTACGTGGCGATGACCACATATGTGATATCATGTATTATGCCTATTCATGGCCATTGTACTCTTATGTATCCGGGACTGCTATATGTACTTGCAGTTATATGTAGAGTTGTATTATGGTACTATGTTGATTGGGTGGCTGGTCTTCCATTTGGGATCCTTCATCGCTCCACTTCTGGGATGGACTTATAATGTATTTTGGCCATTGTATGACCCCTCTGACCTCACAAATTAGGGGGCATCTGTTATAGCAGATTTCACCACTCCAGGTGAATCACACTTTGTATGGCCTTCCCCTGTCCCGCTGCATACTCTTTAGACCCCATGGACCATATTTTATCCTTTGATGGTTCCTTGATCATCCCTAAAAATATATAAAAAATGATATACACAGCTTTTTACCCGATAACCATGTACATACGCGGGTTTGACCCCTATAACTGTGTACATCAGGATGTGTGCATAATCCAAATCCTTTTGGAGTTTTCCTTGACATGGATCTGACTCATTTGACTCCTGGCCTTCCATATGCCTTGAGATCACATGGATTCAACCCTTCATTATCCCCTGTGAAGCTATATAAGGAACCCCTTGGTACATTGAAGGCATATAGAGAGATTGAAAGCAACGAAACTATAGTCCATTGTTGCCAGAATTTATGCTTGAGTCTGCATCCCTTTGTCCCTTTGGAGCACTTTTGTGTTCTTCCCAAGCTTTCCTTTTTCTAGTGAGCTTGCTATCATGAGATGGAGGATTGAGGTGGTGGAGGCCCAAGTGGGGGATTCAGTTTCTCCGGTTTGCAGATGTGCCATCAGAGGTTGTATCTATCTTGTAATCTATGATTTATATTAATAAGAACTATCTTTTCCTGTCCAATGATGTGTATTTGATTGAATATTGTATCCATTGGAATATGTCAAATGCTTTTACATTATTGATTATATATGCTATAATATATCTAACACCATGATATATAGTATGCTTGTATTGTTTACTTGTTGTTGAGGAAGTATTATATCAATTCAAGCTAAAGATTGGAAAGCTCAACAGGGATCTACTTCAACCGTCCGGAATAAGGTATGAGGTCTGATCCTTTAGTGTTAGACATTTTATTTCTATTGCATAATGGGAAAGATTGATTTCTAAAGTCAAAGCTGTCTGTTGTGGTACCCCAAGCCATAGGAATTTCTCTCCGTAATAGGGATGATGGTTTCAGTGGCTTAGGAGAAAGGGATATCACTTCATTAGCCACTGAAAGGCATCTTTTCAGGGGATAGCAGACAAAATTCCAAAGGCTATTCACCACCGAAAAGGAAAAATGAGGAAATGGTTACAAAACAGTCAAATCGAACCCCATCAACAAGATAAACAATCAGTGTAGGGAGTGACAAACCACCGAAATGACTTGAGACTGCATAAATGCATGTGGAAATAAGTGAAGGAGGTCATTATAGAACTGATAAAGGACTGATAGGATTGGAAAACCTCATTTTTCTTCCACTTGTCCAAAAGAATAGTAGAAAGCTCACCGAGTACCCAAGATGATTTGTAAAATGATTGTTGGGAAAAGAAAATCGAGAGGATCAACTGCTGCCATCACCTTTTGATCTCATCATCCATCATGATAGCACAAGCCCTCATAATCAGTGCCAAAAGAATCCAACACATTTCACTTTATATATTAGCATTCCTCTCCACCATAAAAACCATCTCTGAGAAAGTATCCTACTAACACACTATCATACAAAGCTTGGAATTATTTTTGCAGGTACCCAGAGGTGGAATTCATAAAGATGAAGAATGGAGGACCTACTCTCAAGCAGGAGTTGGGAGATATCAGCTATTTGGAAGCACACCTAGAGGTCTGTAAACTCTTCCAAGATGTTGGCTACTACAAGTTTTGTGAGAAGATACAAGGTTCCCATCAACAAGTGGCTGAGGAATTTTACCTCTCATTTGATGGTTCAAAGGCAGCCATAGGCAAAGAGGAATTTCACATAGATGAAACCCTAATCACTGAGGTGACTGAACTCCCTGGAATAGGAGAAAAATGGTTCAAGAACAACATAACAAAAAATGTAGATTTCAGGTCTTACCTAAAGCCTGAGCATCGAGGAGTGGTGTGGAAGAAGAGTGTGCCATCATCCTGGTTGGAAGAGAGGTGGCAGCAACTGCTGAAGGACATTGTGGTTTACCTAACATGTGAAGGAAGATATAACAGAGCTATGATATGCCATTTCATTTTAATGAACCACTTCATAGGTAAAATCCCAATAAACTTGCCCTTTTACTTACATAGAAGTCTAGCAAAGATGGCACACCAAGTGAAATCCTAGCCAACCAAGATTGCTGGCAGACTGTCCCACCATGGCCTTATCCAACTATTGATCCAAGAGTTGCTGAAAATAAGGAATATGGCATGGCCTTATTTTCTATTTGGAATGGATTTGAGACATGCCTTCCTCCAGAAGAGAAGGGGAAGTCTCCTACCAAAAATTCCAACACACCAAGGACTGGGAGAAGAAGGAGGAGGGCTATATCCCCAGCAGCAGCAGAACAACCTCCCTCCTCTTCTAAGGCCAAGAAGGTAAAATGGAACTTGGACTTTAGCAAGAAGGGCCAGGAGGTTGAAACACAATGAAAATATTTTGAATCTACCCTACTCAGATTCTGAAGAGGAGCAAGAGGAAGGTGTAGACCTAGCTCTGCAGATTGTAGTAGTGACTAATGAACTACCAACCCTCACACCAAAGGAGCAAGAGGAACCAACAGAGAAGGCTTCCTCCAGCAGGCCCAAAACTCAAAAGATAAATCAATTATTGAGGCAAATTTATGAGATGGAGATTTTGGAAAGGAAAATAAAGAAGAATAATGTTGCATTGACTAGCAGAAACAAGCTACTACATAAGTCTTACCTAGAGTAGAGAGAAAGATATATTTTCTTAAAGAGACTGAATACAAGGTACCTCAAAGACAATACTAGATTGTACAGGATAATTAGGCTCCAAAGACTACAGATGAAGGAGGCCAAGGCAAACACTAGAAGCAACCCCATGTTGGAAACCCTAGCTGAAGCTCCAGTTAGCCTCTAGCCTCCAGAAACTAGCCAGCTTGTTGTTAACCCACCTAGCACAAAGCCTGCTGAAGAAGAAAGCTGATCATACAAACCTAAAAGAACATTTTTGGAACAAACCTAATAATTTTGGGAAAACAGGGCTTTCAGTGGCTTATCCAGATGATGGGGCAGTTCATTAGCCACCGAAAGCACCACTTTCGACAGGTAACGATTCCAATAGTCTGGCCTCTTAACCACCGAAAGCATACAAAGGCTTAAAATTGAATTTTGGTTCGCATAACTAGTTTCAGGAGAATATAGATGGTTCAAGGATGTCAAAGTTTGAAGATGAAAGACACAGAAGAAAGCGTCAGGAAAGGTCTGTTTTAGGTTTACTATGACATAACAAGGGGAAAAGGTCACCAACACCTAGATTTCAAAAGAAAATAGTGACTTAACCAGCAAAGGGTCAGTAGCAGTGAATTCCAACAATTACCTCAGTTATCTGAAGGTTCATACAGTGAACTAATTCTTCAGTTAGTTAAACACGTAGTTAATTAGGGTTTTTCAACCTAATTGGCAAAAAACTATTATTTTGCTTATTTTTGTAAAAATAGATCCAAGTTTTCAGGATTTGTATATTTTGTAAAGCCTATAAATACTAAGAGTTATTTTATGGAAAAGGTTCGGCTTCGAGGACTTGTAGACCATACTATTGTCAGCTTCTCATTTTGCTCATGATTTAATATAAACTCTTTTGTTATCATTTGTTCAGCTTCCATTTCTGTCTTTTCTATGCTTATGCTTGAATGTGTATTTAGGTTAAATTCAAGTTAATTAATGACTGATAGCTGTCACCCTATTGGAATGTTGATGTGATTTGAATTATAAGTACCATCCTTATCATGATTTAGCCATTTATATGCATCTTTTTTGTGTGTAAATCTACCATCTTGATGAGTTCTCCATCCCTGCACCTTATTGTCAACCTCTGAACAGTGGTAACTAAAATCCTTGTACCTAATTGAGTTTCCTGCATGTCTTGAGAGTGGAAGGTCATATAGGTCACCTGAATTGATCCATATTAGAAAACCATAAAAATATTTAAGTTACCAAGCATCCTCGAGCTACAACTTAGAGGATTTTCCTGGAGTGATAACAAATTGGCATTGTTGTCAGGGAGAGAAGACTAAAGCTCAGCTTCCCTGGGAGACAACATAGACCCTCGCTTTGATGATAGACAAAGTTTGGGCATTATTTTGGTTGTAAATCATCTATCTAGTGACTCCATTGAAATAAGGTGGCTTCAAGAATACCAAGTGCCAGATCAAACCCTCATGAGCCACCAACAACACCAGTTTCAGATCCAGAAGAGATTCTGAGAAGAGCTAGGGATTCAGTAAGGCAGACTAGTAGTGCTACAAAGGAAGCTACATCATATATTTCAAGAAATATTTCTACTATTATTTCTTCTGCTGAAACACTTAGTTCTCAGGAATTTATAAATACATCAGAAAATTCTAGGGTTTGGGCATCTTCAAGCACTGCTGCTTATGAAGATCCAATCCCTAGTGACTCCACCGGGGTAAGTTTACCACCACCACCTTCTCAGTTACTAGCTATATCAGTACTACCTTCCTCCACCCTTCCCATACCCATTTCCAATGTGGCTGCCCCTCAATTGACCAAAATGGAAAGGATCCTGGTAGCTAGGTATGCCCCCCTAAATTTACCAAATCCCTTCTCGGCCATGCCCACTAGAGATTACCTCAAGTACATGCCTAAGTTCACAGGAGAAAGAGATTTCACAGTTGAAGAACATCTAGAGGCATTTTATAGCTATGCTGAGAACATTAACATAGAACAAGAAGATGTATGGACTAGGGTTTTTGTGCAAAGCCTAGATGGTCAAGCTAGGAAATGGTTTAAAGAGATGCCTGCTAGGTTAGTGGCAGGAATTGAAGCCCTAGATGACATATTTCTAAAACATTGGGGAGAAGGGAGAGACCACCTCTATTATATCACAGAGTTCAATAACTTGAAAAGAGAAAATGGGGAGTCTGTCTCCAACTTTACCAAGAGGTTCAACAATATGTACAACAAGATCCCCACTGAAATCAAGCTCACTGATACCTCAGCTAGGATAACTTATGCAAATGCTTTTGACTCTAATTTCTACCTACTTCTTAAAGAAAGGAGGTCTTCCTCCTTATCACTCATGCAGGATGCTGCCCTAGAGGTAGAATCAAACATTGTGGCATCTTAGAAGGTCAAAGGAAAGATAGACAGGAAGAAGCATCCAACAGACCCTATGGGGGATTCTTCATCAGAGAACAAGATTGAAAAAATGACCAGACTGTTAGATAACCTAACTGTTGAAATGTCTAAGATGAAGGACCAAGGAAAGATACCTAGGAGGGGTAAAAGGCCAAGTGATTTTGCTCCCCGAAACCCTAATTTTGTCGCTTATAGAAGAGGGAACCCCCCAGTTTAGATTCTCAGAAGGCAAAGGAATCAAGGGGAAGATCAGAGAATAAGAGCTCCATTTCATAATATTGTATTAGAAGAAGAGCTAGAATTCATTGAAGAAAAAGAAGGAGAAGCTGAAGATAACATCCACTGCATGGAGGATGAGGTAGACTATTCTTTTCTAACACAGGCACAATATGAGGAAGCCCTAATTGATGAGCGGATCTATGAGGGAACTATATATCAGGATGATGGTCAGGGAGGGTACAATTTGAGGTCCAGGCTGGTTTCCCCACTTAAAAATAATGTTGTACCTGTCAAACAACCTGCTGCACTAGTTAAAAAGGATCTTGTTTTACCAAAGAAAATGGTTGTTATTTCAAAACCATTGCAACAACCAGCACCATCATCAAGCCTTGACCATGTCCAACTCAAAGCTCCAGTACACGAGGTAAGGTTTCTTGATAGGCTACATTATTCTTTCAAACTTGAATCAGAGATTTAGAAATTGAAGATCTCTTTCCCATTAATTGAGCTAATGAAAAATGATGCATTCAAGTCTTCCATTCTGAATTCTCTTCATCCAAAGGTGCATATTGATACTGAATTTGTAAATCTGCAAGATGAAAAACTTGTTGTAACCATAGGCCCCATGATCGAAGACCTAAAGGACTCATGCCCACCTTTCTATGTATCCTTGAATATCCATGATAAAGTCCTTCATAACTGTCTGCTGGATTCAGGAGCTTCTCATAACCTAATGCCAAAGGCTGTGATGGATGAGCTTGGACTCAACATCGCAAAGCCCTACCATGATTTATTCTCCTTTGAATCAAGAAAGGTCAAGTGCTTGGGCCTCATCAAAGACCTTGTTGTGAACCTGACTCAGCTACCTTCAAAAAGCATCATGATGGACATTGCAGTGGCTGATATTCCTCCAAATTTTGGTCTCTTGCTGTCTCGATCATCAAGAAAAAGGATAGGGGGCACCCTTCAGATGGATCTTACATATGCCACCATCCCAATGTTTGGAGGGGAGACCAAGAGGCTTTACAAGGAAAATTAGCTGGCCTACATCATAACCAATGAGAGCAATTCAGTGAATCACCCCATCTATGTAGTGGACACTGATTTTCGGTCATGCATTCTACAAATAGATGATTCTCAGCAAACATCAATCCATCTCACTAAGCCCACCTTTCAGCAACCCGAAGAAGTGACCATAGAAGTCTAGAACATGTCTTTTGATGGAGCTATCACTCAAAGCTCAACAGGTGCAGGTGTAGTATTGATCTCCCCATCCAAGGAAAACATTCATCTATCTTATAAACTTGATTTTAAAACCACTAACAATATAGCAAAATATGAAGCCTTGTTGCTAGGAGTTAAAGCTTCCAAGGAGATGGGGATCATGTGCATGAGGATTTTTGGAGATGCAGGCCTTATTGTATAGTAGGTCAACAACACTTTTCAGGAAAAAAATGTCAGACTAAAGGCCTACATGGATGAGGTATGGAAACTCAAAGACTCCTTTATGTTTTTTGAACTATCATATATACCTAGGGATTTGAATCACCTGGATGATTCCCTGGCTATCTCTGCAAGTATGTTTGTTCCTCCTTTACCTCCTAAACTCAGTTATGATGTTCAAGTTAAGTACGGACCTTCCCTACCAGATAATCTCAAATTTTGGAAGGTGTTTGAGAATGATGACGAGCTTAGTAAATTCCTTCAGCTAGTAGATGAATTCTCTGATATACATATAGATCAGGAAAACCTAAACATGGAGGAATCCAAATAGCTCAAGTTGAAAGATAAAGTGGCTGATCAGAACATTTTCCAATTACCTAGCAACTATATACCTCAAGGTCTAGTACCTCTGGAAGAGTTGTTTGATCATAATGACATCCCTTTCAAACCTGCCAAAAGGGAGCAAAACCCTGCTGTCCAAGAGCAAAACATAGGTAGCCAAAGCCATCCAATACTGATAAATTTGTCCACTAAGTTGACTGCTGAACAAAGGTCCAAATTTTGCAGCTTGATAAAAGAGTTTGCTGATGTCTTTGCCTGGGAGTACAGTAACCTGAAAACCTATGACACCAATATCATCCAGCACGGGATTCCTTTGGAGAAGGACACCATCCCTTTCAAGCAAAAGCTAAGATCCATCAGTTCTCTCCTATTACCAGTAATTGAAAAAGGAATCCATAAGCTCCTCAAAGCCAAGATCATAATCCCCCTCAAGTATTCCAAGTGGATTGCAAACCTAGTGGTGGTAAGAAAGAAGAATGGGGAAATCAGGTTGTGTGTGGATTTTAGAAACCTAAACAAATGTTCCAAGAAAGACAACTATCCACTACCTAAGATGGAACACCTGTTGCAGAAAGTCTCAGGGGCTAGTGTCATGTCATTCCTGGATGGCTTCTCTGGATACAACCAAGTTGCTGTGCACCCTGATGACCAAGAGAAGATTGCCTTTACCACCCCCTGGGGCACTTTCATGTATGCTAAAATGCCATTTGGGCTGATGAATGCAGGAGATACTTTGCAGAGAGCCATGGACCTAGCTTTTGTAGGGTTGAAAGATAAATTTGTGCTCATATACTTGGATGACCTAACTGTTTACTCTCATAGCCATCATGACCATTTGCAGCATTTGAGAAAGGTGTTTCTGAAGTGCAAAAGGTATGGGATATCACTCAATCCTAAGAAGTCCCAATTTGCACTTAGTAAAGGGAAACTCCTAGGTCACATAGTCTCAACTGAAGGTGTAAAGATTGATCTGGTAAGGGTGGAAGCAATCCAGAAGTTGTCCATACCAAGATCAAAAAGGGACATTCAGTCCTTTTTAGGTAAGATAAAATTTGTCAGGAGATTTATCCCTAATTTCTTCAAGCTGGTGAAGCACATAACAGTCATGCTGAAAAAGGATGCATAAATAAAATGGAATGACCAGGAAAGAAGCTCTTTCGAGACATCAAGAAGGATATCAAAGAAGCCCTTGACTATACCAATAGTTTTTACATCTTCTCTTTTGCATCCTATGACACAGTGGCAGCTGTGTTGTTACAAAAATATAATGAGGGTCTTGATCATCCAATTGAATTCTTTAGCAAAACCTTGAGAGATGTTGAGCTAAAGTATGATCCAATTGAGAAACAGGATTATGCTCTCATAAAATCTTTGAAGACTTTCAGAATTTACATTCTCCATGCAAAATTCCTTGCATATGTCCCTTCAACTACTGTAAAGGATGTTTTGACTCAGCTTAACATTGATGGGAAGAGAGCTAAGTGGATCGCCAAGATCATTGAGTTCGATATAGTGGATAAACCCACTAAGCTAGTAAAGGGATTAGGTCTGGCCAAACTCGTGGCTAAAGAAAACTGTGAACTAATGAGGATAAACTTCACTTGTGTCAAATCAGCAAAGGTGCAGACTGTGGTAGCAGCAGAAGTAGATCAAGATCAGAATGGAATTCCACCAATAGATGAAAACCTGTCTTCATGTGAGTGGTACTCAGGTATTATTCATTTTTTGCAAAAATTAGAAGTTCCTCCTGATCTCACTCCTAATCAAGCATGAACTCTTAAGTTAAAATCTATTAAGTTTTGCATAATTGACAAACCGCTGTACTGGAAAGATCAGTTTGGAATTTTGTTGAGATGTCTAGATAAAGAAGAAGCAGAGCAGGTCATGCATCACTTTCATTCCAGCACATGTGTGGGCCACCATTATGGGAAAACCACAGCCCAAAAGATCCTAAGAGCAGGATACTATTGGCCAGTCCTTTTTGCTGATGTATGTACTTTTGTAAGGGCCTATGACCAATGCCAAATATTTATAGGTAAGCAGCAGCTCAAATCCTTTCCCCTTAGGTATATTGTGGTGAATGGGCCTTTCAAGCAATGGGGTTTATATTTCATAGGTGAAATAAATCCATCTTCCAATGGGCAGCATAAATGGATCCTAGTAGCCACAGACTACTTTACCAAATGGATAGAGGCAATACCCACCACGAATGCCACTCATCAGGTCATCATGAGATTTTTATATGAGAATATCTTTAGTAGGTTTGGCTGCCCGGTAAGGTTAGTAACTGATAATGCACCTGCTTTCAAGGATGGGGTATTATTTAAAATGTGTGAGTCAATGGGAATTCAACTGGTGCATTCCACATCCTATTATCCTCAAGGCAATGGCCTGGCTGAGTCATCCAACAAAATCCTAGTCAGGATCATCAGGAAACTACTGGAGACAAATCAGAAAAGATTGGATTCTAAGCTTAAGTTTGCTTGATGGGATGATAAGGTAACAGACAAAATATCTATAAGGACTTCTCCATTCAAGTTAGTTTATGGTACTGAGGCCATTTTTCCTATTCAACTCATTCTACTAGTGGCAAAATTCTTTCAGGAAGAGGAAGATGAACCAAATGATATGGTGAGGAGGATGATGGACTTGGTGGAGTTGTAGCAAATCAGAGAGCAAGTGATAGGAAAATCAGAAGCCCATCAACATAGGATAAAGGGTATGTTTGTCAAAAGGGCAAAAGTAGACAACTTTCAGGTTGGAGATTAGGTCCTAAAGTGGGATGTTGTCAGACAGGACAAGGGAAAACATGGAAATTTTGATTCTTTGTGGATTGGCCCTTTTGTGATAGCTCAAGTACATAAGAATAACACCTTCAAATTGCAGAATCTGGAAGGGGAAGAGGTGTTTGATGGCCCAGTGAATGGGTGGTTTCTGAAACTTTACTTTATTTGAGGCTCTGAGGCCTTGTCATTGTAAATTAGTAGTCAGTAGATTGTTTTTGCTTACAGAATAAACTCCATGCCCAATGGAACAGTAAATGATAGTGTTAAGTTTTTAGTTGTTTTCAGGGAAAGGCATTTTGGTCTGGGATTCTTGGGACCTCACTGGGAGGTTCCCATCCCCAAGTAGGAGCCAGATAATTATATTGGCAAAATAAATTTATTTTGACAGTATGAAGAATTTGATTTATGTAATGAAATATCTGAGGAATACTAATAAGTAGAAGGTATCTGTTTCTTATGTGGTTGAAAAATTTGGAAGTTACAGCTTTTGGTGGCTTAGGCGAGGATTTTAATAGCTCATTAGCCATAGAAAGGCTATGTTTCGGCAATTAACCATTTAACGCAAGATAAAAGTAAACCATCGAAAGCATGCCCGAGCAAGTAAAATGCAAAAACACTTTCGGTGGCTTAGGCGAGACTTCAAATGACTCATTAGCCACTGAAAAGTGTTGCTTTCGGTAGCTTAGGGAGAAGACCAAGAAGGATTTTAACCGTTGAAAGCAGGTAGCAAGCGACACTGGTGAAGGCGCTTTCGGTGGCTTAGGCGAGACTTGGAATAGCTCATTAGCCACCGAAAGGTGATGCTTTTGGCAGCTTATCAAACAATTCAACATAGATTTTAACCGTCAAAAGCAAGAAGACAAGAGTCGGGGAAAAATCACTTTCGATGGCTTAGGCGAAAGCTCGGGCATTTCCTTAGCCACTAGAAGGATGGGTTTTTAGCAGTTAAAAGGGTCTTTCAGCAAGGCCACTATCCAATGAAAGCTGGGTTTCACCACGACAATGGGCTGATGGTTTTGGTGGCATAGGCGAAAGGGATATCACTTCATTAGCCATCAAAAGCCATCTTTTCGACAGCTAGCAAACAAACTTCCGAATGCTATTAACCATTGAAAAGGAAAAATGAGGAAATGGTTAGAAAACAGTCAAATCGAACCCCATCAGCAAGATAAACAATTAGTGTAGGCCATGAAAAACCACCAAAATGACTTGAGACTGCATAACTGCGTGTGGAAATAAGTGAAGGAGGTCGTTATAGAACTGATAGGATTGGAAATCCTTAGTTTGCTTCCACCTTTCCAAAAGAACAGTAGAAATCTCACCGAGTACCCAGGATGATTTGTAAAATGATTGGTGGGAAAAGGAAATCGAGAGGATCAACTGCTGCCATCACCTTATGATCTTAGCATCCATCATGATAGCACAAACCCTCATAATCAGTGCCAAAAAACTCCAACACATTTCACTTTCGATCTTAGCATTCCTCTCCACCAGGAAAACCATCTCTGAGAAATCAGCCTACTAACACATTGTCATACAAACCTTGGAATTATTTTTGCAGGTACCCAGAGGTGGATTTCATCAAGATGAAGAAGGGAGGACTTGCTCTCAGGCAGGAGTTGGGAGATATCAGCTATTTGGAAGCACATCAAGAGGTATGTAAACTGTTCCAAGATGTTGGTTGCTATAGGTTTTGTGAGAAGATACAAGGTTCCCATCAGCAAGTGGATGAGGCATTTTCCCTCTCATTTGGTGGTTCAAAGGTAGTCATAGGCAAAGAGGAATTTCACATAGATGAAACCCCAATCACTAAGGTGACTGAACTCCCTAGAACAAGAGAAAAATGTTTCAATACCACCATACCAAAATATGTAGAGTTCAGGTCTTACCTAAAGCCTAAGCATTGAGGAGTGGTGTGCAAGAAGAGTGTGCCATCTTCCTGGTTGGAAGAGAGGTGGCAACAACCGCTGAAGGCCATTGTGGTTTACCTAACATGTGAAGGAAGATATAATAGAGCTATGATCTACCATTTCAAGTTAATGAACCACTTCGCATGTAAAAGCCCACTAAACTTTCCCTTTTACTTACACAGAAGTCTAGGAAAGATGGAACACCATGTGAAAGCCTAGCCAACCAGGATCGCTGGCAGACTGTCCCACCATGGACTTATCCAACTGTTGATCCAAGAGTTGTTGAAAAGAGGGAATATGGCATGGCCTTATTTTCTGTTTTGGAATGGATTTGAGACATGCCTTCATCCAGAAGAGAAGTGGAAGTCTCCTACCAAAAAGTCCAGCACACCAAGGAGCAGGAGAAGAAAGAGGAGGGCTATATCCCCAGTAGCAGCAGAAAAACCTCCCTCCTCCTCCAAGGTCAAGAAGGTAAAAAGAAAATTGGACTTCAGTGAGAAGGGCCAGGAGGTTAAAACACATAATGAAAATATTTTGAATCTACCCTACTCAGATTCTAAAGAGGAGCAAGAGGAAGGTGCATACCTAGCTCTGCAGATTGTAGCAGTGACTGAAGAACTACCATCCCCCACACCAAAGGAGCAAGAGGAACCAACAAATAAGGCTTCCTCTAGCAGGCCCAAAAATCAAAAGTTAAATCAATTACTGAGCCAAATTTATGAGATGGAGATTTTGGAAAGGGAAATAAAGAAGAATAATGCTGCATTGACTAGCAGGAACAAGATACTACATAAGTCTTACCTAGAGCAGAGAGAAAGATATATTTTCTTAAAGAGACTGAATACAAGGTACCTCAAAGAGAATACTAGATTGTACAGGATGATTAGGCTCCAAAGACTACAGTTGAAGGAGGCTAAGGCAAACCTAGCAGCCACCCCACGTTGGAAACCCTAGCTAAAGTTGCAGTTAGCCTCCAACCTCCATAAACTAGCCAGGTTGTTTTTAACCCACCTAACACAGAGCCTACTGAAGAAAAAAGCTAAGCAGACAGACCTAAAAGAACATTTTTGGAACAACCCTAATAATTTTGGGAAAATAGGGCTTTCGGTGGTTGAGGCAAACGATGGGGTAGTTCATTAGCCACCAAAAGCACCATTTTCGGTAGCTAACGGTTCCAATAGTATGGCCTCTTAACCACCGAAAGTAGACAAAGGATTAAAATTGAATTTTGGCTCGTAGAACCAGTTTTGGGTGAATATAGATGGCTTAGGGACAAAGTTTGAAGATGAAAGACGTAGAAAAAAGCATCAGGAAAGGTTCGTTTTAGTTTTACTATGACATAACAAGGGGAAAAGGTCACCAACACCTAGCTGTCAAAAGAAAATAGTGAATTAACCAGTAGAGGGTTAGTAGCAGTGATTTCCAGCAGTTACCTCAGTTATCTGAAGGTTCATACAGTGAACTAATTCTTTAATATTTAGACAAGTAGTTAATTAGGGTTTTTTAACCTAATTTGCAAAAAACTATTATTTTGCTTATTTTTGTAAAAACAGATACAAGTTTTCAGGATCTGTATATTTTGTAAAGGCTATAAATCCTAAGACTCATTTTATGTAAAAGGTTCGACTTCGGGGACATGTAGACCATATGAATGTTAGCTTTTGATTTTTCTTATGATTTAATATAAGCTCTTTTGTTATCATTTGTTCAGCTTCCATTTTTGTCTTTTATGTGCTTATGCTTGAATGTGTATTCAGGTTAAATTCAAGTTAATTAATGACTGATAGTTGTCACCCTATTGGCATGTTGATGTGATTTCAATTATAAGTACCATCCTTATTATGATTTAGCCATTTATATGCATCTATTTTGTGTGTAAATCTGCCAACCTAATGAGTTCTCTATCCATGCACCTTATTGTCAACCTTTGAATAGTGGTAACAAAAATCCTTGTACCTGATTGAGTTTCATGCATGTCTTGAGAGTGGAAGGTCATATAGGTCACCTGACTTGATCCATATTATAAAACCCTAAAAATATTTAAGTTACCAGGCATCCTCGAGCTACAACCTAGAGGAGTTTCCTAGAGTGATAACAGATGCAACTTGCAAGCTCTTTGTATGAATCAACCAAAGAAGTCTCTTTGTGGTTGGTACAACCTTCCTTGGGTTTAAGGGGCATGCTTATCACATTTGATAAGCATGATCCCTCTTTTCCTCTACCAAATTTCATACACCAAACCTTGGAGATAATATATGACTGGGTTTTCACTCCTTACCTCCAAATTCAAAGTAAAATTTTTTCCATGTGGCTATTCATTTCCAATATTTATATCAGTTTCCCACCAAATTGTTCTAATTTTTGTGAGCATGCATCAAAATAGTTGATTATTCTTTAGGTTAAATTTCACTTCTCGTATCTAACTTTTAACCAAGAATTTGTTGTAGTTCCAACTATGAGGTCATTTCAAGAGCTATAGTTCACTTTTTATTTATTTGAAGTTGTAAACATACAACAACTATCACAATTCTTCTCAAATTCAAAATACATTTTGGAACCTATAAGAAAATTTATTGTAATAGTGGATAAAGTGAGGATGTCATTTTATGATCTCCCCTGGGCTACATCATATAAATTTTTATGATATTTTGGATACTTGGTTTCTGATTTTATACGTAGTGTTTATAAAATTGTTCATTTATAAGTGTTTATCTCTCCAAATTTTGTTTCCAACGATAAATGACGTCCACAAACCAGTCCAAAAATCATCCAAACAGTCATGTCCTGTTAGGAGGAGATAACCACAGTCATGCCCAACGCAAGAGACATACAAAATAGTCACAACTTAGAAGGATGACAGCATGGCCCAGCCTTAAAGTCTCCCAACAGCCACGTTTCAACAAAGTGGATAAACCCACTGCCACGGTCTAGCAAGAAAATACGACGACCCAACAAAAGATTAAAATATTAAAAGATCAAAAAGTCAAAAAGACCTCAAAAGGTAAAAAAAACAAAAATATTAAAATCCCCTAAGGGAAGTTTCCTTAAATTATGGATTTGTCTCTCAATGATGGACTATAAATAAAGAAGCATTCTCATTTGAGTTAGACACACTACACATCTTCATAGTTGATCCAAGGAGACTATTTTTAGGGTTTAATGTTGTTGTCTCCCTCTCTCATCACCATCAAAAGTCCAGTTCATAATTAAAGGCAGCCACAGGGGTATTGGAAGTTAGAGGAGGAAACCAATAGATCTGGTTGGGAATGCCTTTAGTTCATGATAGCACTACTAGGCCTCTCTCCACTCATATTTTCCCTAGCTAGGGCCTTCTTTTAGCAATCGAACCTTGCTAGGGCCTTTTATCACCAGTCAAGCCCTGTCTAGGGCCTTCTACACTCAACCGAGTTGTGATTGGAGAGAGTTCCAAGTACCCAAGCCTTATTTCATCATAGTCAACAGTCAGCAGCAGTCAACATCAACCTTAGTCTTGGTCAATACAACCTCTTTTCAGTTGATTGGGGTTTGGGTCAGTTTGATTGGTGGCAGTAGTCTTGTTCAAGACAAGCATTCTTCAACAGGCTTCTTTTGGTATGTGTGCCCTAGGAGAAAATTCAAATTGAAGTTAAATTCTGCTTCTTATCTAATCATGTACAAACTCAGTCATCTCATTTAGAGGAAGATTAATCATTGTTTGGGGTTTCATTCCTTAGGATTCCCCGTGAAAAAATTATTTGTGTTCCTGTGTATGATTTTGTGGATGATTGTTTATTACTGTTACATAACTCAGAAATTTAATATTAGAAGTCTACAAATTTTAAGAATACTGTTACTACTATTAAAATCATATCCATGTTATAAATTTAACATTTTCCTCGTTGTGGAGGGCGCAATTTTTCCATAAGTCATGGCGCCAACAGAGAAGAAGTTCAACATCCTATTACTGGTTCCTATTCTAGGCCTATTCTAACAAGTAATTACCATATTACAAGAGCATTGGATTACACATTATTTCTAGAAGTTGAGGTGATGATTGGTTGAGAAATTTATTCAACACAAAAATGAAAGTTGAAGCACACATAATGAAAGGTAGTGGGAGAGTCTATAGGAAACAAGATTGCCGATGTAGCTCGAGGTCATAAGCATTTAAACTCCCTTCCAATTGACTCTGCAAATTCTAGTATTGCCACCTCACATCCATCGGCAACTATGGGCATCCTAAAGCCCCATCTCATATTCAAATAGAATTTCTTGAGCTCATTAGTGACCTCAATAGAGGATTCATTCTAATTGAATATATCTACAAACATATTTATTCTTTTCTTGTTTAAGTACTCACACTTCAACATATAAACCTATATTCCACTATCTCACACGCCCCACTGCCAGCCCCCCATCAAATAAAGACTTATTAACAATTATATCAAACACTAATCTAATTTAAATACTTCAGTCCTTTTCTATAGCAACCAACTTGGTATAAAATCACTATGCCCATACAACACATAAATGACACAAACAACATATTTCACATAGATATAAAGGAGAAGAAGATTGAGAGACAGGAGATTCTCACAATGATAGTTTCAAAAATGTCTATAATTCAATTCCAAGGAAAATCTTTAATTTTGTAGGAATTTCATTCGGATTCATGATATTGCTTATAAACGCTTGGCAATGTATCATTGGCAGAGTAGAAAAAAAATACTATACTTGGTTAATGTCCATGGCTACTAAATGTCAAATTATACAAAATATTTAGTACATACACATGTTTATTACTCATGAGAGCTTCAATCTCACAATGCCTATGACAAATTTAAGCAATTTCTTTCAGACTTCTTGTAGTCCAGTGTAGTAGGCAAAAAGAATTTCATCCAATAAAATCAAGCACCTATTACACCTATAAAAAGTTGGGAGACATAGTGATTCTAGACATTAGAAGTGATGAAAATTACAAGTGGACACCCATGCAAAATGGAGGGTAACATTGTGCAATAGCACAAATCTGAGAACAAATCTGAAAAGTTGGGAGTATTATATCTTCAAAAAGTGTTGCGAGTGGTTCCCTGTGCTGTATTTTTGGATTCAATGTTTTATGTGTTGGACACTTGTGTTGGTATGTCCCAATGTCATGAGTCTTAGCTTTGGACTCTTTCTCGCTGCCAGATCCCTAGATTCCTAGGAATTTACAGAGCTATGCATGTCACTCAAGTAACTTACCTTTCTAGAGACAATCCCAAGTCTGATTCTGGTCTCTTGAACTTCATTTTCCTATGGAACACACCCATGAGCATCTTCTTAAGTAGGCCCCTCTTCCTCCTCTTCTTCCTTTGCGATTTCTTTACCAGCTTCTCTGGTTTGTTTGGCAATGACTCATTGATTACAAATGCATATACATAAACTTCAAGCCTCTCATTCTTGGGTTGTTCAACCATTGCTAATCACCAACTAATGGATTGACTGTTTTACAAATCTTTCTAGGATTAGATTTTCTTGTGTCTACCTTGAGATGAGTTTTCTTCACTTCAATACCAGATAGTTTCTATTGCATACTTAAATCTACAGTAAAGTTTAAAAACATGCTACAATGTTATTGGATTTGATTATATATATGGTTGTGTTTAAAGCTAGAGTTAATTTCATGTCTTTGTATGTTGCAGATAAATTTGTTGGTTAAGTTCATAGTTCAATGAAATCCCTATTCGGGTATTCTAATTTAGTAATTCTACTTACTTGTACAAAAATGGAATTGGACAAGATAAGCTGTCAGCTTGCAGTAAGAGCTTGACATGGATTTCTCTCCTCAAGTCTATTAGCATAACATCAAATAAAATAACAGAAGAAATCCTGACTAGTAAGTGGTAAGTGCTCGTTAAAATGTGCAAGGCTTGTTCTTCCTGGTTTGCAGCCCATCAGGTATCATAATGATAGAGTTTGATATTTTTTGAATACCATGGCATATATATATATGCGCTCTCTCATATTTCTCTAGGATAAGTTCTGTAGGCCTGAACCTCATGTGTTATTCTAGTACTTAAAATGCATACAATCAAGAACACTGTTGTGTCCCTGAATGAAGAAAAACTGGTTGCTAGTAAAAACATGGAGTTTCATTGATGCATTTTAATGGTTGAGAGAAAATTTTGCAGTCCCTTGTTATATGGCTTGAGAAGTTTTGAAAACCAGCAGGAAGAAGGCATGTGGATTGGCATTTTGATGAAATAACAGACCTCAAGTGCTCATTAATGGACATTTGACATGATCCGGGATATGGAATTTCAGGTTTTGACAGAGGGAAGCAATGAGGCACATCAGCCACACAGAGGTCAATAGTGCACATAATCAGACCCTTCCTACATTTCTTTCTATGTTATTTCAGGTCTACGATTGTGGGATAGAGTGCTGATAATTTTATTGTTGTTGAAGTCTCTTTATAGAATGCAATGAAGGGAGTTTAATCTGCGATTTGTAATATGCAGATTAAGAAGGGTTTTTTTTTTGTCATTCCATTCTTTATTTTTTGATTATTTTTATTGATGGCATGGGTCAAAACAATTGATTTGATCCTCACTCAAGAAGGGAGCTGAAACATTGGTCCAGTCAAAATTATATTCTTTGCTTGTAAGAGATAATGTAAAATGGTCAAAATTAGACATAACATATTGTGTTTTTGTATTTGTGGAAGATCTTTCCACCAAGCAATTTTTAAACACAAGTGGATATTTCTTTGATGAAACAACATACACACACAATAGCGAATATATGTCTTAGCCTTTTCTAAAACTGGAATCATGTTAGTGCACAAAATTGTTTTAATTGGAGTATACCAATATGACTAAGTCCAAAGCTTCAAATACGTTATCCTTATGTTCCTATTTTCTCATAGTTTTACAGCAGATATTAGTGGGTTGACCATGGTTTGACTATCTCAACCATGGATTGACCAAGGGAAAATGGTACAACATGGACTCATTTTAGTATTCATCATATGTGGTTATCTTATGTACATAATCACATGGTATATTCTTTAGTTTGTAATCTACTATTACATGTACCTTGTTCAGTTTGACTCTCATATGGAGGTCCACAGTTGACTTTGTATATATATTCAGATGGGTTTTTTGAGGCTCACATATTTGATCCCCTCAATCTCAACTTTATATTGGTATATTACATTGTATGGTTCTTCAACAATGCACAATTCCCTAGGTAGTGCACATCTATCCAGGCAGTGGTCAGAGTTGGGGTTGTAGGGTTGACAGGTGGTTTCGAGTAGGTTATCTATTTTTAAGCTAGTTTGCATATTCAGTTCGATGGTTTTTTATTATTTTTCTTGGTCAAACCTAGTAGGGTAGTGTGGAAGCTTAGTCGACAAGTCTTCAGATGACTTGTTGTGGTCTTCAGATGACTCTGCTTTTGCTATGGAGAGTGAAACTATATATTGTTTTTTAGTACACCAACAATCATTGTTGAACCCAAGGTGAATGTGCAACATGAGGTGGACTTCCAAGTTCCTATTACCAATACAACCTACACAATCCGAATTTGTATCCACTCACTTTAAAATATTTTGTAGGTAGCTTGAGATGGATTCTGAATTCATAATAGTGAGAGGTATGCTCAGAGAAATTTGGTTTCTTTTCTAATTTATTTTATATTACCATACATTGGTTTTCTTTGATATCTAACAGTTCATTAACGATAGGGAATTCTTCAAAGTGCCAAAGGAATAGTGGTGAATTTGTGAAACCCTATGTTATAGTCAATTTTCTAGCACAAAGTTGCTTTTTTCCACAATGGTGATTGATCACTTGCCTTTTGGTGAACTGAATTTTCTGAAATATTAGTAGTATTAGAAAAATCAAGCAGATACCTATTATTTCAAAATTGCACAAGAATTTTCCATAGTGAAGTAAAAAAGAGATGGATACAAAGCAAAAAAAATATTGAGTGGATTAATATGAAATGTTGATTTTTAGGATGACAGGGCACAACATGACTATCTTAATATGAATGATAGGATGAGGAAAATGTAGTTTTCTGATAAAGATGAAACAACTTTTGTAAAAATCCCTTCTTGGCTGGTGCATTTGTTGATCTCTGACCTATCAAATAGATTTCAAATACTTTACCCGTGACCTTTAGCTAGAAACTGAGATAGGAGAAATTCAATTTTGAGATGGTCAAGCTCTGCATTTCTAATGTCACCCACTATAAAGTACACATCATTATTAAAGTGAAAAATAAAGTAGAGATTTTTTTTAATTTCCCAAATTCAATAGAAAAATTAAGCATAGACAATGTCTTCCAACCCTAGCATGTAAAAAATTAGCATAAAATCCTCACTCAAAATACCTAGATTCTAGACCATGTGTCAAACCACAACCGTGAACAATGTTTTAAGACCATGGACTTGTAAAAATGATTGTAAACTGAATATCTCTAATTCAAATCCTAAATATTCTAGTTTCAAAAAATCACCTAAACCCACTTCTACCAAACCCTGAACATCTCAAATGAAAACATATATGCTTTGTAAAAAAATGCAAAAGGATATGAAAATAGAATAGTATTTGAAATTATGTCAAATGAGATTACCTCACCTTGGAATTCATCTCCTTGAGTGTCTTTCATATGGAGGTGTCAGTTGACAGCATAATCATCGTTCACAGCCAATTCCATACTTAACCTACCTCTGAAAATATTGCATCCTCTTTCTTGCATATTGGGGTTTGTTGAGATCCACCTTCATTTTAGAACCTTCACAAAGTTCCATATCTGTTAGGTTTTCTTCAATCCCACAACAGAATTGGCTTCAAGAATGTATTGAAATGTCTAGATCCAAGAATTATTCAATCCTAAAAGAATTCTTAGATTTGTGTTTTTCCCTCCATGTGTCAACATCTAAAAGGCCTAATGTTACTTAAATATTTTCTCTTTTCTTCACATGGGATAGACTAAGGGAATCAGGATTTAGGGTCTATGGTTCTGTTATCAACTTTTTTGTACCATAGTTGGGTTGTCTAAGGAGCCGCTGGTTGACAAACTTGTTCAAAGTCTAGTTCCAGTGTATCAGTTGATCCGTCTGCTTATCTAGCCAATATGGGCTAGCCATTTTTTTATTTGCATAATTTTGACCATGGCCCCACGGGGTTTGTAATAAAATGTGCTAGTAGGATATTTTTGAGTGGTTTAGTCTCCTGGGACATAGAATCTCAAATAGGGTATTCTAGGGAGTTTTTTGCCCCTGATAATTATGCTTTGCCTTTAGCCGAGTATAATTGACGAGGTTTTCTCCCGCTTCCTCCAAAGATGGAATGCCCGATGTTGAATTTTGGGCCTTGGGGGGTTATTAGAGCCCAACTGAGTGTTATAAGCCTACTAGACATTATTTATATAGATTATGGTCATGTCCTAAGTCATCTGGACACATAAAAAAATTTCAAAAAAAATCTTTTTCGAACAGTGAAAAATTATTTTTTAATTTTTTAATTTTTAATTACTTTTCCTAAGTTTTTTAGGTTAATTTTTCCATAAATTAAATGGAAAAAACCCGTTCGTGGTAAGTAAGTCATCCGGGCTCTGAATTCAGTGATTGAAGGCTCTAACCTTAAGCCAAAAATCATTCTCGGTCAGCCAACCAGTCAGAACCAACTGTCAAATCAACAATCGGACACATAATGCCTTTTTACTCAAAAAAGTCTGTTTTGAGTAAAAAAATTAATTTTTATTAAAAAATGAATTTTTATTAAAAAATCATTATTTTGGAGAAAATTAAAACTCTCCAAATTAATCCAAATTCAATGAAATAAAAGGCTAAATGGCATCTCATGGAGCACTTATGATGATTGGAGTTATCATAACTCAGCTTCAGTCATCATTAAGAGAGCAATTAATTTATTATCAGTTAGTAGACATGTCATCTCCAGCTAAAGATGAGGTGGAGAGCACTCATTGGTCTGGTGATTTTATCGAGGTAAAGACTGAAGCTTGCACCATCAGTGGGCTTTCCAAACCTAGCTCAGGCTCCTGCCAAACCTAAAGGATGAGCTTATCTAGATCTAGACTCACATGTGTGGCCTCATCCTTGGCTTGTTTTCAGTGCACAGGTTTGGAGTGGGGGCGCTTTTCCTGGGTGGAGGCCTCCCCTCACTCCTGGTTCTCCGGTTAAGGTCTAGGCTCTTTGTTAGGTGGCTAAGCTTGTTAGGGTTGGTTTTTTGGTTTTAGGGTTTTAGCACTCTCTCATTTGTTAAATAGAGGCTCTTTCAGCTCTATTGGTGTGGATGATTGATGTAAAGAACCTCTAGTAAAATATTGTAATGCTTTTTGCTCTTATGCAACCTATTTTGTAATAAAGAAAAGCTTTGGAGGCTCATGCTGTGTGGATCCTGGGCGCATATGTTCCTGCTTATGAGGTGAAATTGTTCTAGTTTCTTTACTTTTGATAATGTGTGGGTATTAATACATGCTTTAGAGGGATTCTATAAGCACGTAGGAATAGGTATTTGTAGCTTCAAGTTACCTGTTTATTTCATTTACTTCCAAAACCCTCAAAGAGCATTGTTTTATTCAGCTGTATTTCATGCTTCTGAGATTTGATTAGT
This sequence comes from Pseudotsuga menziesii, assembly GCA_001517045.1. Lineage (NCBI taxonomy): Eukaryota > Viridiplantae > Streptophyta > Pinopsida > Pinales > Pinaceae > Pseudotsuga > Pseudotsuga menziesii. The sequence goes on from LPNX010041574.1 coordinate 412,276, forward strand.
AAATAATACATGTGTTAACCCCTGTGTTACCAAGTGTATAAGATTTTTTTGCAGATCACTTCATTGTACCAAGTAAGAGGCTGAGCTAAGTTGCATCTACTCTTCTTGGAGCAAAGCATATGTACCTAGCAGCTGCATGCCATTGGGATCCAAAGTGATTTCAGGGATTCAAGATCCGAGTGGTTCATCTTCTCCATTCACCCTAAAGTCAAAATTTCTCAGTATTTTACTTTATGCTGCAAGTAGTATCTTGATCTATAAATTAAATCTTTTCCATCTACTTGCTTCCATTTCTAGATCTAGGAAGTGTTCTTTCTCTTAGATCTAGTTGGTATTTGAAGCAACACAAGGTTCATATATTTTTCTCACATGCTAGGTGTATTTTTGTAGTATATTCTATTGTTTAACCCGTCATTTTGCAGGTAAATATCTCTCTGGTTTTTTCTCTCTCCATGATAGGTTAAGAGGGAAAACTTGCAAAACACTAAGGAATTAAGCTGCAAGAAATTCCATTGTCCCTCTTCTTAATCCCTTTTTCTAATCGGTCGCTTTGCTTTGTTTATTTTACCTCTTCTTAATTGCTTCCCTGTTAGTACCTTTTTTACCATCCCTTTTTCTCCTTTTGGACAGCCCTAGTGTGCCCTAGCTTTCTTCCCCTTTTTGCCTCTTTTTTGCCCAAATTTTTGGACCCTCTTGAACCCTGTTTTTCGCCTTTTTGGCCACTTTTTGTTCGCTGTCCCATTTTGCATTGTTTATGACAGCCACTTATTTCCTCTTTCACTGCCCCGTTTTCCTCAATTTTGTTCATCCCTTAGCTTCTTAGTTGGCTGCCCTATTCTCCCCTTTCTTTGGTTTTGATTCTTGCTTAGTTTGCTTGCCTTCCTTCTCTCATCTTCTATTTGTTTCATCCCTCTTTCCTTTTGTTCTTTTTTACTCTCTTCAAACTTCTTCCCTTCTCCCTTTTCAAGGTTTAATAAAATATCTCAAAAGTAAAAATACAAGGCACTCTCCTTTTTACAGGTTACAATATTTGTAGAGTTATTTTACCTTTATTTGAAAAGTCCTTTCAAGGATCGGGTTCCTTAAGGCACATTGTATAAAGCTTAATAAAATATCTTTGTTCAAGTGGGGTTTTTAAGTCCCCACTCTCTTCCTCCCCCATTTGGGGAGGCTTGTGTTGTGTGTATGCTTTGATTAGTGCTAGTTTTCATCATTCATTACATCTCATGCTTAGATCATTAATTGTTAATTCATCATTTCTAAGTTGATTATTCAATTTAATTGTTTATCTTTCTAAGTTAATCAACTACTTAAATCTCTTGAATCTCACCATAAGGTGGATCAAGAGTGCTCTCTATCGGAGAGTCTAAGTAACTAATATCATCTTGTGCTTGTTTAATCAATTAATAATCCATAAGTAAGACTCTTGAACTTGCACAAACACAAGTCAAGAGCATTAGTGCTAGTTTTCATCATTCATTACATCTCATGCTTAGATCATTAATTGTTAATTCATCATTGCTAAGTTGATTATTCAATTTAATTGTTTATCTTTCTAAGTTAATCAACTACTTAAATCTCTTGAATCTCACCATAAGGTGGATCAAGAGTGCTCTCTATCGGAGATTCTAAGTAACTAATATCATCTTGTGCTTGTTTAATCAATTAATAATCCATAAGTAAGACTCTTGAACTTGCAGAAACACAAGTCAAGAGCATTCAACTTGCAGAAACAAAAGTCAAGAGCATTCTCTATCGGAGAACATTTTAGATTTGCATAATCCCTGCATTAGCTTCATATAGATTAGCTAAGTCTCTTGAACCACGGTCATAAGATGAGGTCAAGAGTGCTCTCTATCGAAGAGTTTTTAACTTAATAAAATTTGCAACTCAAACCCCTTTAATTAATTAACCCCTTTCCTCCTTACCGGAGTATGCTCTAACCGATCTTAGATCGGAATACCCAAAAATGACATTGGATCTCTAAACCCCACACAAGGAACTTAACTAAAACTTTTCCCCATAACCAACACACAGGCGTTGTTCGATAAATACCAAGGCATGTGGGAAAATTCCAAGTGTGGGCGTCGAGCTACCTAATCTGGGCACTGGTAGTTAAGTTATTGAACACTTACCTTTGACCCTAGACAAGTCCATCATGTCTTCGAACGGAACCACTGAAGGTATTACTGGTTAGGACATCCAGCTACCATAAGTGAATATCACAAGTAAAAAATCTTAAAACTTACCAAGAGCACTTGCAAAACCTAACATTCACTTGCATCTTTTGGGATTCACATATTTACACTCGAAGCATCTCTGATAAGTTGACTCCATTGGCACTGGTCCTATATTTTATGCATTGTTGATAATCTGGGCCATTTGTCCATCAAATGTTTGATTATAAATCATATCTGTGAATGCTTTATATATTTTAAAGTTCTCAAATATTTGTCTATCTTTTAATTCCGGTGATAGCAATGTGGATTGCTTTGTCTTGTGCTCAATTCATCACATTAATCATCTTAAATCACAATAACTCCTAAACAACACCCATCCACATCTGAAACATCTAAAAATTAACTTAAACATTGAGCCATAGAAAACTCTTTGTTAGGGACTACCCCCCTTGGCTTTGTTAGGAGTTAGCCTAAACGGAGGAGCTAGGAGTAGGTGACAGTACCTAGCTCTATGCTTGCCCCCAAGGTCACACCTATCCCACTTTCTCAAGTGAGGAGATAAATTTCGGAAGAGTTTTGCTGCTGGTGTGCAATCGGCGGACAACAGGTTCATTTTCCCATATCTGACATTTTGAACCCAAGTCTATTAGAATGAGTGTTGGTTGATTGCTTTCACTAGGTTAGCAAGTGCTAAAATCCCATACTAAACATGTTCAACAAAATTTTCTTGTATAAGCTCCAACATCATAACAATATGATAAGGATTATGAAAGTTCCTACCTCAGCAAATTTGATCTCCAAATGACTTTTGAAATTTGATCTCCATCTATTATGAGATTGAAGGGAGGTTTAGTTGCATTTACTCAAGCTCAAGACTCTCCCTTGGTAATTTTTTCCTATAACCAGACCAAATATTCCTACCATTTTGTATTAGGAAGGTGTCAAAACACAAATCTTATAACTTATAAGAATCTACTCAAACAAACTCCATCAGGTGTATCACTTTTTTATTTCCTTCTATTTTGTTTAATGGTGTCAACAAGCAATAGGAAGATTCCGAAGATAATCCTGACACTAGATTAGTAATACCACGAAGCTCCTCTTGCCCTTTGGTTAGAAAACCTACCCCTACAAGGTCCTTGAGGAGCCAATGCCTGATCTCAACATAAGGCTCATCTTAGTTCTCAGCATGGGCTACTTGCATACCCCAACCCCCACCAAATTCATGACAATTATTTATCATCACTATGTTCTTTCATCGGCGTCACATGTTAAGGAGAGTCTTGATGAATCATTTAGACTCTATATGGTATAAAACCATAGAAACAAGTAGTTTCATATTTTCACATTGGTCCTTTACAAGAAGACAACCATATTAATGTGGAATGAAATCATCAATAAGATTTGATTCTAAGTGGAAATGCAATTAAGAATGTATCAAAAAAATAACAATGACAAGAAAATATAGATAACCAAGAAATATGTAGAACCACAAAATACTTAGGCAAATCAAGGGTACTATCATTCATTTCCTCCCAAAGTGTAGGACTTTGTAGTAACAATACTCAATTTACTTCACTTGGGATCATATGGTGTTCAATATAATGCTATAGACCTCCATGAAACCAATCCATCCAAGAAGAAAATATGATGTTTGCTTGAGATTGGAACCATGTATTATTACAAGGTTTACCGATATAAACTCTACCTGAGAAATGATTTAAATAGAATCAAACATGTTGGATCCTAGTCACAACAAATATTAACTACAAAAATCATGTCCTCTCAAATTAGTGGGAAACTAGGAGCAAAAAAGGAAAGAAAATCCATAAGCCCATAGTGAGTCGAATCATGCCCAATCTATCCACTCTGAATCACATCACTCACAACAAAACCCGACATCTAACATGAAGACAAAACCCTTCACAAAACCCACAATGCTATCATCCACAAACCTATCCAAAATATACAAATATAAGTCCCTTGAACAACCCATTTTTTTATCCAGTCAAATAAGTAGTTCCACCTGCTATAATATGATAATATATTATTTAAGCCCATAGTAGTTTAATAGCTCGTTCTAGTCAAAGTAAGACCCATATTTTGGGGGTAGCAGCTAGGGTTCTGTTATCCAACTTTTTGTACCATAGTTGGGTTACCTAAGGAGTCATCGGTTGATAGACTTGTTCAAAGTCTGATTCCAATGTATCAGTTGATCTGCCTGCATGTCTAGCCAATATTGGCTAGCCACTTTTTTATTTTAAAAAATTTTGACCATGGCTCCACGGGGTTTGTAATAAATGTGCTAGTAGGGTATTTTTTGAGTGGTTCGGTATCCCGAGATGTAGAATCTCAAATAAGGTATTCCAGGGAGTTTGTTGCCCCTGACAATTATGCTTTGCCTTCAGCCGAGTATAATTAACAAGGTTTTCTCCCACTTCCTCCAAAGCTGGAATGCCCGATGTTGAATTCTGGGCCTTGGGGGGTTATGAGAGCCCAACTGAGTGTTATAAGCCTACTAGACATTATTTAGATAGATCATGGTCATGTCCTAAATCATCTGGACACATAAAAAAAATTCGAAAAAAATCTTTTTCGAACAGTGAAATTTTTTTTTAATTTTTAAATTTTTAATTACTTTTCCTAAGTTTTTTGGGTTATTTTTTCCATAAATTAAATGGAAAAAACCCGTTCATGATCCGGACTCAGAATTCTATGATTGAAGGCTCTAACCTTAAGCCAAAAATTATTCTTGATCAACCAACCAATCAGAGCCAGCTTTCAGATCATCAATTGGACACATAATGCCTTTTTACTCAAAAAAATTCAGTTTTGAGTAAAAAAATTATTTTTATTAAAAACATGATTATTTTGGAGAAAACTAAAACTCTCCAAATTAATCCAAATTCTGTAAAATAAAAGGCTAAATGACATCTCATGGAACACTTATGATGATTGGAGTTATCATAACTCAGCTTTAGTCATCATTAAGAGAGCAATTAATTTATTATCAGTTATTAGACATGTCATCTCCAGCTAAAGATGAGATGGAGAGGTCTCATTGGTCCGGTGATTTGATCAAGGTGAATACTAAAGCTTACACCATCAGTAGGCTTCCCAGACCTAACAAAGTAGGTTTCCAAACCTAACAGACAGCTTTCCCATGTAGTAGGGTTGGTTTTTTGGTTTTACGGTTTTAGCACTCTCTCATTTGTTAAATAGAGGCTCTTTCAGCTCTAATGAAGGTGGATGATTGATGTAAAGAACCTTTGGTAAAATATTGTAATGCATTTTTCTTTCATGCAACCTATTTTGTAATAAAGAAAGGCTTTGGAGGCTCATGCTGTGTGGATCCTGGGTGCATACGTTCCAGCTAATGAGGTGAAATTGTTCTAGTTTCTTTACTTTTGATAATGTGTGGGTATTAATACATGCTTTAGAGGGCTTCTATAAGCACATAGGAATAGGTATTTGTAGCTTCAAGTTACCTGTTTATTTCATTTACTTTCAAAAGCCTCCAAGAGCATTGTTTTATTCAACTATATTTCATGCTTTTGAGATTTGATTAGTAAATAATACATGTTTTAACCCCCATGTTGCCAAGTGTATAAGATTGTTTTGCATATCACTTCATTGTAGCAAGTAAGAGGCTGAGCTAAGTTTCATCTACTCTTCTTGGAGAAAAGCATATGTACCTAGCAACTACATGCCATTGGGATCCAAAGTGATTTCAGGGATTCAAGATCCAAGTGGTTCATCTTCTCCATTCACCCTAAAGTCAAATTTTCTCATTATTTTACTTTATGTTGCAAGTAGTATATTGATCCATAAAGTAAATCTTTTGCATCTACTTGCTTCCATTTCTAGATCTAGGAAGTGTTCTTTCTCTTAGATCTAGTTGGTATTTGAAGCAGCACAAGGTTCATATATTTTTCTCAAATGCTAGGTATATTTTTGTAGTATATGCTATTGTTTAACCCATCATTTTGCAAGTAAACAGCTCCCTGGTTTTTTCTCTCTCCATGACAGGTTAAGCGAGAAAGATTGGCAAAAACTTAAAGAATTAAGCTGCAAAAAACCTCCCATTGTTTCTCTTCTTAATCCCTTTTATTCTGGTTGCTTTGTTTTGTTTCTTTTACCTCTTCTTCATCGCTGCCCTGTTAGTACCTTTTTATCAGCCCTCTTTCTCTTTTTGGACAGCCCTAGTGTGCCCTATCTTTCTTCCCTTGTTTGCCTCTTTTTTCCCTAGCTTTTGGGCTTCCTTTAACCTTGTTTTTGGCCATTTATTTTACTTTTTGTTCGCTGTCCCATTTTTCACTTTTTATGACAGCCACTTATTTCATTGTTCGCTGCCCCATTTTGCACTTTTTATGAGAGCCGCTTATTTCATTGTTCTCTGTCCCGTTTTGCACTTTTTATAACAGCCACTTATTTCATTATTCGCTGTCCCGTTTTGCACTTTTTATAACAGCCACTTATTTCATTATTCGCTGTCCCATTTTCTTCAATTTTGTTCATCCCTTAGCTTCTTAGTTGGCTTTCCTATTCTCCCCTTTCTTTGGTTTTGATCCTTGCTTAGTTTGTTTTCTTTCCCTCTCTCATCTTCTATTGTTTCAGCTCTCTTTATTTTTGTTCTTTTTACTCTCTTCAAACTTCTTCCCTTTTCCTTTTTCAAAGTTTAATAAAAGATCTCAAAAGTAAAAATACAAGGCACTCTCCTTTTTATAGGTTATAATTTTTGTAGAGTTACTTTATCTTTATCTGAAAATTCCTTTCAAGGATCAGGTTCCTTAAGGCACATTGTATAAATTTTAATAAAAGATCTATGTTTGAGTGGGGTTTTTAAGTCCCCACTCTCTCCCTCCCCCATTTGGGGAGGCTTGTGTTGTGTGTATGATTTGAGTAGTGCTAGTTTTCATCATTCATTACATCTCATGCTTACATCATTAATTGTTAATTCATCATTGCTAAGTTGATTATTCAGTTTAAATTGTTTATCTTTCTGAGATTAATCAACTACTTAAATCTCTTGAATCTCACCATAAGGTGGCGCAAGAGTGCTCTCTATCATAAAGTTTAAGCAACTAATATCATCTTGTGCTTATTTAATCAATTAATAATCCATAAGTAAGACTCTTGAACTTGCAGAAACACAAGTTAAGAGCACTCTCTATCGGAGAGCATCTTAGATTTGCATAATCCCTGCATTAGCTTCATATAGATTAGCTAAGTCTCTTGAACCATGGTCATAAGACAAGGTCAAGAGCGCTCTCTGTTGGAGAGTTTTAATTAACTAACTTAATAAAATTTGCAACTCATGCCCCTTTTAATTAATTAACCCCCTTTCCTCCTTGCTGGAGTATGATCTGACCAATCCTAGATCGGAATACCTAGAAACGGCATCGGATCTCTAAACCCCACAAGAGGAACTTAACTAAAACTCTTCCCCATAACCAACGCACCGGTGTTGTTCAATAAATACCGAGGCATGTGGGAAAATTCCAAGTGTGGGTGCCGGGCTGCCTAATCTGGGCACTGGTAGTTAAGTTATTGAACACTTAACTTTGACCCCAGACAGGTCCGTCATGTCTTCAAATGGAGCCACTGAAGGTATTACTGGTTAGGACATCCAGCTACCATAAGCGAAGATCACAAGTAAAAACTCTTAGAACTTACCAAGAGCACTTGCAAAACCTCGCATTCACTGGCATATTTTGGGATTCACATCATATTTACATTCGAAGCATCTCTGATAAGTTGACTCCACAAGCACTAGTCCTATCTTTTACGTATTGTTGATAATCTGGCTCATTTGTCCATCGAATGTTTGATTATAGATCATATATGTGAATGCTTTCTCTATTTCATGAAGTTCTCAAATATTTGTCTATCTTTCAATTATGGTGATAGCAATGTGGATTGCTTTATCTTGTTTTCAATTCATCACATTAATCATCTTAAATCACATTAAATCCTAAACAACACCCATCCGCATCTGAGACATCTAAAAATTAACTTAAACATTGAGCCATAGAAAACTATTTGTTAGGGACTACCCCCCTTGGCTTCGTTAGGAGTTAGCCTAAACAGAGGAGCTAGGAGTAGGTGACAGTACCTAGCTCTGTGCTTTCCCCCAAGGTCACACCTCTCACACTTTCTCAAGTGAGGAGACAGCTTTCAGAAGATTTCTGCTACTGGTGTGCAATCAACAGACAATAGGTTCTAGTGACTTTTTGGGCTCTTAGGGTTTTTTACCACCTATAGCTATTGTTGTTATATTTTCCCCTGATGGCTTGGATGAATGCTATGCTTCAAGAAGGGCATATACATTGCATATTGCATAAATCTCAATAGGCATAGTTTTCCCTACAACTCCCCCCTTATATGATATATACCTCATATTATTAACTTATCTATCTTTTATCTATTCTCTTTCGATCTTCATCTACCCTACATTAGTAGTTCATAAGCTTATAATAATACTTAGATAATAGAAACCTAAAAAATGTCATAATTTTCATGAAGGCCAATCACGAATTGATTCAAATCCTTCCACACAAATCCCATACCCTTTCTCTCCTTCTCAAATCTGTATATATAGAACCTCAATGAAGAAGGAACAATTTTCCCAACACCATATTCACCAATGGCCTTCTATGCAACTTAGCAATTCTCAGTCAATAATATCAACAAATATATTTTTTTTCCTTGGTAGTATATTCCTCCTTTGGATTGTGTCATTTTCACCTTATTGGCACGAAACCAATCCACACAAAATTCTTTCTTCTCTCCTAAATTTCTCTATAGACACCTAGTTTACCTTCAAGATACCTCTTTCTTGGATTCAACTTCAATTACCCCCTAGCTCTCTGATTCTCCTACATTTCATGCATTTTTTGAAGATGGTTGGGCTTCCAACTTTTCTTATCCACACCTCGACAAGTCCCACTGTGTTTTGGCATGTTAGGAGACCAAACAATCTCATTTTCTACTGAAATTTGGTGGAGATGGGGAGATAGCTGCCAGCTTGATACTATCGTCATCGCAAGTAGATGCCATACAACCAAGTTATGGCCATATTACATCTAAACCATTTCGCATTTTTTTTAGTAAACAGGTGAATCTAAGGATGGTTTTTAGCGGGGTTCCATCTAAACATAGTCCATGTTCATTGTCTTCATATGACTTCATATGCCCCTATTATGCCAAATATATGAAACTAGTTTTATCTCTTGCCAACTTTTGTCACAATTGTGTAGCATGGTTCTCCACTTCTCATTTTTCCACTAAATTTGTAACCTAAACCTGTAGTAAGCCACCGACAATCCATTTCATTTTATTCATGATCCTCTTTCAGATAACCTTATCTCATCCATGTGAACCTTGAAAACCAACTCATAAGACGTAGTGAAGCACATACAAAAAATACTTAAGTTAGAAAACATGATAAAAAGGAAGAATTCATCATTGATTGTAAATCCCAAAAATGATTTGGGTACAAGTCAAAATATAAGAGAGACCAATCCTCAACTTGATTGCATACAAATACACTAATTATAAGAATCATAACATAGCATGGAAATATGGAAAAAAGGCACCTGATATGCAATGGCAACAAATTTGAGAATCACAAAAGTATGAAAAATCTTAAGGTGCAGCTTAAATAATGTTCAACCAAACTATCAAGGAATCTAGGAGAAACCGACAACTCATAGACTAATTTTCAATACAACCACTAATGAAAGATTAGATGAAAATATTATCATGAATGTAATTAGAGAAAATATTAATCATGAATTTAATAAAAGAAAATGCCAAGTTTACATTTTACATTCCTAAGTAGTATCAGGTATAACTCTAGAATGATACGTCATCACTCCATAGAGACAGAAAAAGAATGAATATTAAAACACAAATTTTCTTTTAAATTGAATCCTTTGCATTGAAAGAGAAGCATTGCAACTGGCGGGAAGAAATTGAACACTACAAAAAACCCACATGCAAGGGAGAAATGACCCTCAAGGGACGAACCATTGAACATAAGCATTTTTTTCTCAGTTAAGTTGCCACAACAAGGGGTACTCTCCATCCAGATCGCAAAGCCTTGCACTAGGCCCCAACCCCTCATGCCTTCCAAAGAATAAAACTTTGGTGGGTGACCTAAAGAACTGTCATCTTTTGTTGAACCAAAACCCCATTGGCAACAAAGGCATTTTGAAATATTTCTTAAAGTCTAAATGTTTCTTTTTGAATCATATTTGTCGATTATTCTTGAAATATAAAAGTCATGAGCGTCAAATCAGTTATAAGCGTCAAAACAAGAGCCATGGAAGTCAAATGAAGGAATTGAAGATGAGGCACTTTGTGGCATGAACAATGGTTTTACCCTCGCCTGTATTCCTGGGAATGAAACATTTTTCACAGCCTCATGGTTTCCCAGATTCCCAAGCAAATTAGGTCCATAGAAAGGTCATTTTCTTTGAACAAAAACAACTTCATAAATATCCAAATGCCAACACAATAGAATAAGTCTGCCATTTGGAAGTAGGTCAAACACATAGATGATTATATCCAAGTTTAAATCACTTATGTTCTGAGCATATTCAACTATGATTCAATGGCTTAAATTGTGAGGTTTGTTGTTTACTTTGTAAATACATTGAGAAACTTCCATTCCTTCCAACAATGGGATGAACATGACATACATTCCAAAAACGAGAGACACAATTTTTTCTTTTTATGTTCACTAGATTATTGAAATAGAACGTTAAGAAGACAATGTCATTTAGCTCTATGGTCATGAATCTGATCAGCAACGAGACTAGACCCAAGGGAAAAATATTATAAGACTGACATTGAGAATACAATTTGGAAGATTGAGGATTTCTTTAATGAAGGGCTGATCTTTTATGCCCATGTGAATAATTTTCACAATTTAAAACTTCCACAAAAGAAAATGGGACGTTGGCTCACTGGTAAGGCCAATGGACTATTAACCTGTCCACCAGGGTGCCCATTGCCACTCTCGATGTTGTCTGCCCCACTCGAATGGCATGAGTTACAAAGGAGTCGAGGAAGCATGTGAATCCCATAGGGATTTTGGTATTATAGTTACCCCTCAAATGTTGCACCTAGGCCTATCTAAGTCTGCAATATGCAGTGAAATCCCTTGATGTTTTTTCAGGGTATAGTTCCAACTTTCAGAAAAGGGCATTAACAAAATTTTGATCCAATATCAAATGGAACAGACCAATAAACGTAGAAAACATAGTACCACCGAAATTAAAAACCCAATAATCATATTTGACTTGTAGCTCCATCATTTTAGTTGTATATGTACATGGTTATCTAAAGTAGTGGTTGGGACTATAATATGGGTTTTAATTGCCAGTGAAAATTGTCAATTCAAATGAAATTCATCCATTGATACTTAATTATTTCAAAGCTTCCATTTGTAATTCAATAAATACTGTTGAGAATAACAAAAGAATCAGAATGAGAAACAGGTTAGGAAATCAGTTAAAAACATACCTGGGCATCAAGATGGGAATAGAAGAGATCGGAGTGAACAAGCTTGAATAGATGATGAAGTTCTTCTCTGAGAGACAGTATGGTTTTTTTCTACTCATCATCGACAGCCTTGCCTGATCGAACATGGAATAATTGAAGCTGCATTGGAGGGGAGAGGGATCCAACATGAAATCTCTCTAATGTCGATAACCTAAGGGCATACCTTATTCTCACCGATGCCCACATTTCTGTTCATTCCTCTCTCTTCCAAAAACACCCAAAGTATCTAACCAGTGCTCACGATTCAAATGGAAAAATATGAGAGAACTAACTACTATTACCCCGGATTACCGAAAATAACAAGGCGAATGCAGTCAACAAGGTCTATACATGGATAAATCTAGGGTCAATACAGTTTGTGAGCACTGTAAGCCAACAAATTGAGGGCGGAATCAGTCCTCAAGGATTGTGAATCGAAAAAATTGGGCGAACTCATGCCTATGTAGGTCAATTCCCGAAATCACGCGGGCTAAATGCTGTTTTTAGGTTTTTACACGTTTGTCTATTTAGTTTAGTTTAGTTATTGATTTAATAATTATTGGGCTAATGTTTTAACTTTAAAAAAAAACTCATTCTATATTAAAAATTTGCCCATTTTTGTTCTAACCCTTCTAATTTCTCCCTTGGGATATATTTCGCCCCTAAAATTTTCCCTATTGCTCATTTTGTTTGATACAATGCATATTGGAAAGAATGTGACTGAAACATTATGGCAACTACTGGAGCTAAAGACGGAGAAAGATAAAATTGTGAAAGCTTGAAAAGACATTTAAGAAGGCAACCATGCAATGAAAGACATCATCCAATTTCATAGTAACGGAGACCAAATTAACATAAACTCAATTCCATGGATGTTTATGGAGCAGAAAAGCAATGTTGTCAAAGAAGTAATGCAAAAAATTAAATTTCCCACTGGATTTTGTGCGAACTTGAATAATATCATAAAAAAGGTGATTTTGCGGAGGTCAAAACGCATGATTGGCACGTCTTCATCAAGGTAATTATTATTGTTATGTCCATATAATTATTTTTTTCATTTTATTGCATAAATATTTTTTCTTGTTTGTATACTCTTTGTTTAAAAAATGACATGGTTTATATATTGATATAGTATGTTCTACCTCTCTCTCTCCCATACAACTTCGACAACAATGTCAAACAAGTTATATATAATATTGGTAAATACATGAGGTAACTAGTGATTAGTTTCTTTTGCTTAGTTTTTCTTTAATTCTTCGTATAATTTATATTTGTTTTTTGTGCACTATTTCATGATATGTAATTTAATGTTTTTTTTTGTTAAATATCGTTATTGGTTTGCGTCACTTGTAGATGGTTGAAATATAAAGAAATCCATAAAGAAGATATAAAGTATTGGAGAAGAGAAATTCCTCATCTCATGTGTGAAATGCAGAAGCATCTACCTTTGGCATTTTGCAATGCAAAGGAACACTACCTCATACCCCAAGTTGAGGAGATTGAGTTGTGTGGACCTGTGCACTCAAGGTCCATGTGGATGGTTGAGAGGCACTTGAAATTTATGAAGGGTTTGGTGAGACAACAAGAACATGTTGAGGTTCTATGATGGAAGGATATATGATATACCAAAACATGTTGTATGTTAGTGAATATCTTCCTAAGTTAGCGTAAAAGCTCAATTTACATCGCATTTGTGATCCAGACTCCAATTACAATTTTGAAGGGGAGTACTTGAAGGGGAAAGGTAAATCAAGGAAGGTGAAAGGTAATTATTAGCTAGTAGATGTTAATTATATCGTTCATATTCTAATTGCATTTTCAATTTATTGCATCAATTAAGATCTTATACTTTGTTCAGAAAATTTACATCTGTCTTGAATTTTAATGTTTATTGTCATCAAGTAGTTGGTCGAGAGTGGGATGCAATTCATTTATACATCGCAAACAATCTTGAATGGATGAAGGTATGGATTGAACGATGCAAATAATCAGGTCATGGAATATTTTGGTAAAAGCAGCACATCGCAATGGAGATAGAAATATTATAGAAAGGGAAATCGATTTAGCATATGGTTTAAAAGATAAAATGGCAAGCATATTAATCAATCACTCTAAATATTTTATTTTGCAAATTACATTTTGGCGTACATGTTTTGTTTTCATGTATTGCTGCATAATGTGAGGACCCTGCAGTAAATAATTAATCAAAATACACGATATAGCAGCAGAACTCAAATTCACTTTTATATTAATCGTAGGCCACTTCGAGGGGGCAACCTCCTTTGAGCAAGCTCAATACAAAATAACTTCACAGTGCCTTCCTTGGCCTCAACACACACTTATATACTAAATATAGGCGCCAATACTATGGGTCAAAACCATGGCCCAATATAAACTATGGATCAACAAATACTACAGGCGGATTACAAAGCATATGCGCCCAACAACAATAACACAAACTATGGATCAACAATTACTATGGGATGACTTACAAAGCATATGCGTCCAACAACAATATACTAACACGGTAAAGAGAAGGATTGACATGGGTTCCTAACATCCCCTCCCCCTTAGAAAAAGCTTTGTCCTCAAAGTTTTAGATGTGGAAATTGTCGCTGAATCTGAAGGAGTGGTTCCCACGTAGCATCCTCGAGCTGCATTCCGTGCCATTGAATTAAGACCTCTGTGATAGAGCGAGAGCAAAGCTGGCGAGTGTGCTTATTGAGGACAGCCTCCGGCTCCAAAAAGATGGATCCTTCATTATCTAGTTTCGGGTCTGCACAAGGTGCGGTGAATAGAAAAGATAACTATGTGTTAAAAATACAAAACAAAAACTAAAAATTACATTCCTTAACGAGCAGTGGCCCAAACACTCGCATGAGTAGCGATTGGGAAGTGTGATACAAGTATAGGTCCGTAGACACTTGCATCATCATGTCATGGCTTGTAAATCAAGGTGACTGGTGGGACATGGTCCCGAAATTGATTTATTAAACATGAGACAATGGTCTCATCAGAAGGCAGAGGGCAGAAATTTGAGTTTGGAGGTGTGAGAAGTGTCTTAAACAGGCTCCAAGTGACTCTGATTTAGCAGCTACTGATGCTTCCCCCGAATGGGGGTCTTTGATTTGTGGTAAAAACATTGCAAAACATAAAAGGGAAAAAACTATGCTATAAGGGACCCATAGTGGTTATATCAGGCATAGACTCTCTTGAGGTGAAGCCCGTTGTGCAGCTTATTCAAGAGTCGACCATCTGATTTAGCAAAGAGGTATGCCCCCTTGCCAAGAGGAAGGTCATTGGCAAGGTGGCATGATGGAATCTGGTCTTTTATGGGAAGAACCAATTCCACACTATGGTTTAAAGGGAATGGGGTAACACCAGAGGTGGTCTTACAGATCTCCTTGTCATCATGTAAGTGGTTTCGAGGTAGATCAGGTGGATCTTCCATGACTGATGAGACAAAAGGGTGACTGGTGCTAGCGATCATGTAAATGGTATTGTTTGTGGTTTTTGTGGCCTTGCCCCCAGTTTCTATTGGAGGAAGAGGGCCAGGTCTGGAGACAAGAGGAGTCTTTGATGGACCTGGAGGTAGGTGCAAAATCATCTCAATTGGATGGACATGAGTCAACACATCTTAAGGCCTCAGAGGTAGGGTAGGTGGTTTAAGGTACCACACAGGATCTCCCAGTTTGAAATCCTGTAGATCACGGGTTGCCAATATAGACTTACTCATGATCATGGATGGTAGGAAAAGGAAAAGGAAAAGAACAAGGAAAATGATCGTGTTAATCGGGAATGAACCCCACTGTTTCCCTGGTAACTGAGGTTGAGGTTGCAACTGAGGTTATGGTTGTGGCTGGGGTTGCGGCTGTAGATGGAACTGGAACTGCAAATGGTGCATGTCATCCCATGGGTATTCTATGGTGGTCAAAGCTTCAAGTATCTCCTCATCATTGCGGAAGCAACAAAGAGACAGGTCTGATGGATCGTCGTTTGAGGTGGAGATGAGTGGGTCGGTGGAATTGGACATCATGTAAATGGACATGGTGTATGACGAAGGAGGTGGTGGGTGAACTTCTTCAATCAAGGTGATCTCAGACTCAAGGGAATGTTGACAAAGGTCAGCGAAAGCCATTCAAAATTTGGGCAAGTCTTGGCAATAGTGGGAGCAATGTCCATACAAGCTGCAAAGGGTGCAAGCATGGTTTGTCTTCAATGCCTTGTTCTTGACTATTGGCGCGGTTGGGAGTTCAACCACGAGGATGTTTTCATTTGTATCCATGGAATCCAAATGCACATGGATCACTGGGATTTTAGGGCAATTCTGAGTTGGATGGCCCTGTTGTTCACAGACGGCACAAGGTGGGACTTGTTGCAGTTCTGCAGTGGCTTTGGCATTCTTTCCCTTGGCCCTTTTCAGGTGGGGAGGGGTGGGTGCAGGTGTGGCTGTTGGCTTTTGTGGAGTGGGTGGAGGGTGAGACTCAACCACGATGGGTTGCATCAAGGTTAAAACAACCTGGACCATTGCTGGTTGAGCTGGTGGATCAAGATACCACACCAGAATTCCCAATGTAAATTTGGGTAGGCTTAAGGTGGCCATTACTGGTTTGCTCATGACACAAGGTGGGGGGAAGAGGAAGGGAATCGTATGGACTGGGGATGAGCCCAAATAACTCCTGGCTAGTTGCATATGGGGATGTGGTTGTGGTTACAGCTGTGCATAATGCTACTGATATGAGTGATGTTGTAGTTGCTATTGGTGTTGCGGCTGTGGATGATGTTGTGGTTGGGGTTGGGGTTGTGGCTGCGGTTGTTTTTTGGGTGCAGTGGTGCTTGATGATACCATGCACAAGTCCAAAGTTTCATTTTGTGTTGGTGGTGGTGACACTAACAAGAAAGGAGTCGTCATGGAGGTATCTACAAACAACCCAGGGCCCACATTCAACAATGGGGAGGCTGGTGTGTTTTCAACCATAGTGTTGGTTGTAGGGATGACATTAGTGTGTGTGGTCACCCCTTGTGGCTTAATGGTGGTGATGGTAGGGATAACTTTGGCAGGTGTCGTTAACCCTTGTGGATCATGGTAGGTGAGCTAATCAATCGTCACAATCTTCCCTTTGTGGGGGAACATCATGAGATTGAAGACAGTTGATGCGACAGCTCGCATGGCGTACATGTAAATTCTCCTGAGGAGAAGGTTGTAGTCTAGTTGAGAATTGACGACCTCTATGTCAATAAACACTGTCTTCCTGGATAATGTAATGGAGACATGGGGGAGGATTCCTTGGGATTTAGTGGGATGTCCATCATAAGCCCGTAGGGTTGTGGAGGACGGTTGTAGAATTGGTGATCCAAGTTTCTGCCAAACCAGGGTAGACATAACGCATGTGGATGCCCCCTCATCCACTATGCACCGGTGCACAACCAAATTTCAGATGGACACCGGGATTTGAAAGGCGATGGTTGATGGCATGCACAGTTCTCCGTTCTCCATGTCGAATGTGATTAACTTGGAGTAGGAAGGGTCTATTGCCCCTAGGGCGGCTAGTAAGGATTTCCGCTGCGTTGGGCACGTTTTAAGTACCTCAAGAGTAGACATGGCAGTTGGTGTTTGGGACAAGTCATCCACAATGCTATAGCTAACTGCAGCTCTAGCCATGGCATTGTTGGCAATCCTACATATGGGGGGGTGCAAGAATGGGGGTAACTGAAGAGGTAGCTTGACCATTTTGGACATTGATGTTGTTGATGTGTTAGCGGGTTCGGTGGTGGTACCGTACTGATTTCGTCGGGTTTGCAAGTTGACCTCTTCAGTTGTCATGGCTAGTAGGTGGTGAACACCTGTTTCGGTCGTGGGAGGTGCCCCCAGAGCATTGGGATTGGCCTAGGGAGGGGGTGTGGTTGCCACCAATCCTTGGACTAGCAGTGGGTTTTGAAGCACCATGGGGGGAGGTCCTTGTGGTGCTAGGTTGGGTTGGGCTTGATTTGCTGCGTTGGTGGCCTATTGGGCCTCATTTTGAATGTCCTGCTTAGCACGATCCATAACGAGACACTCAAATGTGTAATGCCCATAAACATCACAGAGTGTGCACGGCTGGTTTGTGCACAACGAAGCGTTGCATCTTGGTGCATTCTATCGTGGGGGGTTTTGGGCTGGCCAGTTTGCCACGGCATCGTTGGGAGGGTTTGCTTGTTGACCGCCTCCCTGCGGTTGGTTATTGCCTTGGTTGCAGGGCCAATTATTTCAAGATTTCCCTTGTTGATTGTTGGGGGCAAGATGGTTGGGATGGTTTTTTTGTGTGAACACTTGTCCCAATGGGGCAGGTGGAGCAGGGTTGGGGGCCCCTCTGTTGTGCCCCTCCTCAACAGCCTTTAAAAAACATTATTTCATAAAACAAAATTGTATTTTGTTTTGATGAAATGTTTGAATTTCATATAGCAAACCTAAAGAATTGACAGATACTGAAATGGTGACATTCCAGGAGCTACTGAAACAATGAAATTCAATGTTTTTTAAAGAAAAACTTTGCGAATTATGGATCATCACTACTTTGAATTTTTTTTTTCTTTGAGTGGATTTGCATTGAAAATTAAGGGATAAGTGTTAATAATTTGTCATAACCTAATCTTGAAATCTTATCCAAATACTTATTGTTTGATTTTATTATGTGATTTTGTTATCATAAATATTGATAAGGTTTTGAAGGCTGATTATTGTATTTTTG
This sequence comes from Pseudotsuga menziesii, assembly GCA_001517045.1. NCBI lineage: Eukaryota > Viridiplantae > Streptophyta > Pinopsida > Pinales > Pinaceae > Pseudotsuga > Pseudotsuga menziesii. The sequence goes on from LPNX010041574.1 coordinate 430,733, forward strand.
GCATCTTATAAATGGATAATTTTGATTCAATTATTCAACTTGGTAATTTTGATTCATGAAACAATGGATATTGGAGGATAAAACCATGCATTCAAGTTAAGAGTTTGAAAGATATATTACTAAGCCTATCCTATTATTTTTGCTACATTATTAAAAGTGTTGAATAAATAAAGATCAAATAAGTATCTTTTCAATTAATAGACTTTATTTTTATTATTTATACAAAATAAATAAACCTTTTAATTATTTTGTATAAATATAATGTATAAATAAAGTTCTTTGATCTTTTTTAATATTTACCTAGAATATTAGGTATGATTGACACTTTATTATAATTCTATTATATTTGCAAAAATACCATTATCTCAAACCAGGAATCAACGTGAACTTTATAAAGGACTTTAGAGATGTTAAATATTTTAATGACTCTTTAGTCACCTTGACACATAAAAATATTCATTAAATGGTTTTATTTAATCATTGGTTAATGTGTCTTCAAAGGGAGATAAAATACAAGTTAAAATGTTATATCCAAATAAATTTTGATAACATATATTTCATCCCACTTTGAATGTGTTGTTTTGGAAGATAGCACGCAAATATTGCAGGTGATGTATTTAGGTTTTTCGGCATAAACCTTATTTTACATTGCAACGTTAAAATGGTTAGGAGCCGAAAATCTGATATTCAGAAGATATCACGATCACAATCTAAAAAAAGATCCCACCAGATCGCCATGATACCGAGTTGTTTCGAAACATTCCATTAATTTGCAGGTTTTACTGAGGGCGTGATATTATCGTGGATTGTTGAAAAGAGATTTGTCACCAAATGTTGTTCATTCGCCAGAAGATGAAACTACTTGGTTAAAGGTAGTCTTGTACAGGTTAAATTTGGAAGGATATGGAAACAAGTGATTTGCCCACGCAAGAGATTGTGCAAGATTAACACCCGGATAATACTCTTCTCTAATTACAGCTTTTAAAGGGTTATTATCAGATTTTAAAAGAACTGCCACCAGTCTGTCATTTAATTTTGTATTTGGTTGGTATGTTGGGGAGATTATTTGCAGGTGTCTTGTTAAGATTATTTATGGTACTATTTTCATCCAGTGAAGATAAATGGGATAAAAGAATGTCCATACATAACTGGAATCAGTTACGGCGGTGAACAAGAATTTTTCAGAACTGAATGAATACTCGGATAGACCAATGTGTGATCATCTTATTTTATTACTTCAAATAGAAATGTAAATACCCCGGATTGAAGCGTTTTACCCCATCACATAATATGGAGAGCTAAATTGAGTTAATCAATTGAAGGTTACCAGACTAGAGATTTACCATGAATTCGCCAGAATAGGGGAAGATTTATTGTCTATCTTTTCAATTTATTCTTTCTAGGTAAATTTAAGAATATCTTTCTTTATGTCTCTAATATTTACATTGATTGAAAGTAAGAAGAGGTTTTATTTGTTTATTGCAGGCGGTTTTCTTCTTGCTGATTTTACCTTGAGTGGAGCACATCAACCCAAACAAGGAAGACGGGTGTAGTTGGATCTTCCAGCTAATGGGAATTGCGCATCTAGGGATCTATGCAGAAGAGAAATTGCTGGGAATAAGGAGATGTCAGCCAGTTACAAAAAACACGTAGCTAAACAGGCAGGCATTTTTCCGGGCTTCACTGCTCATAAATGGAGACAGATCTAAAAAATCCGCCACATGGGTTTTTCTCCGAATGGGCCCATTTATCTTTACTCAGGTAGATTTCCCTAGGAAGTGATGGATTCTAAGATATTTTTGGGATCCTATGAACACGATTTTTGCAGTTGCGGCTGGTAAAGAAACTGGTCTTTCCAGAAATTTGCCAGAGCAACGCTCAATTTGGATTTCATTTCTTCTGATCTTTTGTTTATTTAAGCAAACTGGAATTTGATCGCCAGAGAGGGGGAAGGATTGCTCTGTTTGAAGAATTATTTCTTCAAGAAGATCAAAATGCATGATTGCTGAGAGGTTGGAGCTATTCTTTTTTCTCAGCCAGTGGTTGATAGTTTGGGAAAAAAGAAGATAAGACTACTGTTTGATCGTTCTGTAACTGGAGGCAGTTTCCTGTCAGCAGATACTGTGTTTTTAAACTGGTGATACTTATATATGTTTACAGTATTTTTACTTTTTCATATGTGTTATGGTATCGCTTGGTTTTGTTATTTTTCCCATATTATTAATGTTTGTCATAATCTCTTTGATGGTTTATGCAAATATATCTTGTGTAATTATCGACTTATTCTGATTTCGACTTTGCTGATGGATGTCATGTTGTGCAATTGGTGATTGACATCATAACCCATGTGATATACGTGCCTATTGTATGATCTTGTTAATTTCTGAATTTCTTTTGAATACTCTCAAGATTATTCATGCAGTAGTCCCATTAACAGGTTCGATTTCAGGATTATATTTGCCACGCTCCTGATCAGGATAGGACTTAGGTTAGGTTAATATAATTTCTTTTTCTGTTAATTATATTATTCAAAAATCTATTTGAATCAGATGTTTATATTCATGTCACATTCAGATTATTCTTCTTATTTCTGATTAATGTACAGGTGTATATAATGTATCTTTGTAACTTATCAAGTCTGTCAATAGTTATTTAACTTCTATCTTTGTAATATAAACTGATTTAATTTAGCTGATTAATATTGTAATTAATAACATATATTAACTTGTACAAAGATAGGTATATATCTGATTAATAATCAGTAGCGTTAGCTTTTATTTTTAGACTCACTTTAATCAGTCTTTCAGGCTAACAGAGCCTTTAAACCTGTCGGGAAAAACCATCCCAAACAGCTTGGAGCCTGCTGTAAGGATCTCGGTCTGGGTTGTCTCCCTCGTTACGTGCATAGTCACATATGCCTGTCAACACGTCTGTAGCATGGGATGTCCCAGGTGCATCACGATAGGAGGTACTTGGATGGGGAGCGTCTGGAATGATGATGTACAGGTATCCATACTGAGCGTAGATCAGGTCAAACTGTTGAGCTTTTAGTATGGCCTCTTCTTTGGATTGAGGACGTTCGAATGCGACGTCCTTTGCTATGGGCGGGAGCAAGGTCTTAAGGAACCAATCCAAGAAGATCATGTCGTCGAGTTGGATTTTGCATAGACTACGACATCACCACCACTCATGGATATGGTCAGTTATATGAGTGGCAGTGCTTTGGCAACAGGATAATAGGATCTCCACCCCTTCGTCATATCTGACGGGGAGTTGGAAATACTGTAGGAACATGAAGGCTAGGGAGTTGAAGTCCGGGTATTTGGCCTGCGGTAGCTCAATGTGCCATTTGGCCACAACACCTATAAGGGTGCATTGGAATAGCCTCAGTCTGATGGAATCATCTACAATGCTATTGGGTGGGCACCATAGATGGAATGCCATTATGTGGTTTTGGGGACATTCCCCTGCTTTGCCTTCAAACTTGGCGATGTATGATGGGAGCTTAGTTGGCATTGGAGGCCAAAATGCTTGATGGCGAATGGGTTCATTTGTTAATTTGGCTAAGTCAGGGAAGTTAAGACAAGCCATGAATGGCATATTTGACCCTAGGTTGATGTGGGATGGAGCTGCGATGGTGGTGGGTTTTGCAGGTGCATAGTGCATCTGTACAGCTAGGGGTGCTCACGGTGGCACCATTGCAGATGGGCCAATGCCCCCAAATTTTGTGGGTGGGACAGTATGAGTGGCAGGGAAATTGCCCCCATGTATGATAGTAGGGGAAATGTAAGTGGACGGTCCACTGCCCCCCTGTGTGGTAGGAGGGGCAGTGTGTGTGGAAAGGCCACTGCCCCTGTGTGCTGCCAATGGGCCAGTTTGGCTAGTCACTATAGGTGGTGGTAGCTGACTGATGACAGTCTGTATAACTATGCTTGGGCCACTTGCCAGGTTGTGGGTGATAGGTTGTGATGTGGACATGGGTCCACTTGCTATGGCTATGCCAGAAAATGGATCCGGATTTGCACTAGCCATGGGGCTTGATGGTACAGTATGGAGGTCTGGTTTAGACTAATATGGGTCTAAATCAGAATCAGAGGCTGTGAGGCCTTTTGATGGTGTGGGAGATCACTAAGACCGGCTTCAATGGTGTCAATTGAGTGTTCCAAATGGTGGTGGTTCGCCTCTTAGGCGTGAGAAAGAGCATGGAGGATAAATTGTGTTAGATTCTATGTCTGCAACTGGTGGGAATGATGTTTGGACCCCGGTTTTAGTGGCTTCCTATTGGCTGTAGGTGGTCACTCGGCCACCAAGACTACCTAAAGACAGCGCTTGGCTTTTTCCTCATAGGTGTTTCTACTTAATCGGAAGGGGTCATTGCCAATTTCACTTGGAAATTCCTCTCAGCGGCCAGCTACTTTGGGGTTCCTGTGGTACTCCTCACAATGAGTTTCTGAGCAAAGCCCAAGTACTTCCCATAGTTGAAGTAGTCAAGGACTTATGTCCTCAAATCCTACAAAATTGTTTGTACTTAGGGTAAATTGGTAAATTTTAAGGCTCACTCAGCGTCATGAACTGAGTTGGGTTAATTACTTGGTATGGTGTATTTGTTTGTTTGTTTTTCTAGTATTTGGTTACTACAAATGGTTTATGAATTAATCATGGTATAGTTCATGTCATTATGTTTGTGTATGTAAGCATTGAATAATCAGAAATTGTGAAAAAATACAGTTATTAACCCTGAATGTTTGATGGCCTAACTAGATGACTACCTCACACTGATATTCCTCTTCAACCAAGAGAAGGTGCTGGGCTCTAAACACAATGGGACTTATCCCATTCGTAGATCCTCAGGTCACCTCCCGGATGCAAGGTTGGTCAACAAGGAGGACACTTAGTGCCATGAGAATCCCTCCTTCTCTACCCCCTCTACCTTCTAGGTCATCCGATTTTAGTGGTTTGGAAGAATGTTCAATGAAGGGCCTAGATCTATACGAGCTTGCCCTTCGTCGTATCCCAAAATACCTTGGAGGGTGATGACTGGGTAGAGGAGGAAGGGTGAGCAAGACAGTTAATTTTAGGTTGATTTTAGTTAAGCTACATTCATTTGATTAAGCCATTAACATTTACTTGGAATCTACACATTGTTTGTAAAAGAAATTGCAGAAAACAAAAACAAAAACTGAAATTGACTTGCAGTGCTAGATGGAGGTGGCTGAGCCACACTGACAGTCCCTATGAAACAGATATTTAACCTCTATTGAACTTAAATTGAAGTTCTATTTGATAGGCCACACATTTCTGATCAAATCTGGCGAGGGGGGCCACAATATTTTTCCAGAAACAGGCGAGGGGGTTGCACAAAATCCACAGATAGTCATGGTCTATGTTTCTAGGTTGAAGTCGCACTTATTAGGGGATTAAGTGTGCCCTGGGTGCACCTGTGTGGCCATTAAGTGCACCCTCACCTCACTTTTAGGCCCAATAAGAGTGCCCTACCCCGGATTTGGGGATTTTTGTGGTCCAAAGTCAGATCTGGCCGGCAGTAACTTGTACTATGGCCAAATTGACTCGGTTTTGCCTAGCAAAGGCTTCAGCAGTACTAATAATAGAAAATAAACTGGATTTAAAGTGAATTTAACAGGAAATTTTTGAAAACTAGGGAAAAAAATTTAAAAACTTGAAAATTAAAAATTTGGACCAAGGATCCTGTGGGATCAAGCTGGTATGGTTGCCAGTTTTGTAGCAGGGATTTCTCCTTGCTACAGGGATAGGAATGGTTCCCTTCTGTCTATAGGATAGAAGGGTAGGTTCCCTCGTGTGGGTAAATGCTGAAAATGAAAACGTAATGTAAATGGACAACAACTAAACTACGAATAGAAAGAAGATAGAAGCAATGGTGAACCCCTCTGCAAACAAGGGTTAGGGTTCCACTTCCAAAGACCTGCAAACAAATCATAAGCTACAGTAAAACCTGCAAAATAATGTTAAACATAAACCTACAAATGGAAACAAGGGTTAGAAAGCAAAGAAACAAAACATGAAAGCACAAGTATACCTTCTCTTTGGGTGGAAATGGGCCACCATGCCCTAGCTTGTGGAAGCACCTCTCTTGGATGGGGAGCTTTGGCTCAATGGAAATGGAAAGGGAGTGTGGGTGGCTTGAGAGGCAAAGGTCTCAAGGCATCCACGGGTAGCATAACAGTATGCAAGGGAGAATTGTTTTGAGAGTGACACCCCACCCTCCTTTTATAGCGTTTTCAAGGGGTTTTAGGGTTTTAAGCCCTTGGTCAGGGCTTTAGCCCCTTTTTTGGGCATTTTTCCCCTTTCACCCTAACTTTAGCTCCTTTTAGGGTTTTAGCCCCTTTTTGGGGTCTTTAGCTCCTAGGAGAGTATTTTGGGCTCCTTTTTGGGGTTTTTAAGCCCATTTCTTCATCCTTGGGCTATTTTGAGGGTGTGGGGGTCTAATGGAGTGATATGAGGGTCGTGAGATGGTTTCCTTGGGTGGTGTAGGCCATTGAGAGCTAGATGGGGGGTTTTGGGTTAAAAACCCAAATGTGGCATTGAAGACTGTGAGAGATCATGCTACAGACACCCTTGGCCTGGCTTTGATAGTAGGAAACAAAGTTTCAGAGGTTAATGTGAACCTCAAAAAGGTTCCCACTACTGATATAATACACCTAAACAGAGTGACCAGAGACATATTGAATACTAGATTACTAAAAGCCGCACTACATATATCCAAGATGGAGGTAAGTAAAACAAAATCTCTAGACATTTTGAGGAAGTTAAGAGTAAAAAACAAGGCCCTCAAGATCGATATTAACAATTTGTAGAATGAATCAGTACAAATAGATGGACCAGCATATAAGGGAGCTTTATCTCAAATATTGCTGGACGAGAAAGAAAAAGAGATCCAAGTACTAAAAAGGAAGTTGAAAATCCCTTCCACCCAGCTCACTCAGACATATGAGTTGGCTGAATTCGAAAAAGAGAAAGAGACATTGAACATTGAGCTTACATATTGCAAGGCTAATCTATTGAATCTAGAGGAGAAGGAAAGGTAGTGGGAAGTGGATACCAAGCTTCTGAAAGAGAGCAAAAATCAATTAAAGGCTACACTAGCAACAAAGGAAAAAGAGCTTCAGGAAAAATGCACAAAGATTGCAATTCGAGCAGTAAATGTAGCTGGAGAAGTAGACACCAGTTCTCTTTATAAGGTGATGTCCCAAATAGGCCTGAAAGATACAGAGCTTACTAAGTTAAAATAGCAGATTAAGGAGTTAGAGGAGGAAAAAGCAAAGGAGGAACAAGAAAAGGAAAATATATAAGAGAAATGTCAATAATTAACACAACAAAATGCCAAATTAAGCCAGTAGGTGATTGGTAAATTGGCCTTATAGGGTGCTAGAATTTTCATCTAGGATCAAATCATTACAGAAGCTAACAAGTTCAAACCTTATATAGATTTCATCGCAGATCAAGAACATGCTTTGATAGAGGCCAAGAAAAAGGTTACGACAGTATTGGGAGAAGTGCAGAAAAGACCCACGGTGATAGCAAAAAATGTTGTTTCTTTTCTAAGCACCTTGTCAGATGATCTAGCCAACCGGTATAATATCCAAAACAAAGTTTCTGTCATCTTTGGGGCTAGAAAGGTAATTTCTAAACATAGGATGTTGGACATTGTCCAGGCCAAAATTGGCATTATTGATCACAAGGTCAAGGAGGTTGTCAATTTATTTAAGCCACTAATAGACAGGGGGATTCCTTTCTTCTAGGAAGAAAAGGGACCCTTATTGTCTCAGAAAGATTATCTGGAGCGATTGGTTAGTTTCTGATCAGACAACAACAAGTTTCAAGACATGCAGCAATCCTTGTCAGGCAGGACCGTCTTCGATAAGTTGGCCAGTGAATTCAAAATTTTGTTTGATTTTAAATCCACCTATGCCAGAGCACCCGAGGCCTCATACACAGAAACCATGGAACTCAAAGTACAGACACTTGACATGGTTGTCGCGACTTTGCTTGGTCCTGGTCAATGGAGGTCAATTCAGTAATACGGGTCGAACAAGTTTAGGATGCAACCATAGAGGTGGCAATGACAGTGATGTAGGAAATTTTCTCTATGGACATACCCCTTCGATGATCACCTCTCCTAGAGCTTTGTACAGTTGTCACCAACTAGAGGATACATAAAAGGCTCTTGCGCATATTTTCTCCCGCAGTCCAAAGTTCATTTTTCAGTTTTATGTAAATCATGGTAGATACACCACATTAAATTTTGCTAGAATTTTTTCTTCAGTTGTAACAAATTTTGAATCCCGAATGTCAGTTTAGGAAGTCCAAAATACTATAAATTTACCTCTTGAAGAAGGAGAGAGGGTTGGAACCAATGTAACTTTGTGTTGTATTCTTTCAATAGTTTTTTGATAAAGTTGCAGAGCTGAAGTCGGTGTTTTTCATAGGAAATCATGTTTTTTTGTGTTATAGTCTGTTGCTTCCTTTCTCATGTGAATGTTTTCCAGTTTATCTCCCCATTATGTTTTCTTTCATGTCTGAAATAAGTGTATAATAGTTTGGAATTCATACATACTATGCTCCGTCTGTTGTTTCAGATATCCACTAAATCTTTCTTCTAAAGTTAATACAAAATTCATTCTTTAATGCTTTGTGTTAATGGTTTGTTCTTGCCCTTCCTTTTCCACCAGACAATTATAATTTGACTACGACCGAATGGCTATCTTTCCTATGTGTTAAAATCACCTACATAAGTTCTGTTTATCTTCGTTACACATCTCATTAGAGGAAATTTCAACTCAAAATGGGCCTTTTAACTTTTATTCAAATTCCATGTCATCATGTGTTAGCCAATGAAATTGCTTTAAATTTGAAATACCATATAGGTCTTAAACACTTTTTTAATATAAATTTGGGGATAGGTATCATAAAAAAAACTACTTTTTTTTGTTTGTATTTTTGACATATCTCCCTGTGTTTTTACTCAAATTTTGATCAAGAGAGCTCGTTGGATGCAGAATTAAATTCCGCATCCAACGAGTACCCACTCGGCATACTTTTGATGGACCCCGCTACCCCAAAAATAAGAAATACCTGAAAAAATGGAATGATTTTGTCATCATTTCATTTTTTCAGGTATTTCTTGTTTTTGGGGTAGCGAGGTCCATCAAAAGTATGCCGAGTGGGTACTCATTGGATGTGGAATTTAATTCCGCATCCAACGAGCTCTCCCATTTGAAATTTGAGTAAAAACACGGGGAGATATGTCAAAAATACAAACAAAAAAGTAGTTTTTTTCTTTTCTTCCTCCAAAATTAATAAATATTATTTTATTATTTTAACTATTATTTTATTAGTTCATTTTAGGAGGCCCATTTTGAGTTGAAATTTCCTCTAATGTGACTCCATCACCTAATGGTTCTATGTTATGTTTCAACCACCCTTACAAACAATTCATATTTTCACTTGTACATATCTGGCATTGTTAATATTTGGTGAGAGATCCCTCTCAAAACAGCAGAAGGCCAATTCTCTCTTCGAAAATGGTTCTGATGTTACCTAGGAACGATCCTTACGTAACCGTTGGTTCAATTATAGTGCTAACACCATCATCTTCATCATGTTGATCATCATGATAATCATCATCATGATAGTCATCATCATCATCATCATCATCATTATGATGTTCATCATCATCATCATGTTCATCATCAACATCATCATCATCATGTTCATCATCAACATCATCATCATCATCATAGTCGTCGTCGTCGTCGTCATCATCGTCTTCATCATCATGACCCTCATCATCATCATTGTCATCGTCATCATCATCATCATCGTCGTCGTCTTCATCATCATCTTCATCATGATCATCGTCGTCATCGTCTTCATCATCATCATCATCATCATCGACGTCGTCTTCATCATCATGAACTTCATCAGAATGACCCTCATCATCATCATCATCATCATCATCATCATCTTCATCATCATGTTGATCATCATCGTATTCATCATCATGGTCATCATCATCATCATCAGTATCATGATGTTCAAAATCATCCTCTTCATCATCATCATCACCATCATCTTCATCATCATCATCATGTTGATCATCATCCTATTCATCATCATGATAATCATGATGATGATCATCATCATCATCATCACCATCACCATCATCATCATAATCATCAGCATCATCAGCACCATCATCATCATCATCATCATCATAATAATCATGTTCATCATCGTCGTCGTCGTCGTCTTCATCATCATGACCCTCATCATCATCATCATCATCGTCGTCGTCTTCATCATCATGACCCTCATCATCATCAACATCATAATCATCATCATCATCATGTTAATCATCAGCATCAACATCATCATCATCATCATCATCATCATCATCATCATCATTGTCATCCATCATCATCATCATTGTCATCCATCATCATCATCATTGTCATCATCATCTTCATCAGCATCGTCATCATCATCATCATCGTTGTCATCTTCATTGTCATCATCATCACCATCATCATCCATCATCATCATCATCATCAACATAACCATCTTTATCATCATCATCATCATCATCTTCATCATCGTCATCTTCATCATCATCTTCTTCATTGTCATCATCATCACCATCAGCATCATCATAATCAACATCTCCATATTCATCATCGTCATCGTCATCATCATCGTCATCATCATCATCGTCATCTACATCATCATCATCTTCATCATCGTCATCATCACGATCATCATTATTATCATCAACATCACCATCTGCATCATAATCATCTTCATCATCATCATCATCATCATCATCATCATTGTCATCTTAATCATCGTCGTCATCATTTTCCTTGGCGACTCCACATTTGCTTTGGCTAGTGTTACACGAAATATCCTGGCTTCCAGAAGGATCCATGCGAGAGGTAATCCTAATCTGGAAACTTTGCAAAGTGTGGAAAATATAGAAAGAATACTTGGGAATAGAAATAAAGAGAACGTGGATTTTCCTTTGTTTGGTACATCATCATCTCAATATTTGTATAAGATAGAAGAATCTGAATGGGGGGCTAGTGTTGAAAGATTACTGACCAAATTGAAGTCTGAATCCAACCTAAAGAAATTTGAGGTTAGCCCTAATAGTCTAGAATCCTATATTCTTGATTCTTTGTGGCTAGACCTTGAGACCTCAACGAAAGCTAAGAAGGAAGTCCCTATTTTTCAGAATGCCCAGTTTCCTAACCCCTTGCTTGCTCCTAATTGACCTACACCAATGGCGGCTACTAGGTTTTCTCCATTGGCCCTACCTGTAGTTTTGCATGACCTTCCCTTAAACTATGCCCAAATAATTTCACTATATGATGGGGAGGGGAATGTATCTACAAAGTACCATGTGGGTAAGTTTGATGACTTCATAGACCTAGAGGAAGTGGACTATGAGGACGTCAAGATGAAGCTGTTTGCAAAGAGTTTGTCTAGGGAAGCCAAGAAATGGTACAAAGATTTTCCACCTAGGTCTATTCTTAATTTCCCTGGTTTCCAAACTGCATTTCTAGAAAGATGGGATGATAAGCAAAGCCCATTACAAGTCCTATCCTAGTACAACAATCTCAAGAAAGGAGGTTTTGAGTCGGTCCGTGAGTTCTCTAGTAGATTCATGAGAGCCTATAATTCGATACCTACTGACATTAAACCCTCACCCGGTGCAACTAAGATTCATTATGCCGAGGACTTTGATAATGATTTTGCATTATTGTTGAGAGAAAGAAAATTGGCTACTCTTCCTGCCATGTTCACTGATGCCCTAGAAGTAGAGGCCAATATGATGGCATATGGCAAGATAAAACTGAGAGTGGAGGTTGACAGGAGGAAAGGTATAGAAGAGATACACCCCACCTCTTCTACTTCTTCATCTACTGATGTAAAATTCGAAATGATGCTAAAAAATATGGAAAAGTTAATGGACCAGCTAACTATGGAAGCTAAGCCAGTAAATCAAGAATAGAATGAACCTCAAAACAGAAATCCCAATTTTAGAAGACCGATCCCTCCCCCACTCCAACAGAATAGACAAAGGGATGTGAGGAATCCAAGGAACCAAGAAGATCGACATATTAGACCCCCTTTCCCTGAAAACTATGTAGTTGTTGAAGACGATCCAATAAATCAAGAATAGAATGAACCTCAGATCAGAAATCCCAATTTTAGAAGACCGATCCCTTCCCCACTCCAACAGAATAGACAAAGGGATGTGAGGAATCCAAGGAACCAAGAAGATCGGTAGATTAGACCCCCTTTCCCTGAAAACTATGTAGTTGTCAAAGATGATCCAGTAAATCAAGAATAGAATGAACCTCAGATCATAAATCCCAATTTTAGAAGACCGATCCCTCCCCCACTCCAACAGAATAGACAAAGGGATGTGAGGAATCCAAGGAACCAAGAAGATCAGCAGATTAGACCCCCTTTCCCTGAAAACTATGTAGTTGCCGAAGACGATGCAGAGTCTATTAAAGACCATATTCATCATTTTGGTGATTTAGATTCTGAAATCTATTTGACTGAAGAGGAACATAATATGTTTGCACAAGTAGATGATAATGCTCTGGCAGAGGAATTGGAATAATATCATAAGGGATATATGCATGCTATAGATGACGTCAGAAAGATCAAATTGAGAAGTAGGGACATTGCTATAAATAAAGGAGGGTTAAATCCAAATCAGCATTCGAGTAATTAGACCGGCACAGAAAAAATAAATGATAAAAAAAAGAGCCTATTGTATATACAAATAGGAAATGGAACTGAGAAAGTAAAGGAACCAAAACAAAAAGAACCTGTGGAGCTAGACAAAATTTCTTCCATCTTTAATCTCCAAAACGAACTTGCTAAGTTGAAAATTTCAATTCCTTTTAATGAACTGCTAATAAATCAGGAATACAGGAACACTTTAATAAAGATGATTTGAAATCAAGGAGACACTCACCTAGATATTTTAGAACTGACAGAAGAAAATCCTACTATTATCTTGGGACTTAAAATTGATAGTGTGGATAGTGAAGATGAGGAAGTACCACCCTGTTACAAGAGTTTAAATGTGCATGACATGGTGTTGCGCAATGCTATCATGGATTCAGGTGCTTCACATAATTTGATGCCAAAGGAAGTGGTGGAAAGTCTGGGGTTAGAGATTACCAGGCCTTATAAAGACCTATACTCCTTTGATTCTAAAAGAGTTAAATGTCTGGGTTTGATTAAGGACATGGTCGTATCCTTGAATAAGTTACCATCTAAAACTGTGGTCATGGATGTTGTCATGGCTGATATTCCTCCCAATTTTGGTATTTTGTTGTCGAGGTATTGCACTTCAAAGCTAAAGGCTAGCTTACAAATGGATATGTCTTATGCAACAATTCCTGTTCGTAATGAAAACAAGAGGTTGTACAGTGAGAAAAGATTTCCTTATGTCGTGAGCAGTCAGGCTCAGCCTGATATTCATCATGTTTATGCTGTCGATACAGACCTAGGGTCATCTATTTTTTTCAATGATATATCTCCTTGTAACTCAAAAACTATTGTACCAAGAAAGGGTAAGAAGGATAAAAACTAGAGAAATGAACAGGAAGCTTTGGAAAGAAAGTAGAAAGACAAAGGACTGTGGAAGATGTATTTTCACTGTTTGGTGGCTAAAGTAGGTGTTGGTCCAAGTGTGTACATAATTTCCCCCATTAGAGATACTAAAGCTTATTCTTACAAGTTGGTTTTTGAATGCACTAATAATGTAGCAGAATATGAGGCTTTGTTGATGGGCTTGCATGCATTGAAGGATTTGGGAGCTAAAAGGTTCCATAGCTTTGGAGATTCAGAACTTGTAGTGAATCAGGTGAATGATAGCTACCAGACTAGGCATCCAAGAATGAGGGATTACCAGAATGAGTTATGGGACATGTTCAGGAATTATTTCACCAAACACAGGGTCCAAGTGATTATTAGACATGAGAACACAGTGGAAGAATCCCTGGCAACCGCAGCTGGGAAATTTGAGAATCCTACCGCAGGTAAGAGGAAATACAAAGTAGACATTGTGAATAGGCCCTCCATACCTAACAAAACCAAATATTGGTAGGTTTTCAAAGATGATATGCAAATCAAAAGGTTTTTGGAACTGTCTGGTGATTTTGTGAATACCCGCATAGATGAAGATGGTGCTGACTCCGATAATTTCCTAGAAGCTAATGGGAATGAAGAAGAGACTGCTGGAGCAAAGAATCTGAAAGGTTCTTTGAGAGGTAAGGATATAATCCATCTAAAAGTAATCACATCCCCAAATTTTTGATCCCCTTAGAGTCTCTTTTTGACCAAAACGACATTTCCAAAGATCCTAAGGTCGAACCTACTAAAGACGCCGTGGAAAATAAAAATATTGGCACTGAAGATGACCCAAAAATTATAAAGTTATCCAAGAAATTACCTGCTAAAGAAAAGGAAGAGTATGTAAACCTAATGAAGAAATATACAGATGTGTTTGCGTGGAGTTATGATGACCTCAAAGAGTATGACACTTCCATTATACAACATACTATCCCAAACAAGCCTGGGGAAAAAACCATTTAGGCAGAAGCTCAGAAGAATCAATCCAAAGCTAGTACCTATCATTGAAAAGGCGATTAAAAAGTTGTTTGATGCAAAAATAATTGTGACTCTGAGGTTTTCAAAATGGGTATCTAATTTGGTTTCTGTTAGGAAGAACAATGGGGAAATAATACTATGTGTGGATTTTAGGAACCTGAATAAAGTCTCTTTGAAGGACAATTACCCTTTGCCAAAGATGGACCAGAACCTATAGAGGGTAGTGGGCTCATAGATGATATGTATTATGGATGAGTTTTCTAGTTACAATCAGGTGAAGGTGCTTCCTGAAGACCAGGAAAAAACTGATTTCACCATGCCTTGGGGTACCTTCATGTACACAAAGATGTCGTTCGGATTAATGAATGCTGGAGCCACTTTCCAACATGCCATGGATATTTCCTTTGCAGATGAAAGGGACAAGTTTGTGGTGATTTACATGGATGATATTACTATATATTCCAGGTTTGTCAAAGTTCATATAATAAATTTAAAAAGGGTTTTCATTAAGTGCAGAAAGTATGGCATCTCATTAAATCCAAGAAAGTCAAATTTCGCTCTAGAAGAAGGAAAATTGTTGGGGCATATTATTTCAAAGGAAGGAATCAGGATTGATCCAAACAAGGTAAGTGGCATATTAAAGGTGGAAGAACTGAGAAGTAAGAAGGAAATACAGTCTTTCATTGGTCATGTAAATTTCTTGAGAAGATTCATTCCTAGCTTTGCTGAAATCCTGATGAACATTACCAATATGATGAGGAAAGATCATGAAATAAAATGGTTTGTGGAAGCCAAGAAATCTTTCAAAGATATAAAACAAGCCATTTCAGAAGCTCCTATGCTGATTCATCCGGACTTTGAGAAATATTTTTTAGTATTCTCATATGCTTCGAATCGTACTGTGGCAGTAGTTTTGTTACAGAAAAATTAACAAGGTGAAGAGCATCGTATAGCATTTTTCAATAAGATATTGAGAGATGGAGAATTGAAATATGATATAATGGAAAAACAAGCTTATGCTTTGATTAAGGACTTAAAATACTTTAGAATTTACATACTCTATTCCCATATAACTGCATATGTCCCCAGCAACGTGGTGAAGAGTATACTTACACAGCCAGATCCAGAGGGGAGAAGAGCTAAATGGATTGCAGTGCTTCTAGAATACGACATAGAAATTAAACCCACAAAATTGATTAAGGGGAAAGGATTGGCTAAAATGATGATAGATTCCCATTGTGATTATCTGCAACTAAATGTTTTAGCTAGTCAATCTAATCAACTAGATACAGAAGTACCAGTGGGGCCTGATTTTTCTATCTCTCCCTGGTATGTTGATATTGTTTATGTATTGCAGAATTTACAGCCTCCTCCAAGGTTAAGCAAAACTATATCTAGGTCTGTGAAGCTAAAGGCTGCAAAATTTTGTATCATAGAATATCCTTTTTATTGGAAAGACCCTGGTGGAATACTGCTGAACTGTGATCTGGATTTATGCAGGAATGCAATAGAATACACAAATAACGATAGAAACAAATATGCAGTGGAAATAACACTTCGTTTCATTAATCAAAGAACTAAAACTTGTTTACATACAGAATGGAAATAAACTAGCTAGAGTGTTGGTAGCTTATCTCTGAGAAGAGATGCGGTGGCTACATGCCTCTGAACTCTATTTTACAATGAGGCTTGAAGGCCTATATATTACTAAGAAATAATGGAAACCCTACACATCAAAAAACCTAACCCTAGGAGGTGAAACACCAAAATGTGGGCCCCATTGGGTAACTTGGTACATCAATTTCCCAGGGTCGTAACTTTGGCATACTGCCTCTGTTTGACGCACATGATACATTGTTAGAAATATCTATTCAAGGGAAATATTTTCAGTCATGTTGTCTTAAATTTGATGAATTTCTAGCCGAGAACATTCATTCTCAGTTAGCGAATTTCCACAACACCAAAGTATTCAGATTCCGGTCCTTTTTGTTGAGAATGTTTTTAGCTTATAACAAGGAAGATTTACAAGTGCCTGAGCTAGAGATCACTGGTGAGATGACCAAAGACTACTGTAAATTCATGAACCATTTGATGGTCTAAATGTACAACCTTTTCTTTTAAGAAAGGCTACCCAAGGTGTTCCCTGACATGAGGCAAATACTGCAGTTGTCTCATAGAAAGATGATAGGAGACTGGTTCCTAACAGAATCTGGAACGACCATAAGGCTGTTGATGTAATTGTAACTTTGGAATGTATTCACTAGTATTTCTTATGTATTGTAACCCGATGTTTATTCCAGGATGTATTTGTAATGTACTTGAGTCATTTCATGCCCCGATGTTCCTATCAGGAAGTTTCTATAATGTAAACAAGTCATGTCAAGTCAAGGTGGTTAACTCTCCTATTTTCTAAGGGTTAAAGTCCTCGTAGTTCCAGGGCACTAGGGTTATTAGACTCACCTAGTGAAATCGGTCCTAGTTGGGTTTAGTCAAGTCAGGAATTAGTATAAATAGAGAGCTATCCTCTCTATTTATCACACACTCAGTCACACTCAGTTGTAGTGCATAGCTGAGGAAGAGAAAGACACTGGGGCAAGGAAGAAAGAGGTTACTGCTGTCAGGAGATCATCTTACTGTTTTTGGGTTTCACTTTGGTGCTGTTTCTATCTCTAAGGAAGTTGCGAGGTTTTCTCCATTTATGGTTTCCCTGAGGAAAAGCACTATGTTCATTGTCTCTTGTGTTTGATTGGTGTGCTTGTTGTTCTCTCAATTAAAGATCCTAATGTTATGCTAGCTTAATGTTAAAAATCGAACATCATATCAGAGCTAACCTAAGAAGAAGACACTGTGCAGCTATAGGAACTAGGGATTCCTTATTTGTGGATCTCTCTCCACATATTTTTAGAAAAAGTAGGGTGGAATAACTCTCCTCCCTAGGGCGCATCTTTCTGTCGAAGCAGAATCCAATTCTGAGGTTTTTCAGTTTTGGACCCGACACTACTATCAGAAATTAGGGATTTTCACAAAAGTGGAATTTTTCAATGAGCGAAGGCCTGGATTGATCTCCTACCCAAAATCAAAGCTAGGGATCAAATTCAAAGCAATTGGTTGGACATAACTCCAAAAAATCAAAACCCTAATCTACTCCTAAACCAACACTCCGGGATTTCAGCGCCAAATCTAGATCTGACATCTTGACCCAGTAAGATCTAAATCTTTTGTATTTCCATTTGAGGCTCTTAGTTAAGATGTCTCATCATACCAAGCTTGATGAAAATATTGAGGGAGCTAATAACTTCCAAACCTGGAAGTATAGGATCTCCCTGGTCCTGGAAGAAAATGAGTTGGACTCCTATATTAGTGAGGAGGTTCTAGTTCTAGAGGGAGATGAGCCCAAGGCCTTACATAAGAAGAAGTTTTTTATGGAAAAGAGGATCATTGCTGATTCAATAAAGGATCACCTCATACCATAGGTGTCCTCCCTCAAGACACCTAAATCCATGTTTGATGCCCTAACCAAAATGTTTGAAGGAAAGAACATCAATCGGAAGATGCCTCTAAGGAACCAGTTGAAGAATGTCAAGATCTAGAATGAGGAGACCATCCATTCATTCTTCACAAGGGTCTCCCAGATCAAAGAACAACTTGAAGCAGTAGATGAAGAAGTGGAGAATGCATAAATTGTGATAACAACCTTGAATGGCCACCCTAGGTCATGGGATTCTTTCATCCAAGAAATCTGTGCTAGAAAGAATTTAGTCAAGTTTAGTAGACTATGGGAAGAATGTTCTCAAGAAGAAGCTCAGATAGCAGCTCAAGAAGAAAATATGGGAAGTGAATATCAAGCTCTCATAGTACACTCCAAGAAAGGAAGAAGGGAAAATCATCATCACCAAGGTAAGCATTCTCATCAGAAAAATAACATTGCAAGAAGGGATCCATCCAAACTCAGATGTTATACATGTGATGAAATAGGACATTATGCTAGAAACTATCCCATGAATAAGAATGAATCCAAGAAGAAGAGGAACTCCAAAAGAAGACATTGTTAGCACTCAGAATGTACCCAGGTTGTGAAAGGTAAATCCCAAGGCAACATCAAAAACCACTTTAGAATGTATTCCTGACCTAATACAGTCAGAGAGGGATCTCTCACTACTTACAAAGTTTTTATACTCAAGATATTAAATCAAAGACAATCAGAAGGTCAAATTTCTAATGGGACAAATAGGACAAGTTTGTTTTAAAAGACTTGGTAGGACAGTCATGGAGAAGACCATTGGCCAATGGAGTCAACAATCAGATCTGAAATACGTTACAGGAGGTAGGTTTTGAAGGTTTATGAATAGAGGCAAGGTAGGCACCATTTCCTCAGTCTTGAGGTATTAGCAAGTTGATTAGTAGACAAAGGGATACATCCCATCAAATAGAGCACCTAACTAGGGTGAATTCTGCAAGACTTTAGAAGAAAATATTTTGAAAATTCTTGAACAAAAGACCTAGAGCTTGCAGGATGAATTCTAGCCCATAAAAATTAATGCTCAAGCATGAAAGCAAATACAAAATGGAGTGGGAAATAGGATAAACACTTAAAGAAATTACTTACTGAAGAAAAAGATGGCACAAGAATCTCTGACATGAAAAAGGTTTTACATTCCTCCTATGCAAACTTCATTTATCTACTAAAAAATTGAATCCATTACAATGTAGAGCCTCTCCGATCTTGAAAATCCTCCTTAAAACTATCAATTACATTTTAATTTATACAAGAATAACCTCTACCTAACCTTGAATTCAAAACCTAACTAAACTTCTAAAAATAGAAACAGTTACAACAAAGTTTCTCCTGCATATCTCTAATGGTGACAGCTGTGTGAAATCTAGGAGAGGTTTTTGTAATTGGACATGTTCCCGACAAAACCCATTTCTTATTTTCTCCAAAATAATCTCAAGATCCTCGGAATCTACCTTTGAAACTGATGACTTAGATAATAAAATTGTAGATTTCTGGAAAAATAACTTGTGAAGATCTTTTAAATTCTCCCAACCTGTGATTACTGTGTAAAAAATGAAGGATTTTTGTTACTATATGCATGTTAGGAATACAAACCTCTTTCATTTTTGTAAAATTAAATTCCATTTGTCTGAAACACTTATTTGAATTTGATGGCTGAAATAGACCTTTGGAAAACATGAAAAATGACCTGTACAACTGACTTTTTGTCTCCTAAACCATAGCACCTGTGTGAAAAATGAAAGAGGTTATTGTGGATAGGTATGTTTTGAAGAAAATCCTCACTTAATTTCTCAAAATTAATCATGTCATGTAAACAATTATTTGGATTTGATGACTAGAACAGTCATTTGAAATCTGAACATTTTCCCTCTGAAGATGACTTCGATTCTCCCAATATGCAGCACCTGGGTAAAAACTGAGAGAGGTTATTGTAGATAATAATGTTATGATGAAAAATTATTTCATTTTTTGAAACTTCTTCTTTAGTTTTTGGAAATAGGTCTTTGAATAAAATGACTAAAACAGTCATTTTCAGAAGAAAAAAAATATGCTGTGTTGCTTCTAAACCTTAAATTGTTTAACTATAATTCATAAACAGAGAACATATAGCATCTATCCTTGTAATATCATCTATTATAAGATAAATCACATGAATTGATTGATCAAGATAGCCATATTTGTTAATATTGCCTCCAAACACTTGAATAATCCCAAGCTTTGGCACACTCTCCACTTTAAATTCTATTTGTAAGACTTTAAACACATACCAATACCTTCACGAATGTTCTCACTGTATATATTTTTGCAACACTTATGGGTTGATGTTCTTTTCTAGCTTCCCTTCTGCATTGTTGAGTGGTGGCTTCCCTTTTCTTGCTCTACTAAGATCAATTTCTATCTCCTTGATTAGACTCTTTATCTCCACCATTTTCCCTTCAAGTTTTTTCCATTTGAACACCATGATACTTTGACAGAGCTCGCTGATTGTTACACAAAATCGCCACCTCCGTATTTGCACGTTGAGAACCAGTAACTCCTTCTGGTGCAATTCTACCAGTTGTATCATGAAACAACTTATCCAATGTGCTCATTCACCATAAACGAATGCAAATGAAAATAAATTTACCGAAGTCAACTCACTCTATATACACGGACATTTTTGGAGGCATCAAGTTGTTTTTTCTTTACCGCTTTCCTCAACGGAATTCACCAAAATTTACCACATGGAAAGTGGTTTAATTTCTGCTACCACCTTTCCAATTTAACCACCTCGCAACTTTACTCTTAGAAAACACTAATACCCGTTTATGAGTTTTCACTTTTTACATTAGCCGTTGGATTATTATATGTGCTAATGGTTTGATTATACCTTAAGAAAGGTAATAGATCTTGTTTAGCGCTTGAACCTTCATTAAGACTTGGTTTGGTGAATACGAGGCCCCTTTTTTCACTTTGGAAAAAATATCCAAAATTATATAAGTTTGAATAAAAATCCAATAATTCGTTTATAAAACCCATTTTATAAATTTCATTCAAAAGTGAATAAAACTTTTTGCCCCACTTGTGAAATTTTTTTTTCTCTTTTCACCTAAAATGCCTTTTAACCTCTCTTCTTTACCAACTTGGAAATAGCTTAATGAGAAAACTTTGGAAACCAACTCAATCACCCTTGAAAACTTAAAACTTTGAAGGCAATAAGACCAATTCCGACAAAAGTAAATTTATTACTAACAGACATCATGCTCACACTGTTGAGGATGATGATCCTCCTAGGAAGAGATTAAAACAAGAAAGTGAAGATGAATATGTTATGATCTCCACTCTCATGGGAACTGTCACTCATGGAAGCAAAGATGGGATTATTGACAGTGGGGCTTCCAAACACATGACAGGTTTCAAGGAATCCTTTGAGAAACTATTTGAACATAATTCACCCCATAAGGTGAAACTTGGGGATGACTACCAATATCCCATAAAAGGTAGTAGTGACTCCTCCTACAAGATAGACTCTGGAAAGTCTATGAAAATGAAGGATGTCTTGTTTGTACCAAGACTAAAGAAGAATATTCTATCCATATCATCACTGGATAAAAAAGGCATGAGGGTTGCATTTGTAGATGGCCAAGTCCTCATGTGGTCAAGAGGAAAGACTATTGACGATGCAATAGTGATTGGAGAATAAGAAGGAGGTTTATACAAATTGAAGGGCCATCCATAACAAGCTTTGGTCCATGACACAGTAGAGCCAAATGAACTTTGGCATAGAAGGTTTGCACATGTGCATTACCTAGCACTACCACTTGCAAGCAAAGCTGTTGGACGTCTTCCAGAAATTCAAGCAAAACATGAAGGGTTCTGCAAAGGATGTGCAAAAGGAAAGAATACAAAGAAGACATTTCCAAGTAGCAAGAGCAAAGAAAAAGGAATCTTGGAAATCATCCACTCCAATGTATGCAGACCAATGTCATCAAGTTCACTAAGCGGGTATGTATACTATGTTTCTTTTATTGATGACTTTTCTAGGAAGACATGGATTTACTTCATGAAAAACAAAGATGAAGTTTTCAGCAAGTTCAAGGAGTTCAAAGCCTTGATCGAGAACCACAAAGAAAAGAAGATCAAGACCTTTCGATTAGATAATGTCGAAGAATTCACATCAAATGAATTCAAAGACTTATGCAAAGAATCAGGGATTAAGAGGGAGTTGTCCACTCCTTATAATCCACAACAAAATGGGGTTTCAGAAAGGAAGAATAGAACTATCATGGAAGCTGCAAGAGCAATGCTTCATGATCAGGATATTCCCATGCATCTATGGGCAGAAGCTACCATAATAGCGGTGTATGTACGGAACCGTACTCCACACAGAGTACTCGAGAACAAGACTACTAAAGAAGTCTTCTCTGGTAAGAAACTAGAAGTCAGACATCTCAGAATATTCAGTTTTTCAGTGTACATACACATTCCAAAAGAGAAGAGAACGAAACTAGATCCTTCAGGAAAGAAGGGTATATTTGTGGGATACTCTGAAAGCTCGAAGGCTTACAGAATATACTTTCCAGGATTCAAGAAGATTGACATCAACAGGGATGCAACATTTGATGAAGACACAGCTTATAACAAATCTAGAAAGAGACCTGTTGAAGAACCTGACGAAGTAGAAGCACCAAGAATTCATGATACAACCATGAACGAAGAAATTCAAGAAGAAGATCGAGAATTTGAAGAACCACAAAGACCTGTAGATCCACCTCAGGAGAAGAATCCTCACAAGAGGAAACCTGCTTGGGTATGAGAAATTATCCAAGGTGTGGAAAGATATGGTGCTCCAAAAAAGAAATCATAGAGAAAGAAATAGAACCATATCTTGCTCCGGATATGTAGACTTGCTATGTGATGTTATCAATAAAGAACCTTCCAACTATGAAGAAGCGACAAAACATAAATAATGGAAGGATTTTATGATTAAAGAATATCAATCGATCATGAAGAATGATGTTTGGGATGTTGTCCCAAGACCAAAAGGGAAGTTGGTTGTAACTTCCAAATGGATCTACAAGAGCAAGCATGCTGCAGATGGTAGCATAGAGAAATATAAGGCAATATTTGTGGCTCATGGCTTCTCATAGAAGGAAGGAATATATTATGAAGAAACCTTTGCACCTATAGCTAGATAAACTTCCATCAAATCGGCACTTGTCTTGGCTGTAGTAATGAAATGGGAGATACACCAAATGGATGTCAAGACTACTTTCTTGAATGGTGTAGTGGAAGAGGAAGTGTATGTAGAACAGCCACTCAGTTTTGAGACACATGACAGGGAGTCTCTCATGTGCAGATTGAAGAAATCCCTCTATGGTTTGAAACAGGCACCCAGGACATGGTACGGCAGAATTGACAGCCTTTTATCCAGTTTGGGATTTACCAAGAGTAAAGCAAATTACAACCTTTACTACAAGGTTGAATATGGCAACCCAGTGATGCTCCTACTGTATGTAGATGATCTGATTGTAACAGGTATGGATGGGTTGATTGTTGATATGAAGAGAAAGCTTGATGCCATGTTCGAAATGAAGGACTTGGGTATGATGCATTGTTTCCTAGGTATGGAGGTGTGGCAGAATGCGGATGGAATCTCCCTTGGACAAGGGAGTATGTAGTAGAGATCCTGAAGAGATTTGGGATGATGGACTGCAAGGCCATGACCACACCTATGGCATCGAACTTGAAGCTATTGAGTGATGCTTCATCAGATATAGTTGATGCTATGATGTATCGTCAGATGATTGGGTCCTTGATGTACCTGATGAATACAAAACCAGACATTTGCTTTGATGTGAACACCTTGAGCCAGTTCTTGACAGATCCAAGGCATGTTCACTTGATTGCTACAAAGCATATTCTGAGGTACATGAGAGGTACAATTGATTATGGGATCAAGTACAAGGTGAATCAGAAGATTAACCTGGAGGGTTATGCTGATTCAGATTAAGCAGGCAATGCCATCGATAGGAAGAGCACTTAAGGGTGTTGTTTTAGTATGGGATCTTGTGTGATTTCTTGGTTTAGCAGGAATCAATCCCGTGTGGAATTGAGTACAGCTAAAGCAGAGTATGTCGCAGCTTGTTCAGCTAGTTGTGAGTTAGTATGGTTGCGGAAGCTACTGTATGATTTATTTGATCTCCAGATGGATGCTACTTGTATACATTGTGACAATAATAGTTGCATGAAGTTGTTAGAGAATCTAGTGTTCCATCACAAGTCGAAGCATATCGAGATCAAGTATCACTATATTAGGGATATGGTGCAGAGGGGAGTAGTGAAGCTCCAGTATGTTGTGATGGAGGAACAAATAGCTAATGTGTTGACGAAGCCGTTGGCTAAGGTGAAGTTTGAGTACTTCAGGGAGAAGCTTTGTGTTCTCCAGATTGAGGTTTCCTCCAAAGGGAAATGATGAGACCCAAATCCATTTTGACATGAGAGGATTGGTTCCTTCCATGGTCAGATGTAAGGGCTGATCCATTTTGTCATGGTGAGAGGATTGGTTCCTTCCATGTCATATGTGAGTGCTGATCCATTCTGATGTGACTGTGGGATTGGTTTCTACATGATCAGAAGTAAGCGCTGAATGTCATTCTGGGAATGGAGGTGCCTATTCAGTTACCAGGTAGCTCAGTCTGGGACTGGGGGCCATTCTAATATGACTGTAGGATTGGTTCCTACATGATCATATGTGAGTGCATGCGCTTTTGAAAATGCATGTTGGATTGGTTCCTTGCATGTGTCGAATGTAAGTGCAGAGCCCTTTTGAACATGCATGTTGGATTGGTTCCCCGCATGTGTCAAATGTAAGTGTAGATCCTTTTCGAACATGCATGTTGGATTGGTTCCTTGCATGTGTTGAATATAAGTGCTGAGCCTTTCTGACATTGGTTGTTAGATATTAGTGCAGAGCCTTTTAGCAAGGAGGATTGGTTCCTCACATGGCTGAGTGTAAGTGCTGAGCCATTCCGACATTGGTTGACGGATGTGAGTGCTGGGCCTTTCTGACAGGGTTGTAGGCTATGTTACCACATGGTCAGATGTGAGTGTTGGGTGTGCCTTTCTGATATGATTATAGGATTGGTTCCTACATGATCAGATGTAAGTGTTGGGTGGGCCATTTTGACTTAGGGTTAGATAAAAGTGCTGGACAAGACCTACATGGAGGGTAGGCCTACAACTAGCATGAAAAAGGGTTGGCTTTATAGAACTTCCTGTGACAAGAAGAATCATGACATAGCACCCATTAAGATTCAGTGTTGATGATCCAGCAGAGATGATCCATATTGAGGGATGATCTAGATCCAGAGATGATGCTCTAGAGATGATCCAGATCGAGGGATGATCCAGATCCAGTGATGATGATCCAGATCGAGTGATGATCTAGATCCAGGTGAAGATGACTTGAAGATGAAGGTGACTTGAAGATAGATATGAATTGAAGGTGAAGATGATGAAAAATCGATGATTATCCAGATGATACAGAGAAGAAGACTTGTGCTGATAAATTGTGTCAAGAGAATACCTTCCTAGTTAAGAGGGAGTGTTGATGTAATTGTAAATTCAGAATGTATTCACTTGTATTTCTTATGTATTGTAACCCGATGTTTATTCCGGGATGTATTTGTAATGTACTTGAGTCATGTCATGCCCCGATGTTCCTATCAAGAAGTTTCTATAATGTAAACAAGTCATGTCAAGTCAAGGTGGTTAACTCTCCTATTGTTTAAGGGTTAAAGTCCCCGTAGTTCTGGGGCACTAGGGTTATTAGACTCACCTAGTGAAGTTGGCCCTAGTTGGGTTTAGTCAAGTCAGGAATTAGTATAAATAGAGAGCTAGCCTCTCTATCTATCATACACTCAGTCACACTTAGTTGTAGCGCATTGGTGAGGAAGAGAAAGACACTGGGGCAAGGAAGAAAGAGGTTACTGCTGTCGAGAGATCATCTTACTATTTTTGGGTTTCAGTTTTGTGCTGATTCTATCTCTAAGGAAGTTGTGAGGTTTTCTCCATTTATGGTTTCCCTGAGGAAAAACACTATGTTCATTGTCTCTTGTGTTTGATTGTTGTGCTTGTTGTTCTCTCAGTTAAAGATCCTAATGTTATGCTAGCTTAATATTATAAATCGAACAAAAGGCTATACAGTTTTGTGCATCAACCTTACATCCTGCCAACATTTCTAACTTCTAGGGTCTTTTCCTTGGAATTAATCAGGCAAAAACTCACTATGGAAGAAGAACACTTTTTGAATTCTAGGAAGAGCTCAAATCTTATTTTTCCCTTGGAGGTGGGGCCATACACAGTCATGAGCAGGGTTGATTTTCCACTGGTTGGTAACTTACTCAAAGGCATGGAATTCTCTCTGGAACAGGCTATAAATTATGACCCACATCAAGTAATTTCCAAAATGAGGAATGCTCACAATTGTAAGCCCTTTAAGCACATTGAAATACCTAGGCTTAGAGAAGCGGCCAATTGGGATGATCTTCCTAACTCTACCATGATGGATATAAACATAAGACAAATCTCTGTCTCACCCCTGCCATGGGAAAATTCTCCCTAAAGGGAGTTTTCCAAAGTAGTTGCAATAGCTGGGAATGCCTCATCGTTGGTTCGTTATTCAGGGAGTTCAATGAAAAGAGGACTTTCAGAACCCATGGAGACTGATGAGGTAGATACTGGCAGCATGCCCAAAAGGCAGAAAACACAACAAGAATAGTAGTTAGTGCAGGTTAAGAGGAGAAGTATGAAGAGGAAAATGAAGAAGAAAAATGTGGAAGACCAGTAGAAACAAGAAGAGCCTGAAATAGCCAAGTTGCAGATCCAGGAGTATGTGTTTGGTGGACAAACTCCAAATAGGCATGCCTCTAAATAATATTGGTTGGAATCTTACTGAGAAAGGGCTGATAAAACTTTTAATGAGACTTCGAAGCTATATAATGAAGTAATACAGTTTCCTTACCCAAATGTGGCATTCAAGACTGTGAGAGATCATGCTACAGACACCCTCAGCCTGGCTTTGACAGTAGGAAACAAAGTGTCAGAGGTTAATGTGAACCTTGAAAAGGTTCCCACTACTAATATAATACACCTCAATAGAGAGACTAGGGACATCTTGAATACTAGATTACTGAAAGCCACAGTACATATATCCAAGCTGGAGGCAAGTAAAAGAAAAACTATAGACCTTTTGAGGAAGGTAAGAGTTGAAAACAAGGCCCTCAAGATCCAAATTAACAATTTGCATAATGAATCAGTACAAATAGATGGACCAGCACATAAGGGAGCTTTAGCTCAAAGATTGTTGGACGAGAAAGAAAAATAGATCCAAGTACTATAAAGGAATTTGAAAATCCCTTCCACCTAGCTCACTCACGTAGATGATTTGGATGAATTCGAAAAAGAGAAAGAGACATTGAACACTAAGATTAAAGATTGCAAGGCCAAGCTGTTGAAGCTCAAGGAGAAGGAAAGGTAGTGGATACCAAGCTTTTGAAGGAGAGTAAAAAGGAATTAAAGGCTACACTAGTAACAAAGGAAAAAGAGCTTCAGGAAAAATGCACAGAGATTGCAATTCAACCAGTAAATGTAGCTGGAGAAGTAGACACCAGTTCTCTTTCTAAGGCAATGTCCCAAATAGGCCTGAAAGATACAGAGCTTACTAAGTTAAAATAGCAGATTAAGGAGTTATAAAAGGAAAAATAAAAGGAGGAACAAGAAAAGGAAAAGATATAAGATAAATGTCAAGAATTAACACAACAAAATGCCAAATTAAGCCAGCAGGTGATTGGTAAATTGGCCTTGCAGGGTGCTAGAAATTTGATCTGGGATCAAGTCATTGCAGAAGCTAAGAAGTTCAGACCTTATATAGATTTCATCTTAGATCAAGAAAATTCTTTAACAGAGGCCAAGAAAAAGGTTACGACAGTTTTGGGAGAAGTGCAGAAAAGACCTGCAGTGATAGCAGAAAATGCTATTGCTTTTCTAAGCGCCTTGTCAGATGATCTAGCCAACCAATATAATTTCCAAAACATAGTTGCTATCATATTTGGGGCTAGAAAGGTAATTTATAAACATAGGATGGTGGACATTGTCGTTATACCAAAATCCTGTCACCATCATGTGATAAGACTCTTAACATACCTACTTACCCTGAATCCCAGCACTTGGAGTGGAAACTCATACCATTTTGTCAATATTTCACAAAAATGCTTAGCACCGTGCCTTCCCCTTTGTCCAAGAGCGGTACCTTGCTTGCATCGCCTATCCCTTGTTATCCACAAGCAGTGCCACCGCTTTTGGCCCTTAGTCCATAAGCGTTTCTTACCTGAACCGCTCTGTCATTGAAGGAGAAAAGTGGTACCCTGCGTAAAATGGGAAAAAGAGAATTTTCTTGAGGCTTCTAGATCATGAACCTCGTGTCCTCCCTTATCCTTATCATTGTGGGTCAATTGAGATCAAGATCCCCCATCCTAGGATCTTAGAGGCCACCTCATCCACAAATATCTCAACCATTCCTATCCATTGAGCCTTATAAATACAAGCCCATGTCCATAGTTGAGGGGAGAAGTCTTAAGGTATTGTTATGTTGTTGGATTGATTACTTGGCCCAAGCCATTGGAGAGCATAGAGAGCAAAAGTTGGAGCTTATGGGGATGACAGTGTTTGGTTTCATGGAGATGCGTGTCAACACTAAGGCTTAACTAGTTGTAAACTTCTCCATTTTTTCTTAATGCAAAGCTGATTTTCCTTCCACATTACTGTTGTTGTTTGATTTTACATGTATGTTGTTAGATTCCTTAGTCACTAACATGAATCAGTAGATTATATTCTGGCAGCTTTGATGTGTTTGCATGTTTAATCTGATTGTAGGTACACAGGGTTACTATCAAAGCATCACATTCTAGGTATCCACGACATCTAGGGAGGGTCTTCAACCTTTGTCCTTCATTTGTTCTAGATCTGAACCATTCAGACCAGTGGAACGCCTTATTGTCTGCAAAAGGTGAAATATTCCTGCTAACAACTGTCTAGGCCAAAGTTGGAATTATTGATCACAAATTTAAGGAGGCTGTCAAGTTATTTAAGCCACTGGTAAACAGAGGGATTCCTTTCTTCTGGGAAGAAAAGGGACCCTTATTGTCTTAGAAATATTATCTAGAGCGATTGGTTAGTTTTCGATCAGACAACAGCAAGTTTCGAGACATGAAGCAATCCTTGTCAGGAAGGACCGTCTTCGATAAGTTGGATAGCGAATTCAAAATGCTGTTTGATTTTAAAGCAACCTGTGCCAGAGCACCCGAGGCCTCATACACAGAAACTATGGAAATCAAAGTACAGATACTTGACATGGTTGTCGTGACTTTTCTTGGTCCTTATCAATGGAGGTCAATTCAGCAATATGGGTTGAACAAGTTTAGGATGCAGCCATAGAGGTGGCAATGACAGTGATGCAGGAAATTTTCTCCATGGACACACGCCTCCGATGATCACCTCTCCTAGAGCTTTGTACAGCTGTCACCAACCGGAGGATACATAAAAGGCTCTTGCGCATATTTTCTCCCACAGTCCACAGTTCATTTTTCAGTTTTATGTAAAACATGGTAGATACGTCACATCAGAGTTTGTTAGAAGTTGTTCTTCAGTTGTAACAAATTTTGATTCCCGAATGTCAGTTTAGGAAGTCCAAAATACTATAAATTTACCTCCTGAAGAAGGAGAGAGGGTTGGAACCAATGTAACTTTGTGTTGTATGCTTTCAATATTTTTCTAATAAAGTTGCAAAGCCGAAGTCGGTGCTTTTCACAGGGATTCATGTGTTGTTTTTTTTATAGTCTATTGCTTCCTTTCTCATGTGAATGTTTTCCATTTATCTCCCAATTATGTTTTCTTTCATGTCTGAAATAAGTGTATAACAGTTTGGAATTCATACATACTATGTTGCATCTGTTGTTTCAGATATCCACTAAAGCTTTCTTCTAACATTAATATAGAATTTATTATTTAATGTTCTGTGTTAATGGTTTGTTCTTGCTCTTCCTTTTCCACCAGACAATTATAATTTGACTACAATCAAATGGCTATCTTTCCTTTGTGTTAAAATCATTTGCATAAGTTCTGTTTATCTCCATTACACATCTTGACTCCATCGCCCAATGGTTCTATGTTCTGTTTCAACTACCCTTACAAACAATTCATATTTTCACTTGTACATATCTGGAATTGTTAATATTTGGTGAGAGATCCCTCTCAAAATAGCAGAAGACTAGTTCTCTCTTTGAAAGTGGTTCTGGTGTTACCTAGGAACGAGCCTTCCGCAACCTTTGGTTCAATTCCAGTGCTAGCACCATCATCACCATCATCTTCATCATGTTGATCATCATTGTCTTCATCCTCATGATAATAATCAACAGCATCATCATCATCATCATCTTCATCATCATCATGATGTTCATCATCAACATCATCATCATCATCATAATCATCATCTTGACTCCATCGCCCAATGGTTCTATGTTCTGTTTCAACCACCCTTACAAACAATTCATATTTTCACTTGTACATATCTGGAATTGTTAACATTTGGTGAGAGATCCCCCTCAGAAGAGCAGAAGGCTAGTTCTCTCTTCAAAAGTGGTTCTGATGTCACCTAGGAATGAACCTTTCGTAACCTTTGGTTCAATTCTAGTGCTAGAACCATCATCACCATCATCTTCATCATGTTGATCATCATCATCTTCATCATCATGATAATAATCAACATCATCATCATCATCATCATCATTATGATGTTCATCATCATCATCTTCATCATAATCATCTTCATCATCATCAACATCATCATCATCATCATCATCATCATCGTTTTCATCATCATGGCCCTCATCATCATCATCATCGTCGTCGTCGTCGTCGTCATCATCGTCGTCGTCATCGTCGTCGTCATCATGACCCTCATCATCATCATAATGTTGATCATCATTGTATTCATCATCATGATCATCTTCATCATCATCATCACTATCATGATGTTCAACATCATCGTCTTCATCATCATCATCACCACCATCATCATCATCATCATCATGTTGATCATCATTGTCTTCATCATCATGATAATCTTCATCATCATCATCATCATCGTCTTCATGATGATGATGATGATCATCATCATCATCATCAACGTCTTCATCATCATCATCTTCATCATCATGACGCTCATCATCATCATCATCATCATCATAATCACCATCTTCATCATCACCGTCTTCATCAGCATGACCCTCATCATCATCATCATCATCGTCGTCGTCATCATCATGTTGATCATCATCATATTCATCATCATGATCATATTCATCATCATCATCATTATCATGATGTTCAACATCATCGTATTCATCATCATCATCATCATCATCATCATCATCATGTTGATCATCATGATAATCATCATCATGATCATATTCATCATCATCGTCTTCATGATGACGATGATTATCATCATCATCGTCGTCATCGTCATCATGGTTGTCATCTTCATCATCATGAACTTCATCAGCATGACCCTCATCATCATCATGTTGATCGTCATCGTATTCATCATCATGGTCATCATCATCATCATTATCATGATGTTTAGCATCATCGTCTTCATCATCATCATCGCCATCATCTTCATCATCATCATCATGTTGATCATCATTGTCTTCATCATCATCATCGTGTTCATCATCATCATCTTCATCATCATCATGATCATCATCGTCGTCGTCATCGTCGTCGTCTTCGTCTTCATCATCATGACCCTCATCATCATCATCATCATCATCGTTGTCATCATCTTCATCATCATGACCCTCATCATCATCATCATCATCATCATCATCATCATCATCATCATCATCATCATCATCATCATCATCATCATCATCTTCATCAGCATCATCATCATCATCATCATCATAATCATCACCATCATCATCATCATCTTCATCAGCATCATCATCATCAGCGTCATCGTCATCGTCATCATCATCTTCATTGTCATCATCATCACCATCATCATCATCCACAAAACCATCTTCATCATTGTCATGTTCATCATCATCATCATCATTGTCATCATCTTCATCATCTTCTTCTTCATTGTCATCATCATCACCATCAGCATCATCAACATCAACATCTTCATCTTCATCATTGTCATCATCATCATCATCATCATCATCATCATCTACATCATCATCATCTTCATCGTCGTCATCATCATGATCATCATTATCATCATGATCATCATCACCATCATCAACATCACCATCTTCATCAGCATCATCTTCATCATCATCGTCTTCATCATCATCATCATCATCATCATCATGTTCATCTTCATCATCATCATCATCATCATCATCGTCATCTTAATCATCAACATCTTCGTCAATGTCATCATCTTCATCTTCATCGTCATCGTCATCATCATCTCCATTATCATCTTCATCATCATCATCTTCATCATCATCATCTTCATCGTCATAATCATCACCACTACCATCATCATCGTCGTCGTCATCATCATCTTCATCATCATCGTCGTCATCTTCATCATCATCGTAATCATCATCATCTTCATCGTCGCCATCATCAACAGCAGCAGCAGCGGCGGCATTAGCATCATCATCATCGTGGTCGTCATCATCATCATCATCATCATCATCATCATCACCACCATCATCATCATCATCATCATCATCTTCATCATCATCATCTTCATCATCATCATCGTCATCGTCCTTGTCGTATCGTCATCATCATCCTTGTTTTCATCGTCTTCACCATCATCGACATCTTCATCATCATTGTCATATCTCCCTCATAATATAAGTCTCAACATGTGAAAATTGCCTTACTTCAAAAGCAAGATAAGAAAATCATACAATACCAAACAACTGGCATTTTCAATGAAATATCGGAGAACAACCTTGATAATTTAATTCCACACTATCTTCCACATCAAACTATAATCATCATACTATAACTACATACCCCAACTATAAGTTCATGACCATGAATTTTGATCTCCTTACTTTATGAAACTGTGAACAACCTCAAAAGCAATCAAATTAGGTTACTCATAAAAAATCAATACAATCAAGATCCAATTCAACTTTAACATTACTCGATGTAAGAAGAAGGTATTGATGCAATATGACTAGATAAGTAGTTATCCAATGTTAAGGCATATTTGTAATTAATGAAGGCATGATTTAAGGATTAAGTAGGATCAATTCACTTATGGATGAATAACATGGCACATTAGATGGGGAAGTACACACATTAAATGATGGATAACAACCTAAAGGTAAGACAAGACAATTGTTTTAAATAAGGAATTGAATGATTGAGATTGGATTTATGGCCCTTGTCAACTTAATAAAACACATTTTACATTATCCACCAACTACATGATTTTATGACCTCCCGCACCTACACAACTTCCTCTATAGCATTTTGTCCATCCTTCGAACCTCCGACGAGTAAGAAAACAGAGGGAGATCGCTGTTGATTTGGAGAGATACATTACGCTGGGTTCGAGTTCGAATGCGATAAGGACCTCCGCAATAGTATTTCGTCCATCCACAGTATCAGGACCTCTGACGAGCAAGCAAATGCAAATAACTAGGGTGATTTGGATTCCTCTCTAGCATTTTATCCATCCACAGTATCAGGACCTCCGAAGAGAAAGAAAAGGGAGATAGGTT
Source organism: Pseudotsuga menziesii (assembly GCA_001517045.1). Classification (NCBI taxonomy): domain Eukaryota; kingdom Viridiplantae; phylum Streptophyta; class Pinopsida; order Pinales; family Pinaceae; genus Pseudotsuga; species Pseudotsuga menziesii. The sequence continues at coordinate 464,726 of LPNX010041574.1, forward strand.
ATTTGGAGGGAGCCAAGGGTTCGAGTTCAATTGCAAAGAGGTGCCCTCATTCTCGCACTGTATTATTTTATTGCTTGAGCTCTTTTGTACAATGATTTAACCCTTCACGTTCAATGAATTCTTTTTATAGGTGACTCCCAGGTTGGCTCCTTGCGTTGATTTTTCTGAATGAAAGGATGACTATGAAGGGCCTACGATCGGTAAGTCAATTACCAACCTTTCATTCACTGCCCTATATTGTTAACATTTCTCTTTATACAATATCCCCTCTTTACAAGATTGCTCTTTCTCCTCTTGCACTGCTATAAGCTCAGCTTTTTTAACATGATCAGTATCAGTTTTTCTTGTGCTAAGTCAGTTACCAACCTTTCATTCACTGCCCTGTATTGTTAACATTGCACTTTATACAATATCACCTCTATACAAGAATGCTCCTTCTCCTCTTGCACTGCTATAAGCTCAGCAATTTTACATTATCAGTATCAAGCATCTTTAATTTATGTTTTAGTACCTATCTTAAGGACACAATAATTTGGGGTTTAATTGAGTCTTTAATTTGTGATATTTACACGAAATCTTTCGTTTAGGAAAACAAGGTTTGCTATATTTATCAGAAGTTGTATTATAACTCATCAAGGAACTTTCTCTAAGGTAGGATTAAACCTTGGGGAAGGGGAGAAACCACTTAAACCAAACAAGTAGGTTGAAGTTTGGGGTTTGGTTTGAGTTACAATTTTAGGGAGATCACGACCTCTTAAGAGCTTCTAAAGCTCTAAGTTCATGTTCTAAGGTTTTAAGTTGACTCTCTAACGTTTGTCAAATTTAGATTATTCCTAATTTATTTGTCTATGTAGGGCATGAGTTGGTATAATATCCTACACGTTGGGGTAGGTTGTAAGTCCACTTGTCTAGGTGTAAGTGACAAATATTGCGCTCTTACTATTGATTCAAAATCCTGGGTTGAAGTGTTGAATTGGCAATTCTTTTTACTATGGGTTTTAAAGGATACATTGTGAGAGTATATGAAACTCTATAGGTTATTCAATTGGTTTAGACAGAATGGATAGTGGTAGGAAAATTATACAATAGGTAATGGGAAAAATACAATGAACATGCAACAAAATATAGACAATTTCATCTCCCAACATCTATACCCAATTGAATATTTTGCAAGTCCGATCTGCAACAACCTAGCAGTAGGACTCTGTTTGAATTTCTTCTAGATATAAGGAAATGAAATAAGTTCTTATCCAGTCTAAGGAATATTTCTTTGATAGTCTATGTCTCTGAACCCAAATTGTGGAATAAACTTGGACCAATATCACGATTCATCTTCATCCTTGAGAGTTTCCCATAAAAGTTGACAGTGGACCCTGAGTCATATCTAGTGAGTACCCAATGCCTTTACACAATCTAGGTACCTATAAACTTTGTCCAAGGCCAATCTGAATGTATAGAGGGAAAGAGGCTACATTTTCTCCATCTCATTATTAAGAGATTGTTTCCTTCGCCTGATATAGAGGATGGTTTCCAGCTCGTTATTAGCAATCCAATTTAACACAAGGATATGGATGGAGCTAAATGTAATGGTTTTAGAGAAGATAATAAAATTAGATATTGGTTTCCCTCTTTAAAATTTATTTTGTATTATTATATGAATGTTGTGTGATGCATAATGTTCAGTTAGCACTGTGTATTGCAATTTTTTATGTTACAATCATATGTGAATTCCTATATAATGGACATGTATGTTTTCACAAGCTTTGTAAAATTTCAAATAAGTCATATTAAGTCTACAATGTCCTTAATTAGCTCTCTGTCATTTCACATAGGTCTAGGAAGTGATTTGGGTGAGACCTTCCTCCCCTCTAGGAGAACTAAAAACATCAGTGCAATATACTACAATGGTACCATTTATTTGCCTCTGTGTGAGAACCTTAGTCTTAAATTTTGCACCAACAAACAATTTACTTGTTAGGACCGATTCTTAAACATGGATGTGCTAATTGAATGGGAAACTTGGACACAAAGAATCAAATCTAGGATTAGTGGGAAAATAGATTTGAATATATCATCCTACAAGAAGCTAGTTGTAGGGTTGGAATACCATAAAGCTTAAGGAGTATGTATTATGTAGAAGACCTGTATTAGGACAATAAAAAATTGTTTGGTGTAAGTTCTCACTAAGCCTATATAAGTTTCTTAATAGGGTTTCAAAAACCCCATAATATCAATATTGGAGGAAGAAACCAGTTTGCTACATTATTGCGGACCTAGTTAATTTGAACCATCTAGATCATTGACTGAATCAAATTGTTGAATTATAGTATTAGAACACAATTAATGTGTACATAGGCCCATTATGCATTTGTAATCTGCAATTTACTATTTCTTGGTGCAAAAAAATATATTATTTCATCCCCCATTTTTCAATGGTTCTCTGCAAGTCCCCCAGTGACTCCAAATAATTTGAGAACTCCAACATTACTCAAATCCTGGTAAATCAAAAGTAGGGGCAACAACGCCTCTTCGTGGAAATTCTTGTTATTTAACAAGGATAACAACTTCCACAACAAAAAGACTTTCAAACCAAAATCCATTGAAAATTTCCTTCGGTAAAACCTCTAGGAAATTCTTCACATTCAAGGCATGGATCCTGGGGTAAATGTTGTCGATATACATGTATGCCTGACCCCAAGGGCCTCATGGATTCGATCTTATGACCTCCTTCTGACTTTGGCATGGAAAGTCAAACCACTAGAATTATCCCTAGGGTTTCTGGCAAGTGCATTGGCTGGAATGTTAGTAAGCCATTGGTTGCACTTCCCTAATTCCCAATAAACATGTACTTCTGAAGTGGATCAACCCGCTTTTAGAGCTGTTGCTATAATGAGTATGCTAGGAAACTAGCCCTTTTAACGTTGTATCACATACATATCCACTTAAAACTAGGAAAGATGGTTTTAAGGCACCCACAACTGTCTATTTTCACACAAATTACATTAGAGAGACACCTAGAACAATCCATATGACTGATATTAGGTGAAATTATGCCCAAAATCATAATTTTACTGATGTTTAGCCTTCATGTATCCCAAAATTCATATTAGGGTAATTGTCATGACTATTTACAGTTAATTTAGCCCTAAAATATGCATGTGAATGAAGATTAAGGTTGTTTTCATGCCCAAACTTGTGTAAAAGTGCCCAAAACCTATGCAACAAGCTGGCATTCTGTTGTAACCATGCACAGAATGTTGGTTCAATCTACAAAAATGGCCCAAAGTTCATCTTTCATGCGAAGGTCTTATTTTTTGTCCTTTCCTCATTGTTATGTTGCCCATAATACACAAAAATCACCTTTGAATGCTCATGGCCTAAAAATGGCCTCGAAATTTACCCCCAAGATACACATTCAAATAGATTTTATTTTGATCTGTACTTGGTTTTCATTTTTTAAAGTATTAGACAGGGGTTTGGATAATTTTTGTGTTGTATGGCATATAAAGAAAACATAAAATTTTGGACAACAAAAGGAAAAACAACACAAATTGATCCATAAACCTGTCGAGCACCCTATATGCAAGTAAATTGCTACCAACATACAGAGTGTACATTATTTATTGTCAATCTAGGAAAGTCTTGTATTTCAAGGATGAAATGCACAGTATATGCTTAAACACAAAGTCACTGCAATTGAACAATACTATCCTCTGTTCAACTATGCTCATCCCAAGAATCTGTGTAATCCCACTTATCTTCTAAATGCTACAATCACAATTACCTTCTGCTATGATTTAATCTAGAAATGGAAAGATAAACATAACATCCAAATTACAATTGCAAATGAAAGGAAATCTTTTTCGCATCCTTGAATAATTAATTCACCTATTCAATCTGATTACTCTAGAAAACCACAAGCGTAAATTGAATATTGATCTAGGAATTCAAATGCAAAGATTGAGTCAGCTACTCTAAGAAACTGAAGTGCAAGAATGAGATTCAGTAATCATAACAATAAAAAAAAGTTGCAGAGATTCATGGAACAACAACTAAAGATCTTAGGATGAACAGAGCTATTACAGTTACCACACGAATGGCATAAAAGGTAATTATCTACTCAGTCGACTGTCACACTATACCACTACAGATCTTCAAGGAATACAATCGCAACACACTGTAAATCAATACTTACCACAGCTTCTTACGAAAGGAATAGAATCAACATAACATCACACAACAAATGAATTAAAAATTCCTAATTTAACTTAGCAATATTTGTGGAAGGAGGACCTAGCCTTCACACAGAGATGCTGGCTGAACAGGCAAAGAAATCTTAAATCAGAAGTAACTCCTTGTATTAAAAGACAGAGTGGTTACACCCTTCCTCCTCATAGCTAATACAGTAAATGAATTATATGTTCAGTAACCCCTTGGGTCGAGACAATTCTCCATATTTATACCATGTGGATCGTAACATCTGATCCTATTATGGGGCAGCCATGAATATCTATGATCTTCAGGCGCCCTAAATGATGGTAGCTGTTACAAACATGGCATGATAAGAAAATGGAAAGCAGAAGAAAACTGTTAATCACCCCAGGAGTAGCGATATCTTCTGATTACAACTACACCCAAGCAGCAATGTACTATGGATCTCCAAATATGGTGCATTATGTTATAGCTTCCTTGTCACAACTCTGTCCGAGATATTGCATTAGAACCACCTTCCTTGGGTAATGATAGTATGGCTAAGGATCATCTTGAGCAGTGAATATCCATCCTTTTCAAGACTTGTTCAGCCCAATCTTCCTGCAGTCCACTTATCTCAAACTACCTTTATAAACAATAATATGTTAGCACATTTGAGAGATACACCGCTTTAATTATCACAATCATAAGTATTAATAAAATAAAGCAATGACCGTAAAGTTAAAAGATTGCTCTCGCTGCTGGCTGCGCTAGGGCTCGCTGGGCGTGATTTGAGGCTTCGTTGGGAGTATGGCAGCGCCTGGGGGTGGGGAGGCCGCCCCCCCCCCCCTTCCATTTCTGATGCAGATGCCTTCAGCAGGCTTTTACAAAGCAGAGGCAAGATAATTTCCCCTCCGGAGATCCCGAAATTCATAAAGAAACTAGATGAAATACCAGAAATATCCCTCCCTGAAGAAAAACCAATGAAAATAGCTGTGGCTTTGGCGAAACGAGGTCTCGTGGGTCAGTTCATGGGACTATGGCCCTCCACTAAAACAACGGATGAATGGATATAGAGAAATTGGAATCCCAATCTGAAACAGGGAGTGACCTGTTACCCGGTAGGGCGAGGGTTCTTCATTTTCGAATTTATCTTAGAATAAGATTGGGATTTAATCTTTAGGAATGGCCCCTACTTCATGGGGACACAGGGATTATACCTGAACAAATGGATGCCAGACTTTGACCCCTCGGTCGATCTCCCCAAGGAAGTGCCGGTATGGGTCAGGCTCCCCATCCTCCCGGTGCATTGTTGGGACATTGATTCCCTTCAGAGAATAGGGAATGGAATCGGTCATTTCATTGACAAAGCTGATAATAAAGGCCAGTACACCTTTGCCAAAATTTGCATGGAAGTTGACCTGGAAGCCGGTCTCCCTGAGGAAATCAAAATAAAAGTTGGATCATGGACTCATTATCAGAAACTGGATTATGAGCACCTGCCTTTCAAATGCAGGAATTGCCAAGAACATGGCCACTTCCAAAGATACTGTCCCAAGCTCGCGGTTGAGAAAGAAGATGGAGAAGGATGGCAGAAAGTTAAAAGGGGGAAACCCTTGAACATCCCCAGAAGCAAGGAGAAAACAACCCAGGTTACTCCAAGTGAAGGCAGACCAAAAACTTCTAACCAGGAAGAGACTAATGCAGCCCAAAACCCTGAAAATATCCCAGAAGCTGAAGATGTCCGGGCACCTCAAGACCCTTTCGATCCTTCTCTCCAAGCTGGGGTCGCCAGCCCTTCCAAAGAACACATCAGTCTAGGCTCGACCGGAGCTGATACCTCCGAGGAAGGTGACACCGAACCCAGCAGCCAGTCAGGTACTCCAGATCAACCAAAGCGCGGCCGAAAGACAGAGAGGAAGAGAAGGGAAGAGCAATCCTATAAGGACATGGTCCAAGGCTCTCAACACACCATCCTTGAAATGATGAACACCAGATCTGGGCTGAAGCTTGGAATGACCCCAAAAGGGGGTCACCACCCTACCCCAGGCAAATAATGCAGTACGTCTCCTAGAACTGCAGAGGACTAGGCAGCCCCCTGAAAGAAGAAACTGTTAGAGATCTTGTAAGAATATCGTTGCCTGAAGTCCTTCTAATCCAGGAGATGAAGCTAGAGGAGGATGATCTTCTCTGTGTATGCAACTCATTTTGGAAGAAAGGCCCGGCTAGGGCTGTAAGTGCGAGAGGAGCCTTGGGAGGCCTGGCAACCTTCTGGGACTCTGCAAAGCTAGACCTGATTGAAGAAGAAAGAACCACCCATTGGTTATTTACCAAGCTTCTTCATAAAGATTCTAGCAACCATGTAAGTCTTTTCAATATTTATGTTCCTGTCTCTTTTGCTGAAAAAAAAGACTGTTGGGACTCCTTAAAATTGTTTCTTAATCTCCATAAGCATGAAAATTTAGTGTTGGCTGGAGATTTGAATGTAACTCTTGCTTTAACCGAGAAAAAAGGGGGATCAATAGTGAGGGACCCTGCTAGATAATGGGTGGAATATTTGATGCTATAATGGGACCTCGAAGACATCACTCCTGAAAAAGGAAAGTACACTTGGTCAAATAAAAGATTAGGACCCGGTCACATTGCTGCCTGCCTTGACCGTTTCCTAATTTAGTCCTCCTTCCTAACCCTAGGGCTTTTGGCCTCCTAAAAAATCCTCCCGCATTACACCTCTGATCATAACCCGATCTCCCTATCTCTCCATCTTGAAGAAAGATTAGGTCCTATCCCTTTCCAGTTTAGCCCAATTTGGGTTACCCAGGAAGGCTTCTTTGACATTGTTTCTAGTTCTTGGAAAGGCATGGTTCATGGATCCCCTTCCTTTGTCTGGGAAGAAAAGCTCAGAAGACTCAAAGTAGCCCTGAAAGACTGGGCTAAAGGTCTAGGATCTCCTATAGCTGAAAGGAAAAGAGCCCAAAAGGCCTTGGAACAGCACCAGTTAATGTTGGAAGAATCCACTCTCACTCCTGCTTTGTTATCTCAGGAAGCTGAGCTTCAAAGGGATTACCATAAAGCCTGCAGAGCGGAGGAAACCTATTGGAGAGTCAAATCAAGAATGCTTTGGCTTCAAGCTGGAGACAAAAATACCACGTTCTTCCACAAGCAAGCCCAAGCCAGAAATATTTACAATACCATTAATGAAATCCAGTCTCAAGGCCAAGTGATTAAAGACTTTCGAGGCATTAAGGAGGCAGCCCACTCCTTCTTTAAATTTCTTTATTCTACCCCTGACCAGGACCCTATGGAGCCGAACTCTTATCCTCTCTCAGAGATCCCAAACTTGGTTAATGATGAGGACAACCAGCAGCTGAATAGCCCTATCAGCATTCGAGAAATTAAGAAAGTCCTTGACAAAATGGACCCAGACAAAGCTCCAGGACCGGAGGGATTCACAGCCTGGTTCTTCACCTCTTGCTGGGACATAATAGAAGAGGACCTATTCAGAATGGTGCAGAAAGCTCAGAACTGTAACAAATTAGGGGGCAGCACAAACTCCTCCTTTTTGGCACTCATTCCAAAAGAAAAAGGAGCTAAAACCTTCAACAGATTCAGGCCAATTTCCCTATGTAACACAGGTTATAAAATCATAACTAAAATCATGGCTAACAGGCTTAAAAAAATTCTACCTAAGTTGATTCCGGAAAACCAAGGGGGGTTTGTGAGAGGAAGACAAATTTTGGATAACATCATCCTAGTGCAAGAAGCTATCCACACCAGCTACAAGGAAAAGGAGAAGGGTATGGTGGTAAAACTGGACTTGGCCAATGCCTTTGACAGAGTTAGGCATGAGTTCCTTTTTGCAGCCATGAGGAATTTTAGATTCAACCAGAATTTCATTATGTGGGTCAAAGCTTGCATCTCAGCTCCTTGGATTGCCCTGCTGGCTAATGGGTGCCCCGCTGATTTTTTTCAGGCCTCAAGAGGATTAAGGCAAGGTTTCCCCCTCTCCCCAGTTCTGTTTGTCATTCAAGCCGTTGTCCTGAGCTATCAGCTGAATAGAAGTCTTCAAAACAAGTCTCTTTCTGGCATCAAAATCGCCCCAAGGGTCAAGGAGGTCAACCACGCCCAGTTTGTTGATGATACTCTTCTAATGGGAGCTGCCAATCTCATTACTGCCAGGAACTTTAAAACAGAGCTGGACTATTACCAGAATAGTTTCGGAAGTGAAATAAACTTCCTCAAAAGCAAAGTCTACGCCTGGAACTGCTCTCCCCATGAAATTCTGGAGATTGCTCGGATTTTTGAAATGGAAGGCATCACCAATTGGGACTCATTCTCTTACCTGGGAATTCCCATTATCAAATCTGCTCTAAGGGTTGTCCATTGGCTGCCAATGCTGGACAAATTAAAAAACAAGATTCTAGCGTGGGGGGAAAATAGGCTAAATAGAGCTGGCAAAGTGATCTTAATGAATTCAGTCCTCACTAGCCTTCCAATCTTTCAATGCTCAATGCTGCTAGCGCCCAAATCTATCACAAACAGAATCAATGAGCTTCTCCGTAGATTCCTGTGGGAGGGTGGCCGGAACAATGAGAAAAAACTCCATCTAGTTAGTTGGGAGAAGATCACCAGACCAAAAATGGAAGGAGGCCTTCAGATAAGAGACGTGGCCACCCAAAATCTCGCTATGGGAGGAAAAATTCTATGGAAAATAATCACAGGCAGAAAAACCTGGAGCAAGCAGATTCTCAAGAAGAAATACTTTTCAGGAGATAGGCAAAGATGCCTGGAAAGAGCCACGAAACTGGAGAAAGGCTCCCCGGTGTTTTCCCTCTGCAAACGTGCTCTCCCATTCTTCACGCCGAAGCTCACGTGGTCTCCTAGCAATGGGGAAAAAATAAATATTTGGGAGGACTCAATCCTCAGGGAGCAGCCTCTCATCAATCAAAGCAATTTGGGCAATATTAAAGATTGGCTCCAAGCAAATAATTGCAGAACGCTGAAGGACATCTCAGTCTGGCACAATGATGAGGACGAGTCCTGGGAAAACTGGAACCTGGGCGATTTTCCCCACGAATTAGAAGAGGAAGCTGCTACTCTGCTGAACTTATTGCAAGGTAAATCTCCCATTAGTGCCAACGCCAAAGACAGACGCAGCTGGGGATCTCGTTCTGGCACGTACCCTACATCTGAGGGCTATGCTACGATTCTGGAGGTGCCGTGGGTCCCCCCCAACCCAGGGCCGTGGAAAGCTCTTTGGCATTTCGTCTCAATCCCTAAAATTGACATTTTTACCTGGACTGTCCTCCACAACAGCATATTGACTGGTGAAAAACTGAAGAGCAAAGGCTGGGAAGGGCCATCCCGGTGCCCTCTGTGCAACCAAGCTGAAGAAACCAGTGATCATTTGTTCATCTCCTGCGAGTATACAAAACAGGTTTGGAATTGCATGCTTGGCTCAATCGCTGTTAATTGGCCCATATCCTTCAAGGATCTGATCAGTAGCTGGATAGCTATCGCCCCCTTCAGCTTTAGCAAAAAAGATAGGCTCAAGGTAGCGTGGATGTGGACCCCGAAGTTTCTGTGCTGGAAAGTTTGGCTGGAAAGAAACAATAGAATCTTTAAAGAGAAACGCAGACTCCCTAATCAAGTGGCTATTAAGGCCAGGACTATGCTCTCTGAAGCTTTGAGCATCAAGACTAATCTCAGAAATGAGGCTGCCCTTTCTCCCGAAGAAGACCGCTGGTTAAAGGAGATCAATGCAAACCAGCAAAGTAATATCACTTCCAATCCTCCTCATAAGGCCCGTTGGGAAATCAGGCTGGAAGAACAGGAATTTATCAAGTGGAGATCAGCACTGGAAGATTGGTGCCTTTTCTTTGACGGGGCCTCGAAAGGGAATCCCGGTCAAGCTGGAGGAGGAGGTATTATATTTGATCCGTTCGGCACTCCCTGCGTGTCCTATGCCTGGGGCCTAGGCCATGCCTCTAACAACCAAGCGGAGTATCTTGTGCTGTGACAAGGGCTGGTTCAAGCAAGAAAGATGATCATTCAGAAGTTGACTATTTTCGGTGACTCGAGGCTGATTGTCAAGGCCTTATATACCAAGAAGATGACTATTGATATAGGCCTGGCCCACATTCATAGAAAAGTCATTCTCATGCTTAAGCAATTCAGGAACCATAAGGCTTACCATGTTCTAAGGATCCTCAACAAGCTCGCTGATACGAAAGCCAACCGCGGCACTACCCTGAGTAAGGGGCAGCTTATTGTAAACAATGAAAGATCAAATCACTTGCTCCCCTAAGATTATCAAGGCTGATCTCCCAAGTCCAGTGGGCACATCCCAGAGCATAAAGAAGACTAGTTCAGCATCTTTTGAAATGAATTGTTCAGGCCCTGGCAGCCCATTTTCCAGTCTCTAAATAAAAATAACCATTTTCGTAAAATAAAAATAAAAAATAATAAAGCAATGACCAGTCATACCTTGGTAGTTTGAAGAGTAGAGTGGGGATAACATAGGGGAAGAAGAGGTAATTAAGGGTGGTTAAAAGAGGCCATTTCTAGGCTTAACATCTCCCCCCAACTATCCTGTTGCATGTCCTCATGCAACAACCTACATCATTCAGAATCGAAATCTTGTACTGAGCTCTGTTTGTGAAGAGAGGAAAAGTTGTAGGGGAACTCAGGCACCCCTTCTTTCTCTAAGAACCTTCTGTGAGTAGTCCAATACCTCCAACATCGCTGCTTCTCTACCTTAGTTAGTGATAAGTCCACTCTATATGGTTTTGCTGGCCACCAGATGAGGGGGAACTTAAAATTCAAACCCAACCAATTAACCCCACATTCCCTGATACATCCAACATAGCCCTTGACCCTGGAAAGTGCCTGTTCAAAATTCCTGAAACAATAAGGGTCTCAGCTTCTGAGTATAGGAGAGGAAACATGCCATTTGTGCTTACTCCCTTCTAATGTTGCTTGCTGGTGTATGGAAATTTAGTTGGTGCAAGTAGAGATCACTTCCTCCTGAAGTTCCATTATGTGCTGAGCCTGGATAGGACATGAAAGCAAACTCTTATACCGAGCAAGAAGAATACCAGGATTCTAAGGCTCACTTTGAACCCACAAGTTAGAGTGAGCTTCATTGTGAGAAAAGGTTTGAAAAGACCTTTCCCACTGAGCATGATTGCTCACAAAAGAAGAAAAATCCCTCAGCTGAACATCCCCTAAAAAAGGGATAGGATTTGAATGGTGGTCCAGAGGGCAAGCCATCTCATGCAAGTAGAGTTCACACAGCAAATTTTCATCTTCAAAATTACTTCCAAAAAACGTCTCCAAAAACTTTGCTGAGGTCGTTATTTCAAATGACTTCCCTTCTTTCACAGCTTTCAATTTAAACCAAACAAACTGTTCAAACAGGAAAACGGGGTAAGAGGAAGAAGGCATCCTGGTGCCTAGGATTTCTTGAGAGAGAGCATACATCTGCTCTTTTTCCTTCTGCATGAATTGGAACTTTTTTAGCTCTCTCAAATTGCTCTGTAGCTCTTCTTCCCAAATTCTCTGGGTCATACGTTCTTCTACCCAATTCTCTTCCAATCCCCTAATAATTTTTCTATGCTCACTAAGAGAAATCATCCCTCTCTGGTATTCCTCCACCTGGCTCTTCCATTTGATCACCTCCATTCTCAGAATTGAGACTTCTGTTGTAAGGTTTAGGATTTCCTCTTTATGATGTTCCTCTTTGTCTGAGTCCAGGTCTATAAAATTTCTAAGGGGATCAGTCCTCACCTTATCGCTTGATGTGCCCCTTTTGGCACCCTACACATCCGAAGCTATTTTTAGAGTTGTTGGTTCTTTTGTGACAGCAACTTCCTCTGGACCTCTTTCACCATCCACATCCATCACTCCTAGAGACACTAGTTCTTGTGTGTCAGTGTCTTCTTTTTGGGTGCCCTGCACATCTGAAGTTATTATGAGAGTTGTTGGTTCTTGTGTGACAGTAACTTCCTCTATACTTTCTTCAACAGCCACATCCATTACTCCTAGAGACACTGGTTCTTATGTGACAGTGTCTTCTTTGTCCTTTTGCTGCTAAGATTATATGTCTTCTTCAGTGTGCAGCTACTCCTCAAGGATTTCAGTATCACCTGAGAATTGTGTTTGGACTTGTTCGTCTTCATCCAATGCATATCAGGGATAGTATCCACTTCAAGGTTATCTTCTAGTTGCATTTCAAGAGTCCCTGCTGCAACCTCCAAGGATGTTGGTTCTTGTGTGACAACATCCTGGTTCACTTCTTCATCTCCTTCCTGCTGCATTTCCTCTTCTATGATTTATGTGTCATGGAAACATTCTGGAGTTGTAATACAGATTTCTTTACTAAACTCCAGAGTGTCCCCAATCCTAAGTTCTTCTTTCATCTGGTCAGCTATTTGGACAAGCACACTCAGGGATGTTAGTTCTTATGTGATAGCACCCTGTTCAATCTCATCATTGTCTTGCCTTTGTGGTTCTACTTCTATAATTTCTGTGTCATGGGAGCACTCCGGGGTCAAGCTACAATCTTCATTCCCCCTATTAGGCATGATTTCCTCCCTTGGTTCCTATGTCCCAAAGTTGGTGGCAACTTCAGCAAGAATATTCAAAGATGCTGGTTCTTGTGTGACATCATCTTCTTTTTATGTAGCTCCCTCTATTGTAGGTGCAGACTGTTGTGTTGTACAGGCATGAATTACAATCTTGTGGCATGCTTCCTTAAAAATTTCCCCACAGGTGGGATATACCACTCTCTCTTCTTCCTTGCCAGGCTCAGTAGAATTTGATCCCTCCAATTGGTCTGCAGCCTCCACCAATGTGTGCATTTTCCTTTCCCCCTATTTTTTGCAGGTTTCTTTCCAAGTTTCCAATTCCCTTCTAAGTATTTGGACTTCCTCTTTTAATAGTGTATTCTCAAACAAAAGTCCTTCTATTTGGGGCTCTTCCTCGACCGACCCTTGTGGGGCATCAATTGGCCTAGGCTCAAGAGTAGGGAACTCAATCTGTGCCTCTAACATTGCCCATCTTTTTCTTGTTGCTTCTGCTACTGCAACTGACCTGGTTATTTTCCTTCTTATTGGTGGGGTTATCTTAATTTCATCAATTAATCTCTTCCTTTTCTTTTGTGGTGCTGGTATATCAGGATTCACAGCTGAGGTAGAAGGAATGTCCCCAGTTCTAGCATTTTCCTATTCCTTAGGCTGTTCTTCCTCAATCAAATTTCATCCCCACTCAGGTGAGGATTCAATGGTTACCAGCTCAATATTTCCTTCCATTGCTATGGATCTATCACCTTCAGGTTCAATTGTCACAGCATTTAGTGCTGCTCCAATTCCACCTTCTGTTGTCGGAGCTACCCTGTTATTTGGGTCTTCCACAGGATTTTTATCTACATCCTCTCTCAATTGCTCTATTTGTGCCCCTAGTTGCTCTTCTTCTGATCCAGTTTCATCTCCCCCCCCAACTACATTAGAGGGGCTCCGGTCCTCCTGTTGTGTTTTGTGTCCCCCCAGCTATGGATGGGCCTGTTCTTGTTCTACTGGAACACCGGGCAAAGGAGTGGGTTCTTGAGCTCGAGCTGTAAATTGATCCTAGGTGATATTATGTTGAGCAAGGGTCCTCAAGCTAATTAGTTTGATGAGGCCATGGTGGGTCAGTGAGGCAAGTGGATGCTTAGCGACTTGAAAAAACCCTGCCATATGATGCAAATCATGAAGCAGATAATATGGAATGTTCAACAAAATCCTATGGCGGAGATGAGATAGTAAAGGCAGTTCAGAATTATAAACAATTTGGCACCTACCTTCACAAGTGATGTATTTCTTGAGGAAGATAGCAACCTGGTCCCATGGCTATGGCAATGATTACAGTGCTATCCCTCTTCTTGACCTTTGAACCTGCTCCCCCTCTATTAAAAAGTATTGCAATGCTGTAGTAGTGGGTACTCGACGTCCAAACCAAGCCCTTCCCACCTGAGGGATGGCAGTGACCTCAGATATAATGGCCTCAGAAACTTCGATGCACAACCCCCAAACCTCTGATTAAGTTTCTGTGACGTTTAGAGCAAATTGTAAGGTTGCTTCACAATTGAATCCGTCCAGATGTTCAAAAAATTCTATCCAACCGGTGGCTTGAAAGATGGCAACGACCACAGCATTTCTCCTCAGCGCCTGTGTATTTGAAGGTTCGTAACAGGATGGAATCCCCATGGTTATGGCTTCAGACTGAATTTCCTATTCCATAGATTACAGATTTCGACAATAGAGATTACGGCACAGAAGATGCACGGATCGCTGAGAGGAGATGTTAGGCAATGGGCAAATTTGGAAAGTTTCAGCACACTAGATTATTTGAAATTTCATTCCGAATTGGGGAAGGTGGCGGTTATTAGTCTTTACGTCGCACAGGTGAAAGAGTTAATTAGGAAATAATGGGAAAAAAATAGAGGTACGACTGATATTGTTAAATCATATTAATACTTAATCACATGATTAATCAAAGCCATACCTTTGAGACTGCGCGATGGATATCCTTTGGAAAATAATGGAACGTGTGGTTGCTGACGTTGCGGAAGCTAAACTTGTGTGCAGTCATTAATTATAATCATTATAACCGAGATACTACAATAATTCTTTCCACCAGTGAAGCGCAAACCATCACGTCCAAATGGTCAGAATGATGAAAAAAAATGTCACCTTATGGACCAGATTGCTGGCATGAGGAGGAGGAATCGGAGCCATATCTAAAGGATTTAATGGCATAGAAAATAATTTTCCAATAACACAGGAGTTACCACCAGAGGTTATGAAGAAATTGAAACAGAGACACGGCCCTTAATGCTGGAAACATTAGCCAAATATAGCGGATTTGCAGCTGCCAAAAAAGATGTCGCGGCCGTTGGAGAAAGAATCACGTTTGTCGGGAAATATGTCGTAACCATCGTAAAAAGGTTCACGGCTTCCAGGAAAGGTGTCGCAGCCGTCGGAAAAAGGATCATGGATACCGAGAAAAGGAAAGTTGCAGCCGTCGGGAAAATATTCATGGCTGCCAGGAAAAATGTCGCAGCCGTCGGAAAAAGGTTCATAGCTGCCGGGAAAAGGAATGTTGCAGCCGTCGGGAAAAGGATCACGCCGCTGAGAAAAATAATGTTGCATCCGTCGGGAAAATATTCACGGCTGCCGAGAAAGATGTCGCAGCTATCAGAAAAAGGTTCATGACTGCCGGGAAAAGGAATGTTGCAGCCATCGGGAAAAGATTCATGGTTACAGGGAAAGATGTCGTAGCCGTTGGAAAAAGGTTCATGGCTGTCGGGAAAAGGAACGTTGCAGCCATCGAGAAAATATTCACAGCTGCCGGGAAAGGTGTCACAACCATCGGGAAAAGGTTCAAGGCCGTCGAGAAATATGTTGTAGCCGTCGGAAAAATTTATTTAAGGAAAATAAAATATGGCGCGGGAAGGCACAGGAAATGATTCCCGTTCGACAGGCCTAATATAATCATACCCCTGGGCGCTTCCCTGCAATTCTTGGAAAAACAACAGGAAACAAAGAAGATCAAATGCAAAAGGAAAAAAATAATATAATGAAATAGGAAAAAAAAAAACAACAATTATTTATGTACATTAATTCAAGCGCAATTTATAGTGATCACTTAAGGATTGACAGAGGCAGAGAGAAGTTCCTGCCCTGGTGCTAACTGATAATCTGGGTCAGCTGCAATTTGTGAGATAAATGCATATTTTGAAATCAGATTACGGTACATTTGTAGCCTGTGACCATTAGCAAATAATGGTACACGGTTTTCATCAATGGTCACCAGGTGGACAGTGCCGTTATCAAATACCCTATCTACCAGATATGGGCCTAGCTACCTTGTGCGTAATTTTCCTTTGAAATCTCTTTTGAATCTAGAATCGTATAGTAATTCCCAGTCTCCCTCATAGAAGACCTTCTTTTTAATAAATTGGTCATGCCAATTGAATCTCTGTTGCTGGATTAACACAGTCTGGTCTACTGCAGCTAATTGATTCTTGTCTAGTTCGTTTAGCTGATTTAATCTTCTTTTCTAGGCTTCAGTTACATCCAGATTCACTTCAGTGGCTATCTTCAGAGTCTTGATTTTGAATCCAATTGGAAAGATGGAAATTTTTCCATACACTAGATCATAAGGAGAGAAACCTGTGGTGTTACGCCAAGTCGTGTGATATGCCCACAGTGCTTCTGGAAGCCTGTCATCCCAATCTTTTCGATGGCTCTTAACAGTATTGGTAAGGATAGCTTCAATAACTTTATTAGTACTCTCCACCTAGCCATTGGCTTGGGGATGGTAGGGTGAAGTTACCCTATGCTGAACATGATACTTCCGTAGCAGGGCTTCAAATTGATGCGACATAAACTGCAGTCCCCCATCGGTAACTACTTCCTTAGGAACCCCAAAACGGGTAAATATTTCACTATATAGAAAATCAATCACAGCCTGGTCGTTAGCCTTAGCCAAAGCTACAGCTTCTACCCACTTGGTCATATAATCGGTATAGACCAAAATGTAGGCTTTCTATTTGGAATGAGGGCTAATAGGGCCAACGAAATCCAGAGCCCATCTATCAAAAGGTTCAAGTACTACTTGAGGCTGTAGAGGCATCTGATCTAATCTGTTGGGCTGGCCCATCGTTTGGCAGCTGTCACAAGACTGAACATACCCTTTTTCATCCCTGAAAAGAGTTGGCCAATAGTAGCCCATCCTCAGTGCTTTGTGCCCTATCCATCTGTCTGCAAAGTGTCCCCCACAAGGTTCATCGTGACAGGCTTTCAGTATATGAAATATTTCATCTTCCCTTACACACCTTCTAATATCAAGATCAGGACCTGTGTAGAAGAGATGACCATTTATCCAACAATACCTGGCACTTTGCTGGATGATTTTCCTCTTTTCTCTTTTAGACATATGTGGCGGGAGCTTTCCTGCAACCAGATAAGTAGCGACATCTGCATACCAAGGGAAATGTGCTGAAAGTGTGAATAGATGTTCATCTGGAAACTAGTCCTCAACAGGAAAATCATCATCACTGTTAGTGAAACGAGATAAAAATTCAGTGACAACATTTTCTTTCCTAGGTTTATTTATGATGGTAATATCAAATTCCTGTAATAATAAGAGCCACCTGGTCACTCTGGCATTAGTGACTATTTTGTTCATTAAATATTTAATGGCAGAGTGGTCAGTGTGCACAAATGTAGGATACCCAGTAATGTAATGTTGAAATTTATTAATGGAGTAAACGATATCTAAGAATTATTTTTCAATGATAGTATAATTAAGTTCAGCAGGGGCTAAGTTTTTACTAATATAATAGATTACATAGGGTACTTGACCATCCTGCTGTCCTAAAACTGCTCCAATGGAAATATCAGAAGCATCTGAAGAAATATGAAAGGGTAGGGTCCAATTAGGTCCTCTTAAGATAGGAGCTGTGGATAGCTTCTCCTTAAGCTTAACAAACACTGTCTGGCATGCTTCACTCTAAAAAAACTGCGCATCCTTCATTAACAGAGAAAACAAAGGAGAAGCAAGTTTGGAAAAAATTTCTATAAATCTTCGGTAGTATCCAGCATGCCCCAGGAAACTTTGCACCTCTTTTTGAGTTGCAGGGGTAGGTATATTTTTTATCACCTTGATTTTTGAGGGGTCCACCTAAATGCCATTGACAGAGATGAAGTGCCCCAACACTACCCCTTCACTCATCATCATATGGCACTTTTCAGTGCTTAAAGAGAGTTGGGTCTATTCACAGCGAGTTAAAACTTTCTTTAAATTTTCCAATGCTTCCTCAAAATCCCTGCCGTAAGGAGTAAAATCGTCCATAAAGATTTCCATACTATCATTAACTAACTCAGAAAATATGCCAATTAGAGCTCTTTGAAAGGTTGCTGGTGCATTACATAAACCAAAGGGAAGCACTCTATAGGAAAATGTTCCCCACGGACAAGTGAAGGTAGTTTTATCCTAGTCCTCAAGAGCAATCTGAATCTGATTGTACCCGCTAAACCCATCCAGGAAGGAGAAGAAATTCTTCCCCGATAGGGTGTCGAGTACTTGGTCAATAAAGGGAAAAGGGAAGTGGTCCTTTTGTCTGGCTTTGTTCAACTCCCTATAGTCGACACAGACTCTCCATTTACCATTTTTCTTGGGTACAATTACGAGTGAGGAAACCCACTCGCTATCTGAAATAGGATATATAAATCCTGCTTCCAAGAGTTTCTGAATTTCTTCCTTCACTATGTCCCTAAGATTGGGGTTCATTCACCGTTAAGGCTGACACACAGGCCGGGAGTCGTTTTTAATATAAATATGATGGGTGCACATATTAGAGGAAATACCCCTCATATCTGTATACTCCCAGGTGAACGCCCCCTTGTGTTCTTTCAAGAGACTGATCAGGTGCTTATGTTCATCTAAGGAGAGATTAGGATTAATATTCAAGGTTTTTCCAGACTCTACCTCAATAGGAATACTTTTTGAGTTTTTCAATACTGGGATTATGTGTGTGTCACCGACTAGTGTTTCTTCTGTGAGATTTTCTTGTTCTTCCTTACCCAAAGTAATGTTCAGGATTTGATAAACTTCTTTATCAACTGAAGTGGGTTCACTAATGAAATTATTAATAGCATCGTCTTTTGTTTCATTCTTAAAAGTTAAGGCCTTCCCTATAGTTAATAGTGGCTGAACATCCTCCTCTTCCTCTGGCTCTATCCAAAAAGAGGTTTCAGCTTCTAGACTTGGCCAAGCTGGAGGATAAAGGGTGAGGTTCTTCATCTTGGTGCCATCAGATATGGTCATAGACCCAGATCGACAGCTAATGCAAGCATCAATTGTGTCCAACCAAGGCCTTCCCAGGATTAATGGGTGTCCTCCTAGCTGCGACTTTGATTGTAACAACAAGAAGTCAGCAGGATATTCCCATGAATCAACTGAGATGACGAGATCATCCAGAACTCCTTCAGGTTTAATGGTAGATCGGTTCACCAGTTCTAAAATAGTGGGGATCAGCCTAAGATTAGTAAGCCCCAGTTTTCTTACAGTCTCAATTGTTATGACATTAATCGCTGCTCCTAAATCTACTAGTACGTTGGGTATCTGTGTATGCCCTATCTGCACAGTGACAGTGGGATTTCTAGGGTCGTCATACTTAGTCACTGGGGTTTTTCCTGTTATTAATGCAGATAATTTCCATATGACATGAACAATGGGAGGATCTCTGGGATTCCTTCTTGGTTTCTTGGTGCACAGGTCCCGAACAGTTCTAGCATAAATAGGTACATCTTGAAGAGCTTGAAGGATGGGGATTTTAACATAAAGATTCCTTAACTCTCCTAGGAGGTTAAACTGAGGTTTCCCTCCCGCCCTTGGTAGCATTAATCTCTTGGGGTACGGTGGTTGCTTAATCAGCTGGGTAGGCTGTGCATTGCCAATTTTATCATTTTGTGTTTCAACCGTCCCATCTATGGGATGTTCAGCATCTTCAATAATAGGAATTGTATCAGATGGATGTTGTGGACTCACCCCTTCTTCCTGCACAGAAGGTGAAGCATATTCTGTAATTACAGGTTATACTATTTTCCCTGACCGTAAACGAATATCATTGCAAGGTATAGGGGAAAGGGAGTAGGTCGGCATGTTGACAGTCTCCAATTGATGGACTGTTTTATTATTTAGGTTAGGATTAGGTTGAGCAGGCAGTTGAGGTCGTATTGGTGCATTAGGGACAAAATTGTTCTGCAACTGCAGCTACGACTGCTAATGAGGGTATTGAGGATATTGAGGGTATTAAGGATATTGAGTAGAGTATGGCAACTTTTGCGGTGGAGGTGGTTGAGGAAACTGGTTCCCTGGATGGAAATTCCTCCATCCAGGAGACCACAAAGTAGGTTGGTGTGGTGGCTGTGTCCAGGGATTCCATGAGTTATAATTTTTTATTACAGGTTGCGAAGGATTCCACTGAGCATAATTTGAAGGGAACTATGTATTCATATTTTGCATATTATTCCAATTCCTCATATTATTCAAAAATGGAAACGAGTCTGGGGACATACCTTTGTTTTGAGGCTGCCAAGGTTTCTTCTGTGCAATGAAGTAGGCCGATTCCACCTCTGGATTTGATTCCTATAGGACAGCCTTCACTTGGGGAAGTGAGGGACATTCTTTCGTGTCGTGGTTCATCTCACACAGTTGACACACCTCTACTTTATCAAGCGGGCACTCCCTCAGAGGATGGTTCTTTCTACATCGAGGGCAGAACACACCTAGTGTGAGGTCCTCCACTGCCTGTTTTTGTTTCGCCTTCAGGACGTTGATCTCCGAGGAGATAGAGCTCATCATTTCTGTTTTAAAATTTTCAAGGAGATTTCCTATCTCTGCATGGGTGGCTCCTCCATTAGATGACTTCTGAGTTTTGTCAAAGACATCGTGTTCTAGCTTATCCCGTTTGTCCCGCCTGTTGTTCCTGGAAGATCCCCTAGAGTACCTCTTACATAATTCCACAATCTTCCCAAAATATTCCTTGGAGATATCTCCCTTTCCTAACAAGTTTAACATATCTAAACAATCATCCCTAATCCCACGAAGAAGGATTATCTTGAGCACATATAGCCCCATGTTCATCTACCCATCTCTTTGCACATTGTATAAAAGCCTTTCTACAAAATCTTCCAGACTCTCGTCCTCCTTCTGCACCATTTTGAACAATTCTTCTATTTTGTCCTTGGTGTTGAAATATTCTTGATATTTCTCCAGGAATACCTGTCTCATTCTGTCCCAATTAGTGACAGTTCCTCCTCCTAGGCTCATGAACCAGCGTAATGCGTTGTCCTTCAGAGTGGCAGGGAAGAGTTTTAGCTTTTGTGCATCGGTGATGTAATCGTGGCTATGACAAAGGATATAGAATTAGAAAAGGAATTCATCTAGATCTTTTGCCACTCTTCCATGGAAGCGAGGCAACACCGATGGTGAGATATTTTTCATAGGGGTTGTCCCCTCTAGCCGCTGAATGAGGAATTGAAGTGTAGCCACTGTTTCTTCAGGTAGGGAGTTATTTTCATGATGATAGTTTTCCCCCATTGCCTCTTCCTCATCAGATTCATGTCTGTTACTCATCTCCTCTTCTATTTTCTCCTCTTTGTTCGTTCCTGCATTATTTTCCTCTTTCCTCCACTTATCAGTAACCTTTTGGTGGAACTGTGTCCACTCTTCTTCAGTTACAACCTTCCCATAAATGTGGTATATCAGGCCTCTACCAGCAGGTCCAGTTGTTCCGGCTTTGTCCTCTTTTGCAGGGATATTTGAGGAAGTCACGGTTGCTCGTGTATTCTCCATTATGGATCCTAACATTGGTGCCCCAGGATCTGTAGGGTTTCTTCTGATAGGAGTTTCTTGATGGCGTGCCCTGGTGGATGAATCATTTTTGTCAACAAGATCATCAATGAATGCCCTTCTACGCAATTGTGGACCTCGACCATGACCCAAGCCACCTGCACTGTTAGTATTTTGTGGGGTTTTGGGAGTTGAAAGATGATCACGCTTTACCCTTCTCATATTCATGCAACCCAAATCATTACAGCAAAGAAACTATAAAAGACTAACTAGAAGCAATTACAAAATGCAACTAATGATGGTGTTTAATTTTTATCCTTCCCCCGCAACGGCGCCAAAATGTTGAGCACCCTATATGCAAGTAGATTGCTACCAACGTATAGAGTGTACAATATTTATTGTCAACCCGGGAAAGTCTTGTATTTCAAGGATAAAATGCACAGTATATGCTTAAACACAAAGTCACTACAATCGAACAATACTATCCTCTATTCATCTATGCTCATCCCAAGAATCTGTGTAATCCCACTTATCTTCTAAATGCTACAATCACAATTACCTTCTGCTATGCTTTAATCTAGAAATGGAAAGATAAACATAACATCCAAATTACAATTGCAGATGAAAGGAAATCCTATTCGCATCCTTGAATAATTAATTCACCTATTCAATCTAATTACTCTAGAAAACCACAAGCGTAAATTGAATATTGATCTAGGAATTCAAATGCAAAGATTGAGTCGGCTACTCTAAGAAACTGAAGTGCAAGAATGAGATTCAGTAATCATAACAATAAAAACAAGTTGCAGAGATTAATGGAACAACAACTAAATATCTCAGGATGAACAGAGCTGTTACAGTTATTACACGAATGGCATAAAAGGTAATTATCTACTCAGTCGACTATCACACTGTACCACTACATATATTCAAGGAATGCAATTGCAACACACTGTAAATCAATACTTACCACAGCTACTTACGAAAGGAATAGAATCGACATAACATCACACAACAAATGAATTAAAAAGTCCTAATTTAACTCAGCAATCTCTGTGGAAGGCGGGCCCAGCCTTCACACAGAGATGCTAGCTGAACAGGCGAAGAACTCTTAAATCATAAGTAACTCCTTGTATTAAAAGACAGAGTGGTTACACCCTTCCTCCTCACAACTAATATAGTAAATGAATTATATGTTCAGAAACCCCCTGGGTCAAGACAATTCTCCATATTTATACCATGTGGATCGTAACATTTGATCCTATTATGGAGAAGCCATGAAGATCTTCGATCTTCAGGGGCCCTAAATAATGGTAGCTGTTACAAACGTGGCATGATAAGAAAATAGAAAGCATAGGAAAACTGTTAATCACCCCAGGAGTAGCGATATCTTCTGATTACAACTACACCCGAGCAGCAATGTACTATGGATCTCCAAATATGGCGCATTCTATTATAGCTACCTTATCACAGCTCTATCTGAGATATTGCATTAGAACCACCTGCCTTGGGTAATGATAGGATGGCTGAGGATCAGCTTGAGTAGTGAATATCCATCCTTTTCGAGACTTGTTCATCCCAATCTTCCTGCAATCCACTTATCTCAAACTACCTTTATAAACCATAATATGTTAGCACATTTGAGAGATACACATATTTAATTATCACAATCATAATTATTAATAAAATAAAGCAATGACCAGTCATACCTTGGTAGTTTGAAGAGTAGAGTGGGGATAACATGTCTGATTGGTATGTTGAATGGGGTAGGATAGGGGAAGAAGATGTAATTAAGGGTGGTTAAAAGAGGCCATTTCTAGGCTTAAGAGTAGGGAACTCAAGAGTATTAGACAAGGGTTTGGATAATTTTTGTGTTGTATGGCATATAAAGAAAACATAAAAGTTTGGACAACAAAAGGAAAAACAACACAAATTGATCCATAAACCAATGAAGATTGTGAAGCAAAATTTAGAAATCAGAAACCTAGGGATAAATAACTGGAAACATAGAATAATAGGTGGTGGCCCAAGCACAGAAAAATAAAAATTCTTGGCATAATTGGGAATCAAAAAATTTACAACATAGACCTCCACAGTGGTAGGGTAAAACTTAGGGTTGGAAATTTGGGGTGGTGCCAAGGACTTAGAATAGGTTAGATTCTTTGAGTCACTATCCTCTTAAATGTTGTTGTGTGATACCCTTGAGAATATCCAATGTTTTAGTACTTCATCCCTACATCCAAAAATTGGTTTAAGGAAACTTCCTCCACCTCCTTTGAGTAGTCCACAAATTCCTCTTCCTCCATCCTAGCCTCCCAAGATTATCACCTCATAAACCATCTTTCTAACCAAAACATGTATAAGAATATAAAATCGGGAGATCATTATATTAACTATATATTATTTTCAATACCAGGAAACAAGAAGAAATTTTTTATGTGCAACTAAATGCTAAAAAATGCTTTCAAATGCCAATATAGTTGGAAAGAATGCATTGAATCATGTCACACATTGGTTAATTTTAGAATATAATGTTGCAACGCAAAGTTGTGATGATGCCCTAGATGGTGATTGGTTGATGGATCCTCATGATATATTGGTGTATTGATCTTTCTATGCTCTCTTTTTGGTAATATTGGAATGCTTGAGTAGCTTTCCTTAGAATTCATCTAACACTTTGTGCTTTCATGGAATGGGAACCAATCAAATTAGGGTTTCCCTAAGTTTTAAATAGTTAATAATTGCTCCTTGATGAATTATTTCCTATGTAATGTTTGACAGTATGGTTATTGATGTGGTTATGTGATTTTGATGCCTCCGAGCTAGAACACTAGGAGATGATGGTGAACTCCACTCATATGTCATTTTCTCATGACACATTGATCATCTTCTCATGGAGTGCCCTAGCATTTTTTGTTTGATTCCGCATCTTGATGACATGGATTATCATTTTTTATGAAGCACTAGGATTATTGCATGTTAATGATGGTATTTGGACTTTGGAGGCTTTTCTATTGGGGTGCTCTAGTTCATTGGATGTGGTTCACACTTATGGATGACTTTTGTACTACATGCTAGTTGAGTGGGGTATACCTTAACAAAAATGGAACCTTGGTACACAAGTTATTACTTTGTTTATCTTTGCCACTTAGGCCCCATTGACATTTCTCAATGTCTCCAACAAAATCCTAGCAAATTGGCCAAGAGGATTAAGTCGTTAGTTGCTTTATTATAAATATTTTTTTGTTTTTCTTACTGCTATTTTTTCATTCTTCTGACTAGAATCAATATAGAACACATTAATTATGTGTTCTAGGTTGAAAAACTCTAATGGACAATTTGAATGGGATAATTAGAAAACAATATGGATGGGAGAAGTGGACTAAGAATACAATTCTCCTATGGTCCTTTTTGTTTTATCATTTGAGCATTTTCGTCATGTTTTAATGGGTTTTGCCAATTATTTGAGAGGTAGAAAAATGAAAAACAACTCTCTTCCCCAACCCCCTTTGTGTTCTTAAACAGATAAATGACTCTCAAAATAACAAAGGAAAGGGGAATTATAAATTGAATTGGAATGAAAGGTCACATGAGTCCATGTCCCAGCTTGGGAGGGCCACCACAGTAAACGACTAGCTTGGGGATGTCATCACAATCCATGACTAGTCCTAGATGGCTTATACAATCACCACCCAGACCTTAGAGGGATTACACAATAATGCCCAGCTTCTAGAAAGTATATAAAGTTATATCCCAGCCTCGGAGGATCATACACAGTCATGTCCCAGCTTAAAATATGCCCTAAAAATCCCTAAAATGGACCTTCCACCAATAGTCGAAGGGATGCATTTTCTCACCCTCCGCACCCTTTCTATGGACTTAAAACAACCTCGCCTACTCACATTGGCCCTTGGCCCTCTTTGGTTCCAGGTTGTAATAACCTTATTCTAGCAATATACAGTTTGTAAATTCATTTTGCATACTCTCTCTAAACACTACCCTAATTCTCCGCCTGCACACATAGAAAATAAACAGTTGGTTGAGGTTAAAATCAATGATAAAATAGCATATTTTGGATGCACACTTCCTACAATACATTTTAGACATCATATGCAAACACATGTTTTTCTCTTTCCTTTATTGACATGAATGGACAGTCTTACAACTGGCTAGTAATTGCATAATGAAATTAAGGATGTTACATCCATTTGACAGGACTATCATAAGTGTTTGGTGTTGTATTTGGATATATGATAGACATAAAGGATTTATCTATTTCTAATTATAAGTATCTCAAGGTTAATTACAACTACCTAGATCCAAGGGCTACCAAATAAACCCTAGCCCATCACTTGCACACTCACCAAGGTTGCTCCCCTCTCTTATGGAATTTATTATTATTTTGGAGTTGGTCCATCATTTCAAATGTGGCAGAGTTGATCCTTGATACTTATATATTATCCTGAACATGGCTGTGTGGGGGATACTTTACGATGGAGTTCTATATCAATCCCACTATTTTCACCCTTCTCTAGGGCACACCTTATTTGGTTTTAGTAAGATTTTGTTTTGGTTTAAGAATGATATGGCCCTTTGATCACATGTGGCATCATTTAAGAAGAGGAGCACTCTGCATGTGAGGCTCTTTGTGCACACATATCTAGGTCACACCACTCCAAGAAGCCTTATAAGCCAATGAACGAGGAGTTCAATAATCAACACCATTGAAATTGGGTTACACGTAGGTATTGGTGCTTTTGATTCAATGTCATTCCCATATTCTCACACATGATAGAATTCAAGGAAAAAGATACAATCCTACCAATCCTACATTCATAAAAAGTGTTGTCTACCGAATTCCTACTCTCCATGTGATGTTTGATGAGGTTGGAACCACTATCAAAACCCTAGGTCCTTATTAGATGGACTCAAACCCTAGCACTTCAATTATCCTCTAGGTTTTGTCTTTCAGAAACCCCAATTCTTCAAGTATCTTCTAGGTTTTGTCTTTCACAAACCCTAGCACCTTCCTTCCTTGCGTAAAGACAAGTATAAATACTCTAGGAAAGGTTTTCTTCAAGTTACAATTCATCCAATCAACTCTCACATGATTGTATATGAATACTAGAACTAAAGACACTCTCCTGAGGGCTCAAGTCCCAACATATTATAGATCTGAAATTTACTTATTAACAATATAAATGTTGCAGCCACAAATCTGCCCTCTTATATTCTATATACTTGTCACATCACTCATCAAAAGTAGCTAATTGTTTATGATAAATCATCATACCAAACATCCCTAGAAACTAGTCATTCACCATGAGAATGTACTTTGAAAACCGGCTCTTCAAGTACACAGTCTGGACAAGAATGTACACTTGACATATACATAAAAATGAAGTTACAAGTACATACCAACAACTTATCACAATTTGGTACAAAATCGTCCTTCAAGCTTATCCATAAGCTAAGAGTCTCCAATGCATCCAAACCCTACTAGCTAGGGTGTCTACCATCAATAGAAAACACTAATGAGCAATACAAAGGCCTAGCAATGTATCCCACCAAAATCCTTAAAACTAGTTAGCACCAACACCAAAAAGTCCATTCTTGATCTTTCACCAAGCTTGCATCACACAAACTCTCCAAGATAAGTGCTCCGATACTCCTCTAGGGTTTCTTTGCCACAAAACCTAGGTCTTTCTCACATGGAATCAAACCCTAGCTCTTCAAGTATCCTCTAGGTTTTACCTTTCACAAACCCCAACCCTTCAAGTATCTTCTAAGTTTTGTCTTTCACTAACCCTATCACCTTCCTTCCTTGCATAAAGACAAGTATAAAGATTCAAGGCAAGTTTTTCTTCAAGAAACAATTGATCCAATCAACCCTCAATTGATTCTACATGAATAATAAAACTAAAGACTCTCTCCTCCCTTAATATATAATAGGTGAGGGAGGCCAACAATAGTAAAGTGGACTAGATCCAAAAGCAACCTAATATATTGTCAAGATATGGTCTCCTCTTGAAGTGCTCTTTGTCTAAGGTGTACACATGTTGAGACAAGGCTCCTCAGGGGGTGTGCTCTCCAAGAATGGGTTGCATTTACATAATCCTTTTGTAGAGACCACCCATATAGGGATTGAAAAACCATGGACTAGTGTGACCTTTCCTTTCCATCTTATGAATTTGATAAGAATTATCTGAGTACAACAAATTTTTGTCGCTGATTTTCCCAGCCATCTTCACCATCTCAAATTTGGAAAATTTCATCTAGTTTTGCACACAAATATTTGTTTTTGCATTATGGAAATGTTGTTGAACAACAAGATAAACAAATCAGTCATTTCCAGCAATGTAACTTGAGGCAGTTTCATTTTGATGTCATTGCAAAATAATTCGAGCCAATAAACCCTATATTTTTAAATGCATGTGTGGGTAAAGGATCATCTCTTGAGCCATTTTTTAGGCTAGAAATGAGATAGTACAACAAAGTTTTGTCTCTGATTTTCCCAACCATCTTCACCATCTCAAATTTTGGAAATTTCATATAGTTTTGCACACAGATATTTGTTTTTACATTATGGAAATGTTGTTGAACAACAAGATAAACAAATCAATCATTTTCAGCAATGTAACTTGAGGCAAGATTCCATTTCCTTGTTTAAACATTTTTCTTCATTTCAAGCTGAGAATATTGTGATGATGGAGGAGCATACATCTCTATCTTGAAGATATTGTTGGTAATTTTGCATGTTGGCAACCTCATGTTGATTATGTTTAAACTTTATACAAGCCCTATCCAATATTGGATGGAAGAGGCTTGTGGGAAGACTTGACATGCATGTTAAATGTATGATGATATTGTACATGGTCATGATCTCATGATGAACATTGCAGCATGTTTTCTTATGATGATTATTTGCAATTTACAATGATGAGTTATAAGCACACAT
This sequence comes from Pseudotsuga menziesii, assembly GCA_001517045.1. NCBI lineage: Eukaryota > Viridiplantae > Streptophyta > Pinopsida > Pinales > Pinaceae > Pseudotsuga > Pseudotsuga menziesii. Next base: position 493,275 of record LPNX010041574.1, read on the forward strand.
CAAGGAGAACACCTATGATGATGATGATTTCTCTAAATTATGTCCTTGTTGTACAAAATAAAAAATACACGTATGGGTGTCAAATTCAAAATCCCTAGATTCAACATGAGACCCACTTCACAAAACCAAATCAACAAGGGATATGAATTTCTTTCAATGCTTAAGCACCAATGTTTATATTTTCATATCAATATTGCCTAGCGAAGATCAATTTGTTTAACAGAGCTCCCACCTATACCATCAATTTCATGATAATGTGGTCGACCCCTCAAAATCCCTGTATACTCCAGCAGAGCAGATAATGACGCTTGAATTACGTTTGCAGTGGAAAAATGCATCCCATATTTTCTAGAGCCATTGTTCCTAAACCCTTCAGTGCTCGTACTATAAATTTCCATTTCAATCAGGACCTCAAATTGGGGTTTATTTGTTAAAATCACGAGACCTTGACATAGGGTTTGGTAGATACAATGTCTAAATCTAAAAGGACTCCTTGGGCCTCCCAACCTGGGTCTCACTTGTATAAGTTGTAGATCAGCATAAACCTTAGTTTGTTTTTAAACAAGTTTTCAGCCTTGAAGATCCACATCTACCATATGAAGGATTTGTTCAACATTATTAAGTACCCTTATTTGAAAATTGTTCTTCAATGACTGAAAATGATCATGCTTGATGACAAAAAGAGGTATAGTCCAAAGAGTAACATATGAGACATGTGCATTGAGTTATTCGGTTCATTGGATACAACGGTAAACACTAAAACCAGGAAGCGTAAAACCATGCATAAATATATGATCTTCGTAGACACTTGTGTAAATATCAAGAAAATAGTTAATGACAAAATGAATAGATAAGGATTGAGTTATTCGGTTCATTGGATATAGGGGTTGAGTCTATTATTAACCATTTGTTACAATTTTATAACATTTAGTTTAGGAGTTTGTTGTGATGAGTTGGAAGTTTTTCTAAGTTATATGTAAGCCTACAGGTGTAGAGTAAGGAGAGAGTAGTGGCGAAGAAAATGAATAATCGGGCCAATGTAGACTGGAGAACTAACCTAGAATTTGTGTGATCAGGTCGGTGTATTGATAGAAGCTCTCAGAATGTGAAATCATCTCTAGATGTTGGAGAAAGTAATGCATTTCGTCAGATATCCTAAATATATGCTATACTACCGACATCTTCAATTCATTTATATGACTTTATACATGTCTACAAGGAGCACAATATGAGTGTAGACCGTTTATCCAAGGAAGCATTGAATATGAAGGTTGGCCTCCTCTTCTTCTTGTAGCTTTTAGAAGGAGAAATCATAGATGAAGGAATGATACAGTTAATTTAAGGGCTTTTTTATTTGTGTGGCATAGTATTTTTTGGTTCTTTCTACTATGGGATACATCAACATATTTCTTGTTTTAGTTGGGGATATAGATTTTGTTTTCATCCCCTCAGGGGTGTGTTTTCTCCACCCTCAATGCCTTCTTGGATAAGTTGTTTGGGCTCGTTATGTTCTCCATGTGGTATTGCTACTTGAGCCATCTTGGGATTGTAGGTTCCATCCCTCCCCTTGAGAAAGTTTTTTATACTTATGATATCCACTCATCAATGGACTGACTTATTGTCAGGACTATGTAAAAGTTACCTTTTATTCACTATTGAATATCAAGGAACACCTCCTTTTATTCTGAAAAAAAAAGTTATAGAATATTTGCAAATTATTTTATCACATATATCGAGATCCGTAAATTGGGTCTTTTATATTTTTGGGTGAGGACACCTAAGAATATTGTAAAAAACATAGTTTGTATTTTGAGATAAATTGGCTGAAGAATTTTCTATGGAACAACTTGTTATCTATATAGTGTTAAAGGACTATGTGATGAAATGTTATATTAGGGAATTATTGATATTATTTAGGATAATGATATCACCATTATGTCATGCTTATAAGTCTTTCCAAGTTTTTTGCTGGTATTTTGCTATTATTTGCCGAAACAATTTTCGGCCATGGTGCAGGTAGAACCAAACAAGTATTTGTTAGACCTGTCTTCCTCCAGCAAGGGGATTTTGGGAAGGATAGAGGAAAGGGAGACATCCAGTAGGTCTACAAGGGATATATCAATTAGATGTTATAAGATCAGAAGAAAATTCAATAAACGCATGGAATTTTTTCTCAGAGGAGGGGGTCATGTTCCTATGATGATGAGATAGTAGGAGACATCAAGGTGCCCTTAAGGTACAAAAACCTAGTGAAACAATGAGTACCTATGGATCTTCCTCAAGTAAACACTGATTTTTGTGTGAATGAGAGGATATATAGAAATGCACCGTCGGCATTACCTGGATTGGGTTTGTTTTGCATGGATGGCATAAAAGTTGGATACAACAGATGTACAGAATTGATGGAGTATGTTGGACCCTCTTACAAATACAATGATTGGATGCGCTTGATCCAATATACATGAAGTATGCTTAGATATGGGTTGTCATCAAATTATATGCAACTGAAAGACAAAGATCAAAATAAAGGAGAAACGATGTACGTTGACGGAAGGCCAAAAATAAATGGGAATATTGTGGGTTTATAAATAGTACACAACCAGGATCGACACTTAACCAACCCAACTGCATATTTGAGGCGCATGAAGGAATAATGTATTTATATGTGCCATTAAATCAATAGTTGTTGGGGATGAATTGCTTATTAATTACAATTTGAATCATGTAGATACAAACACGGTTAGTATGGATGTGGTACATCCAACAATTTACCCAACCTTTTATTAATTATTTTAACATCTTTAGTATTTTGTGTTAGCATTTAATTATAATTTTTTATTAAATTTCCTATGTTGAATTCGCAGGGAGGTGATGGGGGGCGCATCACCCCAGCAGAAGGTGAGAGGAGTACATGATCTGCAAGGCAACAAGTATACATCAAAATGTTATGTTTTAAAATTGTTTTAATGACTATTTTGGTTTCATTAGCTAATTTATATTATGTTTTTGATGCACGGTTCTTTTAGACAGGGCACCTCCCTCACAGTTGATATTATTAGACCTACCTCAAGGCGGCAGGTATACATTGAAATTGACATTGTAAAAATTTAGGAAGGATAAACAGATATATCATTATGCATTTTCAATAGTATATTTGGTTCGTTTATATAATATTATCTATTTTCCATGCAAAGTGTTGATGAGGGAAGCCAACTAACAATTGATCAGACGACTGCAACATCGGGGCAACCTGTAAACATGAATGTAATTCTACATTTTAAATACTGTAAAATTGTACACATGTATAACGTGTAGCATAATGTTTATTTTGTTGTGTATTTTTTCATTTTTATGTCTACATTCATTATGATAATGTTGTCTACTTTTTTTGCAAGTTGATGATCGAGGAAAGTCCCCAACTGTTGATCAGATGACTGGAGCCTCGAGGAAATAAGTAAACCTAAATGTAATTCTACATTCTAAATACTTCAAAATTGTACACATATAAAAAATGTAGCATAATGTTTATTTTGTTATGTATTTTGGAGTTTTTACATATTGCATTCATTATGATAATGTTCTACACTTTTTTTGCAGGTGGATGAATGGGGAAAGTCCCCAGCTATTGATCAGACCACACCCTCGTCTAGGAATCATGTAAACCTAGATGTAATTCTATGAATCTATCATGATAGATCATTTTTGTTAATACATTTTTTTGCATAGACTATTCTTGAAAGACTAAGAAATGTTTTATATATTTCTGTTGCAGACAAGGGATTCAGTTTATGAAACACCAACTCAGCAGTCTTTATAGTTAAATTTCTACCAATTGATGAAAGATAAGGAAATTAGTACATCTGTAAACCCATTGAAGGTGCTACAGAAGACCATGGAAAAACAAAATGAGGAACTATTTTTCTGTCATTGACAGTTCCACAAACAAAAGAGATCAAATCAAAGATTCAATTGTTGATCTAGAGATGTCGACAATTGAAAGTAAGTTCCAGAATAATAATGTAAATTCATTTAGAACTTTATTATTTTTAATTTTATATGATATTGAACATATAATACAATGGTTTGTATTTACAGGAAATTATGCAGTTTAACATTGGTGGTGAAGGCGTTTTTGGTCCCAGTGATCAAACCACTCCACGTACACCAAATATTGCTCCCTTTTTTTCCACTGAGGGTGTATTCGATGCTAACCAACCCACAACATATGCTGGAGAAGAAGGGGTGGATGCAGGGTTAGATACTAATGTTGATGTTGAAGCAACATTTCCTGGATCTTCTCGTGTCACTAGCACTAGTTCAATAGTGACAACATTTTTGGTGAACGATGAACTCATTCCAATAAATATAGAGAATATTCCATGTGATTATAGATTGTTCAATTTAGTTTTTATAATTTGTTTTTAATATGCCGATAATATTTTTTAATGTTGACTAATGATGGCGTTACTGTTTTGCAGGAAATGATGTATTTTATAAAAATCTAAATGATTTGTCCTCTGATATCTTCAGGCTCACCATCTGCACAAGGTGGGACAGACAGGAAAAAGCTTTAAAGGATGAGCTAACTAATCACTTGGTTGGTATGTTCAGAAAAGATACCTTCGATACATCGAAGGTCCTATAGAAGGCTGGACAACATCTAAAGATTATCCAAGACCAGTATAGGGTTCACTTAGAAAAGAACCCTAGGTATGAGCACCCTCCGATGATTCCATCAAGGGAGTGGAAATCCCTGGTGGAAGATGGAAAAGAGAAGGGTCTGAGAAAAGTAGGAAAGATACCACCTGGAAGAGGGAGGTATACAATACATTCCAAAATGTAATGGTAAGCCTTATTATTATTAGTTTTTATATCGAATTTGCAACATCGACTAACGTAATTCAACACTTGATTAGGCGACATGAAAAACATCAAATCCCACCAAGGCAAGAATGGAAAAAATTGGTCAACACAAGCTTTGTTCTGGTGGTTATTCGAATTTGGCGGCCCGATACGTAAGTATCGAAAACCCGATACTGCATCCAAATAATATATAGAAAATTATTTTCGTTTTATTTTGGAAAAAAATGTAAAATTAATAACATCATTCAAATATGTAGGCTGGTTGATTTAAATAATTTCCCACTGCGGAAGACATGAAGCTTGGATTCGAACAGGGATTTGGCGCCGTTGTTGAACGCCGAAGAAGCTCGTCTGGGCATACTGCATGATATTTTGTTGATCCATCTGGTGCGCAGGTATATAAAAACTATATAGTTTAATGATAATTTATTAATTCTCATGTAATTTATTCATTATAAAAAATGAACATAAATTATTTATTCCTTTTTTAGCAGGAAAGTAATGATCCCGTTAATGTCAAGGATGTACACCAACTAGACGAAGATCATGCTTCAATTCCTAGTAATGAATTTATTAGTATGCTACTATTTTGTATAGATAATTGCAGATGATGAACATTAATTCTAATTCTCCACAATTCAACTGCAGAGCATGTGGATGCAGATAACACTGAATAGGTTGAGCCTGTACAGGATAATGATGAACATGCTGATGTGCCCATGCCAGGTAAAAAAACACCTTGTAATGTTTTTTTAAATGAATTACTTGTATTTATAAAAATAAAAATAAATTAATGAAACATTTTGACATTATTACAGAAATTCATAGCCCCTCACCACAAGTTCAACCTTGTGAGCAGTCTAGGAAGGAGACCGATGAGCAGATTCCGGAAGATGCACTTCTGGATAAATATGTAAATAGAAGAAAAGTAAAAATGAAGTGACTAAAGAAATTTTCAGTAATTCTTATTTATAATAAAAAAATTTACATGGTTTTTTCCTCTATTTCATTAATGAATGGTTAAATGAATGCTTTAATGAATGGTTTACTTAATTTTTTTATCATCTATTGACTAAATGAATGGTTTAATGAATGATTTGATGAATGTCTTAATGATTTTTTTTTCAGCTGTTGAATGATTGAATGATTTAATGAAAGCGTCTTTCAGCTATTGAGTGAAATAATTTGCAGTAAATTGTTATTTGCAAGTAGATGCATTGGGTTTGGAGAATTGAGAGTGATGTGGGGAGGGGACATAAGAGATTCCACATTCATGTGGTTTGTCATGTTTAGTAGAGAATATTAAATTATTCTCGAAATAGAGAGGAGCTCAATGAATGGTAAGGAAGAATACATTAAAAACAGTTATTTATATAATTGTAGTGTTTAAATTTTACTATTGCTATTTGACTCCTCCATTGGAACTTGTTACAGATAGCGTTGAAAAACATTTTCATATTTAAGAGGCAAGAAATGGTGTTTTGATGTGATTGATGGCCTTATATACATAGTGTTTTGGGTTCTTCATGTTCTCTCAGGTGATCTATTATTAACAATTAATTTACTTGAATAGTTAAATAGTATTGTAATTTATATTGTAATAGTATTGTGTTTATTTAGATTGGTTTTGTTATTTTCATAAACAGACAAATATTTATTTGATGGGTCCTAACATGAAATTAATGAAACAGGAAAAAATTTGAAGCATGTTGAATGATGTTTTGAAAGGTAAAGCAGAAGAAAATAGTGCGAAGCTCCACAAATCAAGGTATAATTATGTTTTCTTTTATTTGATTGAACTGTGTATTGAGTATTTATGCATGTGCACACACGCACATTTAGTTAATGATGATGATTACCATACATTCAGGATAACTTTGTTCTATCTAATCTATAAACTTAACTTAATTAGTTTGATTTATCAAGTTGTTTCTATGATTGAATAACTTGGAAAAGAAACTTCTGATTTGTATGAGTTAGTAAGTTGTGGAATACAGTCTTTTAAAAAAAATATTTTTAAAAATAGATCTAATGTATTTGTAGGCCAAGAAGTCCAAGAGAGTACTTTTATAATGTATATATATATAGCCTTTCCTTTATGTCATTCCAGTAGTAGCATTAGAGTTAATTTGTGTATTTTCATTAATTCTAGAATGTTAAAAGAGGAAATTTGGGTCTTATTCCATAAATTAATTTTAGGTAACAAAGGATAATAAAAAAATTAATCCTTTGTGTTGTGTCATAAGCCTTTTTTCTAGCATCATTCTGAAGCCTGAAAGTATACTACAATCAGTTAGATTGATTAATGGAACAAAATAAAATTGATTAGGATGGGACTGTAGTCTCATAGAAATGTGTCTTTAATTTTCAAAATATATTTTCTTATTTTATTTGGTTAGTTGACGTATTTTTTTAGGATTGTATCCAAAGTGCACCCTATAAGTCCCAAATTCCATATTCATCATTCTAGAGAATCCATAAATCAATATGGTAACTAAGTAGATCCATTTTGGATGCAGTACAAAACTAATTTAACATGGGGTAAGAGCCTTGAACCCTACACATTTCCTAAATAGCATTTTCTTTACCAATTTACAGTGGGAAATCCCCATCCCATCCCAATGAGAGAGAGTGTTTCCTGTGAATATTCCTTTCTTTGTTCTTGTATTCACTTTTCACCACTCAGTTCCATTGACATACTTTTGTGGTCATTTGTCAGAAATTAATATTATTATCTTATCTTATATTTATCTATAGGTTGCCACAAAAGAACTCAAACTTCAAGATACCAATACTAATAAATCATTGCAATTTTAATCTGCTAGATCCTACATGAAATAATATATGAAAACTACCATCAAACTCTATCTTTAATTTTTAATACATTGCTATAGGATTGTTTTAAGGATGATACATGTCAAAGTTTCCACAATTTTGATACTATCATGAACTTCAAAACTGCCCAGATTTCTAAACAAGGCTTATTTTAAGAGCTAGAGTCCTGTTGGCCGGATTTTCTGACTGATGGCCAACATGGAGAGAAATCCCACAAAAGGCACTTAAGACAGTCCCAGGTTTGTTTGGAATAGCTAACTCTCATGGGAACAAAGGCCCCGCTGCCTCTTTGGTTTTGATCTCGAAAGGAGAGTCTCACACACTAATGATAAGAACTACTAAAATACGTTAGAAATGTATTTTAGCTAATATGAAATTCAAAATGAATCTAAGATGCAATTTTTCAAATAGTTGCAACAAGTATTTTAACAGCTCCTAAACTGCACAGAGATTTAGAAGTTGCTAAAAAACTTGAAATTACAATTATCTAAAAGAAATTTAATTTAAATTCTAATTAAACTATTTTCTATTCTATCTAAATAATTTACCTAAAACTAATTTTATCCCATGGGAGCAAGTTTTAAAAGAACTAAAATTATTTTGGATTATGATTTAAAATATAAAAAATTGTTGTAGAAAAATATGAATTACAATCAATATTTTAGAGAAACAATATTATGGTTTTAATAACACAAATAAATAAAATGATATAAAAATTACCATTTTATGATAATGATATTAAATAAACAGAAATCCAAAATAATTTGTACTTAGGAATAAAAATATGAATTCATGCATGATAACACAACATACATGCATAAAAACGGATATAAGATGTATGAAAAATTAAGAGGAGTCTAATATATATATGAAATAAAATCCAAAATAACAGTACCAATACCAAACTGCATGCAGAACTCTGCCTTAGAACAGAATTAAAGTAGTGATCCAATGACCGTAGTTACACTTGAATCTTGTGAATGTCTCTCCATACAAAATCCTGAACTTACAGAAGAAAATAGTGCAGAGTTTTCGGGAAAACAATTCTGTAGATCTTCTACAACAACTTCTCCCTAGCAGCGTCTCCCTCTCCTTATATCAAAAATGAAATCAAGAGCATTACAAAGACTAGACAAAAATGTCTTCTCTAGCTCTGTGGAGCAACCCCTATAGTCAATCGAACATACATCCTTTATATAGACGATCAAGAAGAATAACCATCTCCATAGTTGGTGCTTACAGCTAGTCGTAACAAATGTTTTCTGGAAAAATCCAGTTGAAACAGGCCCAAAAATATCCTAGATCCTTCATAATTTCTGGAAACAACCCTCAGTTAAAGGTAAATCATCCCATTTGTGAAGTGGGTTTTTAATGTTTTTAGCTAATTCATCACGGTTTATCCACAAACCATCATGGAAAAACCTATCTTCCAACTGGTGCGTGATTTGTTTTTTGATTTTCTGTTAAACGTCTTTGCAATAGAATCTTCTGTCATATCTCCTCAGCACTCTGAATGCTATAATGTTTCCAGAACTTCTGTTTGATGATCTGGAAAAATAGAATGATGACCATAGCAAAACCTTTAATTAATCAATGCAACAAACTTTTGTAGAAGTTTCCAATGATGTGGTGTAACAGGTTTTTCTTAAATGTTTTTGTAAAATCTTCTCTCCTTAATCGTTTGAAGACTGCATACAAAAATAAGAATTCTTAATGTATGAGTTTTAAATATGTGTTTAAATATCTTATTAGTAAAGGATAATGAGAATTTGTAAATAAAGAAAATAAGCAAGAAAGATTAAGGAAGGAAAAATGATAAAAGAGTTTTCCCTTTTCTATTTTGCATCCTCCTTTCCTAATTTCATGACTCAAAAATTATGATCTGGAAAGATTTCCATTTTAACATGCTATAGTTCAGGCTTCCATTTCGAGCTCTTTAATGACTCAGTAGCGATCCCTTTAGCTGGCAGACTCTTCAATATTTTTTTGCTTAACAATGTGGTGATTTATTTATTATTTTGGGCATAGGTTATCATCTTCTCCATGCATGACAATATTCCCTTTCATTTAATTTGACTTGACTATCTCTTAATACAAAACAAAATTCTAGTTTCTTTCTGCGGTTGGAGTAACAACTCTTAGCATCAAATTCTTCAAGCACAAGGTAGGTGTATTTTAATGATTACATGTTAAATATTTATTTGTTTCTCTCACTTGCTTGTAAGTATAACACTTATAGTGGCAATCTCAACTTGGGTGATTATCTTTTCTTTGATGTTAAACCCAATGTTATGGCATTTCCACATGGCATTAACCTGAAAAAAATCGTAAAACATCACAATTTGAAGTTATTGTATGAGGATTAACACTTTAGATACATTGTTTTATTTTAAGTCTTAAATAAAAGCAAAGCTTATCCTAAGCCAAAGTGAAAATAAATGTCATAGGAAAAATTTCTTCATAAGGCAGTAAATAACAATATTTCAAGTGCCACCTCATCCATATTTTATTCTTCCAAAAAAATCACAAAATTTCCATGAGTGATGATAATGTCACAAAATATTTCTTGATATTGAAACAAATTAGATGTGAAATTATATTAACCCTCAAAGAAACAAAAAAAAATATTACATGTTAGGATATGAATGGATATAGATTACCTTCAATTCCATAAAGAAACATTAAATGAGTAATGCATATTTGACATAGTTTTAGGGAGTAACTTACTTTGAAATCAATGGATATCATCTCATAAAGATTTATCCGTTCATTTATAATATATGACTTAAACCATTATCCTTTTAAAGATTCTTTATTTGAAAGCTAAAATAATGCAACCAATATTGTCTTGAAAGTAAAGTGAATATAATTAGACAATAATAAATGTTAGCTTTTATTAATAAAAAAGATTTGTTAAGGCAATTATATGGAAATTAAAAGTTTAATATTCCCATGTATGTGAACATTTCATGAGCCACAAATATCCCATATGAATGAAATATGAAATTCATTTATCTAAGAGAAAATATGACTATGTCCTCTTATTCTTTAAAATGAGAGTGGAGTATACATGAGCTTCAACTAGAAATAGTGCAAAAATCATATCATTGATAATGAGAAGGCCAAAATTTGACAAAAGTGTCAAAATTTTATAACAATCCAATTAAGCCAAATTGAAACATGTGATTATATTGAATAAGCTTGAATATGGGTATGTAACCATTTTTAAACAACCAAGAAACCATAAGACTAATGTGATAAGGATAAAACAACCAGTCGAATCTCAATTTCGTGAAAGGTAAGAATTTTAACCAAATGTTTAAAGGCTTGCAAAATTCAATGGATCATTCTAATTCAAAATTAAGAGCATGATCCTGTTATTTGATATTAATTATTTCAAGATGTAGATAGAGATAAGTGTCTGCTCAATTCATTTCGATTTGTCAAAGTGCTCATTAATAATGTAAAGACTGAAATTTGGCAAGGCTGTCGTAAGGCCCGGATAATTGAATTCCTTTAAAATCAAGTGTTCAATCAAATCAGTTGAGGTCAAATAATAGTATGTGAGTGTTTTCTAACTAGTATAAAGTAAGAAAACTCAAACGACTGAATAATCAATTGTCAACAAAACAATCAATTAAATAATATAATGAAATGAATTTTCACTCACTGCTTAGACTGCAAATTTATTACCGCATAGCAAAAAGCATCAATTCAAATCCAAAACTTGAGCAAATAAGAAATCACTAAATCATCTTTCATGAAAACTAAGTTGAAGAGAAGCCAGCACAGAAAGTCAAACAACTAGCTAAATAAAAAATAAATAAAAGAAGACCAAGACCTAAGTATTTACAAATTCTAATGGGGGGCCTCTTGAGTTTTGAGAGAATCAAGGGGATTTGTTGGGGTTCCAACAAATGGAGACATGTTGGGAAAACTAGTTATCTCTTTATGTTTACCTGTAGATTAAATATATAGGAAAACAAAATCAAGGTTTTCTCAAAATATCAAACTTCACACCACATGACTTTATTCTGTCACTAGCCTATAGAGTAAGTTTGAACTTTAATATTGTCACAATCAAATGAATTATCCCAACTATTATTCAGAGACTTCATAAAGATGAATGACTTTTAAATATATGCATAGCAAATAAACCTTATCAAGAATGCTTTCTCAATAGCTAAGGATAATCGAATAACACTAGCATAAAGATATGACTTCCATACCTTAAGAAGATATCTAGATAAATTCCCCATCCATTAGATATAAATAAAAGAAAGATAACATTTGTTTTTCTCTTCTTCTTTCTTTCTTTCTTTCTTTTTTTTTTTAATTATATCTTTGATTCAAGACTACTATCCTGGCATGGTAACCAGATATTGATAGCATCATTTACAAGAACTGCCAGAGATAAACAAGCCAGCTCATGATCAGACCTCATGTCCCTTGATCTTATGACCAAGAGCCATCACCCTAGTGATCAGAAATGATGTTATCCTTGGCAAGGCTGATGATCATGATTAGGTCGGCTCGTAATGAGACCTCCTATTCTTCAATCAAAGTTTTTAATTAAATTTATAAAATTTGTCTGGTGGATGGGAAACAAATCCAAATAAGACTTCTATAATAACATGGAAGGCCTAAAGATGGCTAATGTCATTGATTTATAAATATTCTGAGAGAAAAGTTTTCCAACAGGTTAACTTGCCTGACTAATGATATCATTCTCAAAATAAAGTCCAAGAATAATAATCGTGAGTTCGACTGACTGATTAGCTAAGTTCATAAGAAATATTTCAAGGATACGAATGATTTAGTCACAGTAAGAAAATTTGATATGGCAAGAAACTCCTTACAATAATTTCCCTTAAAGATATCAGGTTGATTAGTAGAGAAACATATGGACATCCAGTAGTGTGCCATCAAAGTATTATTTATCTACAATGCTCCCTTATTAAACAAAGAGAAAAATCAGAAAGCTTAGAATATTAAAAATACTAAAAACTAATCAACCAAACAAATTTAAAAATTAATTGAACCTGAGCATCCAAAAATTTATATACAAAATAGGATCTAATCAAATCAAAATCTCAACCAAAAGGTATGTATCACAATTCGAAAGGAAAGAAGAAATAAGTATTCACAAAGATGGCAAATTTCTTTGATGATAAGCAAAATCTATCGAAACTTCAATTATTTGTCGAAGAAAATAAATAAACACGAAATTCAAAAATTAAAACATGGTCATATTCTATGAGACGAGATATACAAAATAATGTAAAAATCATGAAATGATGATATGCATACAAAAGGACGACCAATATCCCAATATTTAGATTGACCACGATATAGTAATACAAAGAATTGAATTCTTAATAGTTTCATCAAAAGGTAAAATTAATGATAGAAAAAGGAAGATGGTGATATAATATGCATATAGGATGAAGATATTATAATATATAAAAAATAAGTTCGACATAATGTCAAATTTTGAGCTCATTATCGTAAAAATGTTTCAATTGTAAAATTTCTCTTTTTCTTGAGGTTGTGTTCAATTTTAAATGAATAAGTTTGAATAAAATAGATCCTTTATTCAATATTATTTACAAGAAGAAAATAAAAATGAATAAAATTCTAAATGGTGCATTTTATGATTATAATTAAAATAAGCGATCCATGTTAAATTCCATGTCAAAAAGATAAAATCATAAGAAAAATTAAAAATATGTATTCTTGTGTCATCATGTTTTAAGAAAATAGTATGAACAAGAATACTAAATAAATTATATAAAATTTCCTTGAACATGCTTGGTTGGTAGACCACCTTTCATCAAAATCCTTGATAATTGCTTTATTTGAAACAAAAAGTAAACTAATTTATTCACTAGCTATCCTAATCCTAAGCTAAACTACATATATACAAAAGATTAAGTAAAATCAAACAACCAATTAATCCATTGAAGCATTTCCAATTCTAAAAAATGGAATTCGTTAAACATCAGTATTTGGAATCGAGATGCTTCATGTTGAAAGATAGAAAACATTAAATTAAATCCATTATTTTCAAAGAAAGGAAAATGAACAGGAAATTCCTTTAAGTATGATTCTTCCAACCATGCGTAAATTAGATCATGAAAATCAGATTGGAAGCTATAAGATTCAATTAATTGATTTGACATCTTATCGTAAGGATGCAAAAATACTTAATGGAGGATATTTCATTTAAACAAACTTTATTATTATATAAAACATCCTTATCAATCATATTTCCCAAAACGTGTGTTTGTTCAAAATCTTTTACATTGGTGAAATTTATACAAGGTAGACTACCAATAGGTTTTTCTTCCAGCTCATAGTTTTGTGGATCAACCAAATCAACATCATAGGTATGTGTTTTGTTATGAATAGGGCTTGATTGATTACTGTCATTTGCTTCCTTAAAATGGAAAAAAGCATGGCTTTTCTTGTTTTTCAAAATATTTGTCTATATTAGTTTTTCCTTAAAATTTTGATTTTTAATCAAGTTGTAAGTAGAACAAATACTCTGAAATTCATTTTCAATCTCATCCAATTCTTTCTCCAAAGACCTATCTTCACTATGTTCTTCATGATATTCTAATCTAGTAGTTAAAGATGAAGGATATTCAATTAATTGATTGCCTAATTCAGATTTCTTAAAATAAAAAGGATCCAATTTATGTATTTCAAAATCTGAACTACAACTAATGATTTGAAGGTTTCTATTAATGATTCCAAGATCTTCATCAACATTAGAATGTATAGATTGATCAAATGGGAAGGTAAAATTATCTTCATGCTTATCATCTTTTAAAAGAAGATTTTCCAAATCATGTAAAGTAGATAATAAATCATCTTTATTCCCAATTCTATTCACATCCATGGTGTGATCAAACTCAAAAATAGGCAAATGATCAGATATGGTAGAATTGCTATGTGATAAATTCAAAGTATTAGAGTTAAGATTTTCTTCTAAAATTGCGGGTTCAGATTTTATACAATGAAGATTAGAAGTAAGACATTCAACATATCTATTTGAGGAAGAAAAATTTAAATTTATTTCACTTTTTATGTTCTGTGTAATTGTTCCCTTTTGTAAAGAAACTACTTCATGGAATAAAACCTTAACTTGTTCTTCTAATCTAGATAATTCTGAAATCTTGGACTCGTCTTCAATATAATTTTCATCACATAAAGAAAAATGAGAACAACTTTCAGAAGAATATCTTTTGAAATATTTTTCGAGTTTTAGAGCATACTCACATGCTTCATGTAAATCCATTATGCCCTTTTCTAAAATGTACATAGCCATGTCTTTGGGAAGAGATTGTACATGCCATTCTAACATGATGTCTGTTGAAGGTCTATGCTTCTCGTGTAAGCTAAGAAATACCTATCGAAAGCGAATATTGAAATCATTGATTGATTCACCATTGTTCACCTACATTTCATAAAGATTGTTATGAATCTTAATCGGATCATAATTATCAAAAGAATTTTTGAACAACTTTTTAAATTGAGACCAAATATGAACTGAATGAATAGGCAAAACATTGAACCAGCAAACAACCTTACCTTTGAGTGTGAGTGGAAATAACCTGCAAACAACATCTTCATGAACAACATTAAGCAGGCATATAATTGACTCGTATTTTCTGATATGTTCATTAGCTGAAGCATTTCCCTCACCTTTAAATATTGGCAAAAGATCTACTGCCTTTCTTGGAAGTTCATGCAAAGGGCCTTGGAGGCTCAGTGCATTATTGAACTCCCATGCAGGGATTTGAGCAGAAGTCATAATTAATAAATATTAAAAACATTGACTCCTAAGAGATTAGTTTGCCATCTAACCAGCTCTATAGTGCATGTATGACAACATATAAGAATAAGATATTAAAAATACTAAAAAATAAGAACCAGAGGATAAATGATTAATGAATAAATAATACAAAGATAAAAACAAAAATCATTTGTTTTAACTATGGCCCTCTTTCTAGTGCCATTTGTTGGCCGGATTTTCTGACTGATGGCCAACATGGAGAGAAATCCCACACAAGGCACTCAAGACAGTCCCCGGTGTGTTTGGAATAGCTAACTCTAACGGGAACAAAGGTCCCGCTGCCTCTTTGGTTTTTCTCTCGAAAGGAGAGTCTCACAAACTAATGATAAGAACTACTAAAATATGATAGAAATGTATTTTAGCTAATATGAAATTCAAAATGAATCTAAGATGCAATTTTTCAAATAGTTGCAACAAGTATTTTAACAGCTCCTAAACTGCAAAGAGATTTAGAAGTTGCTAAAAAACTTGAAATTACAATTATTTAAAATAAATCTAATTTTAATTTTAATTAAACTATTTTCTATTCTATCTAAATAATTTACCTAAAACTAATTTTATCCCATGGGAGAAAGGTTTAAAAGAACTAAAATTATTTTGGATTATGATTTAAAATATAAAAAATTGTTGCAAAAAATATGAATTACAATCAATATTTTAGAGAAACAATATTATGGTTTTAATAACACAAATAATAAAATGATATAAAAATTACCATTTTATGATAATGATATTAAATAAACAGAAATCTAAAATAATTTGTACTTAGGAATAAAAATATGAATTCAAGCATGATAACATAGCATACATGCATAAAAACTGATATAAGATGTATGAAAAATTAATAGGAGTCTGATATATATATGAAATAAAATCCAAAATAATAGTACCAATACCAAACTGCATGCAGAACTCTGCCTTAGAACAGACTTAAAGCAGTGATCCAATGATAGTAGTTAAACTTGAATCTTGTGAATGTCTCTCCATACAAAATCCTGAACTTACAGTAGAAAATAGTGCAGAGTTTCTGGGAAAACAATTTCGTAGATATTCTACAACAGCTTCTTCCTGGCAGCGTCTCCCTCTCCTTATCTCAAAAATGAAATCAAGAGCATTACAAATCTTAGACAAAAATGTCTTATCCAGCTCTGTGGAGAAACCCCTACAGTCAGTCGAATCTTCATCCTTTATATAGGCAATCAAGAAGAATAACCATCTCCATAATTGGTGCTTACAGCTAGTCGTAACAAACGTTTTCTGTAAAAATCCGATTGAAACAGGTCCAAAAATATCCTAGATCCTTCACAATTTCTGGAAATGGCCTAAACAGAAAGGTAAATCATCCCATTTGCGAAGTGGGTTTTTAATGGTTTTATTTAATTCATCATGGTTTATCCACAACCCTTCATGCAAAAACGTGTCTTCCAGCTAGTGCGCGATTTGTTTTTTTATTTTCTATTAAACATCTTTGCAATAGAATCTTCTGTCATATCTCCTCAGCACTCCGAATGCTATAATGTTTCCAGAACTTCTGTTTGATGATCTAGAAAAATAGAATGATGACCATGGCAAATCCTTTAATTAATCAATGCAAGAAAATTTCGTAGAAGTTTCCAATGAAGTGGTGTAATCAGTTTTTCTTAAATGTTTTTTGTAAAATCTTCTCGCTTTAATCGTTTGAAGACTGATTACAAAAATAAGAATTCTTAATGTATGATTTTTAAATATGTGTTTAAATATCTTATTAGTAAAGGATAATGAGAATTTGTAAATAAAGAAAATAAGCAAGAAAGTTTAAGGAAGGCAAAATGATAAAAGAGTTTTCCCTTTTCTATTTTGCATGCTCCTTTCCCGATTTCATGACTCAAAAAGTGTGATCTGGATAGATTTCCGTTTTAACATGCTATAGTTCAGGCTTCCATTTTGAACTCTTTAATGACTCAGTAGTGGTCCCTTTAGCTGGCAGACTCTTCAATATCTTCCTTACTTAACAATGTGGTGATTTCTTTATTATTTTTGGCATAGGTTATCATCTTCTCCATGCATGATGATATTCCCTTTCATTTAATTTGACTTGACTATCTCTTAATACAAAACAAAATTCTAGTTTCTTTTTTCGGTTGGAGTAACAACTCTTGGCATCAAATTCTTCAAGCACAAGGCAGGTATTTTTAATGATAACATGTTAAATCTTTCTTTGTTTCTCTCGCTTGCTTGTAAGTATAACACTTACAATGGTGATCTCAACTTGGGTGATTATCTTTTCTTTGATGTTAAACCCAATGTTATGGCATTTCCACATGGCATTAACTTGAAAATAATCGTAAAACATCACAATTTGAAGTTTGTATGAGGATTAACACTTTATATAACAATGTTTTATTTTAAGTCTTAAATAAAAGAAAAGCTTATCCTAAGCCAACGTGAAAATAAATGTCATAGGAAAAATTTCTTCATAAGGCAATAAATAACAATATTTCAAGTGCCACCTCATCCATACTTTATTCTTCCAAAAAAAATCACAAAATTTCCATGAATGATGATAATGTCAAGAAATATTTCTTGATATTGAAACAAATTAGATGTGAAATTATATTAACCCTCAAAGAAACAAAAAAAAAATATTACATTTTGGGATATGAATGGATATAGATTACCTTCAATTCCATAAAGAAACATTAAATGAGTAATGCATATTTCACATAGTTTTAAGGAGTAACTTACTTTGAAATCAATGGATATCATCTCATAAAGATTTATCCGTTCATTTATAATATATGACTTAAACCAATCTCCTTTTAAAGATTCTTTATTTGAAAGCTAAAATAATGCAACCAATATTGTCTTGAAAGTAAAGTGAATATAATTAGACAATAATAAATGTTAGCTTTTATTAATAAAAAAGATTTGTTAAGGAAATTATATGGAAATTAAAAGTTTAATATTCCCATGTATGTGAACATTTCATGCACCACAAATATCCCATATGAATGAAACATGAAATTCATTTATCTAAGAGAAAATATGACTATGTCCTCTTATTCTTTAAAATGAGAGTCGAGTATAAATGAGCTTCAACTAGAAATAGTGCAAAAATCATATCATTGATAATGAGAAGGCCAAAATTTGACAAAAGTGTCAAAATGTTATAACAATCCAATTAAGCCAAATTGAAACATGTGATTATCTTGAATAAGCTTGAATATGGGTATGTAACCATTGTTAAACAACCAAGAAACCATAAGAATAATGTGATAAGGATTAAACAACCAGTCGAATCTCAACTTCGTGAAAGGTAAGAATTTTAACCAAATGTTTAAAGGCTTGCAAAAGTCAATGGATCATTCTAATTCAAAATTAAGAGCATGATCCTATTATTTGATATTAATTCTTTCAAGATGTAGATAGAGATAAGTGTCTGCTCAATTCATTTCGATTTGTCAAAGTGCTCATTAATAATGTAAAGACTGAAATTTGGCAAGGCTGTCGTAAGGACCGGATAATTGAATTCCCTTAAAATAAGGTGTTTAATCAAATTAGTTGAGGTCAAATAACAGTATGTGAGTGTTTTCTAACTAGTATAAAGTAAGAAAAATCAAACGACAAAATAAACAATTGTCGACAAAACAATCAATTAAATAATATAATGAAATGATAATGAATTTTCACTCACTAGTTAGATTGCAAAGTTATTACTGCATAGCGAAAAGCATCAATTCAAAGCCAAAACTTGAGCAAATAAGCAATCACTAAATCATATTTCATGAAAACTAAGTTGAAGAGAAGCCAGCGCAAAAAGTCAAACAACTAGCTAAATAAAACAAAAATAAAAGAAGACCAAGACCTAAGTATTTACAAATTCTAATGGGGGGCCTCTTGATTTTTGCAAGAATCAAGGGGATTTGTTGGGGTGCCAACAAGTCCCTAAACCTACAAGAAGAGATGATTTGATGCTACTATGACCTCTAAATCATTCATATTTGTTGTTTGGCACCTCCAAAGGCTGTTGTTGAAGTTTCAAGCAATGGTTTGTGCACAAATACAACCAAACCTACCTAAAACCCCTCCTTTTCATCTAAATAATGGATGATCTTTGACGCTTTGAAGTGTAATAAGTATTTGAGTAATCCATAGGAGGTGATCTCATCATGTGTAATGCGGTTAGTTTGTTCCTCCTCCAAAATCTTGACACAATCTCACTCATGCCAAGAGATCAACATTACTATCCTAGAAATAGGCTTGCCACACAAACAAAAAAACTGAAAAAAGAAGTGGGGTGTGTGGGCACAAACCAAATTTTCATGTAGGTTGTGCATTATTTCAAAAAATAATCATGCAAGTTACTTGCATGTTGTACAAACTACGATAGTTGTGTGGCTAAAATGAATTCAATCTATGCGCTAAATAGTTTCCTGTCACATAGAAACACATCAAATTTTCATCACCAAAACATAGGCAAGCCATGCATTACACAACTACCCACCAAAAATTCATGCTACATAGTTTCACAACCAATTCATAAGAAATATTTCACACTTTGTGGATGCTAGCTCACTAGACATATTTGTAATAATGTTACATGATCATACTTTTCGTATCCTATGAGTTGTGCAAATGTGGGTTGAATAGACACAAATATTTGTGCAACTATTCGGTTGACAATCTTGCAATTCAATGGAAAACCTAATGGGTATCATAAGGGTTGTATAGCCCCACTAATACATTTGGGCGGATTTTTCCATGAAATACTTCCATGTTTTGAACATTCGTGAATTAATACTTCATTTTCTTTTATCATAGTGTAAAAACTGTGGCAAAATCGACGTTTTTAATTTTCAACGAATTTTCGTCTCTATATCGACGATATATGGCTATCTTTGCACACCCATGAAACCAATGCCAGTTTTCAAAGGTTGTTTACACGTGGGTCAAGTTGTAATGGCATTAATAGCTCTTGGTTGTTTACGTGCGGGCCAAGTTGTAATGGCATTAATAATTATCCTTGCTGAGTTAGAGAAGGTTTCTCTTTTTATTGAAGCTTCACGACTCTACTCAGATTTTTTTTTTTAAATTGTGTTACAAATCTGTTGGGTCTAGGTGAAGGGGTACCTTGTTTGAAAGAAGTGTTTTATTTATAAAAACGATCAACAAGCTGCATCAGCTTCCTCCCAGTCCCTCTCTAACAAGCACACAAAGTGTCTATTGATTCTCCAAGATAAAAACTCAATCCTTCCATAATTGAAAGCGTAATGTGAGAATGTGCATGGAATCGTCAGTCTGTTGTTCTGCCTAATTCATGCATTTTTGGCACATTTGCTATAGTTGCGAATGATTGAGCGTGGATTGAGCCCAGATTTCTTTATCAACCATATCGAAAACTAGAGAGATCAGTCATACTTTGCAATAATCATCTGGCCGTAAGTTCATAAAAGGTAAGCATGCATCCTTTCTTGGGGGATACAAACTAACATTGAGGCTCAAAATAACAGTTTTATTCTTCGGTTCATGTACCTTACGAACAAATTTAACAACCCTGCAACTCCCTCCTTTTATTTAAACTAGAGTAATTGTAACAAGAGGGTCCAATCAACAATGACTCTAGCCAATTCATTTTTTTTATAGACCCGATGCCCCACTAAGCTATTTTTCATTGACACAGTGTTAATCGCTTTCCACAATAGAAGGACAACTTTCATTTGGACCATTTGGGCCACTTAGTGTTCCAATTCCCAAACTATCAAGGTCTCCTTGTGAGTAAATCAAAGGCCATTGCATAACACTTGTTGGCATCAATGAAAACTTCAGTATGTTAGAAACAATGCTCACTGAGAGGGGGGAGGGTGAATTAGTGAGTTAAGGATTCAACTAAATTTCAACTTCTTCTACCAATCTTATATAATTATTTCACAATTTCTTCAACAACATATTTATCAAAGAACAATATCAACTAGGCACATGTCATTCATCAATTAAATGCATCACTATCAAGACATTGCACAAGGGACACAAGATATAGTTTTGTAATATTTATATGAGTGGAGACTTCAATCTCCAATATGGGCTACAACCCATAAGATGGCACCATGCACCAGAATGGTTCAGTCAGCTACAACTGACTGGGATGCTACAACATCCAAACAAGCTTCAACTTGTCAAAAGGACAATAAGTCTTTCCCCAGCTCCACCCAACCTCCCTATACAAATTTTAGATTACAAATTACAATTGATACATCACACTCTTCCAAATTTTTCCACAGGCACACACATCAAAAATACCAATCAGCAAGTCTTCATTATGTACTCAACAAGTCATTCAACATACAACATACTACAGCCCTATCTCAACTCTGTCCATACACGATTAGTATCTTGTCTTCAGTACTGTCCACATCATCATATAGGCTTCCAAACTGTTTAATTCAATACTTAGACAAAATTGTTTTTAACTTGTAGAAAAAAAATTTCTTCTACTTTGGTAGATTGATTTCTCCCTCGTGTGATCACCATAAGGAAACCTACAAGCATGGCTAGATAGCCATTTCAACAATGAACAAGACCATATCACAAGATAAATCTGTTGACACACACACAACCTCTAGAAAGCATTTCAAAATAGCTTCTCAACCTATTTTGAACATCAAAACATGTTTCTTCCCATTTTGGCAGATTCCTATTTCACACGTGTGAACACTCTATGGAGACCTGAAGTCATGAGCAGATGGAAAATTTACCAAAGAATGGATCCATGACATTTGATAAATTTACTTGCACAAAGACATCCCTTGGAGGGCATTTCCAACTGACCTCTCAAACGCCTATTTTTAACACTTGGTCAAATTTCTTTTGTTCTCACTATGCAAAATATTATTTTTCCTACTTTTGGCAGATTGATATTTTGCATATGAGACCATGATAAGACAACCTGAAGGTATGGATGGATAGTATATTCACCAAGGAACATTCCTATGCTACCTGATGAATTTTATCATCAAAATAACCCCTCCTTGCGGGCATTTCAAAATTCCTTTTCAATTTCCTGAATCTAACACTTAACCAATTTTCTCGTGTTCTTAAAATGCAAAATAATATTTTTCTTACTTTTGGAATATTTATATCTTTGTCATAAAACACTCCACAGGATAAATGAGATTGTGGTTAGATGCACCCACCCACAAGCTATAGCATAACACTTTCATATTATTTTTCTCTTCAACCTGTGAGATAGGGCGGGCATTTCCCTGAGGCCACTGAGGCAGTTTTTACAGTACTAGAATAGTGCAAAACAGGCTAAAACTTTGTTTTGTCAAACCATTATCTTTGTCATAAAACATCTTCTTTGATAAATGAGACCATGGTGAGATAGCCTCTTCAAAACGCTATAGGATGATAGCTTCAGATAATTTTTATCATACACCTATAAGGTATGGCGGGCATTTTCCTAAGGCCACATGAGCCAGATTTTCCAACACTTAGACAATTTTCTTAGTCTAGTCCAATCTGCCTAAAACAACGTTTTTGCAGGTTCATAGCTTCTTCCTCAGATACTTCCAAGACAATATGAATACATGGTTAGGTAGGCCAAATATCAATCTACAAGACCCCCATATGGTACAGGCATTTTCTTCATCACACAATTTGTGGCGTGAATTTTCTTTAAGGCTACCTGAGCCAGTTTTCCAACACTTAGTCATTTTCCTATTTTTCACCAAATTACCATATTTTTCCAAAATGTTTGTCATTAATGTTGTCATCAATGACAATCCTATTCATTACAGTCTTCATGTTTTTCTTTATAGAAATTGGTATATAATATACTACATTTAGAAATATACTTATATCTAATGCATTTGACAAGTTACTGTTTGGTATGGTGTAGGTAAGACAATTACTTGTCACTACAAGGATTTTTTCACTATGAATGAAAATGCAAGGAAGCTTACTCCATTTAGAGCGGCATTAGAGGCAAGGGAAGATGGAAAATATTATTTCCCTTGCTCTGATTGTAGGGGTTTGCAAAGAAGAAGAATTTTAAGAATGACAGTTGAAAGACATTGTAGGGAGATCGTTTAAGGAGTTTAGCAAAGGAAGTGTTTGATGAGTATAGGCATTTTCTGCCTAATAACCATAGTTATCGAACTACAGACAAAGAAAAATTCAATGGTAAAGAAGAGAATGGAAAAAAACCAAGAAGAATGACACCCCACCTATGGAATTTGGAATATAATAGAAATTGTCAAGGTATGCCAAATTATTTATGTATTGTTGGAATATTGGTCAATACTTAGCCAAATTTATGAATATGCAAAACAATATTTTTCCTACTTTGGAAGATTTATTTCTTGCACATGTGATCATCATAAGGAAAACTGAAAGCATGGGGGGATAACCACTTCAACAAGGAACAGATCTATGTCACCCTATGAATTTTATTAGCACACGGACACGATTGAGTATGGTTATCATTGATGTCAAAGGAGGTCATTAATGACAAAAGAAGTGTTGATATGGCATGTGTGATGAGGTTTGAAAACACATGTTGGTTTCCTAATGTCTCATCATGTCATTGTTACATTCTGGTAGTAGTTGGTAACGGTATGATAATTTGGGGATTTTGACTAAGTGTTGAAAAACTACCCTAAAGCAGTTGCCTTATGAAAATGAACACCATAATTCATAAGAAGAAGAAAATTCCCACCATGACCTGCCATCCCATAGTTTGTTGAAATATATATTCGACCATGGGCCCGGTTCTCATAAAAACTCCTTGAAGAAGAAGATACATGTCTCCCAAAAGAAGGATTTTTGGTCAAATTAGACAGAATTGCTCTAAGGAAATGCCTGCCATAGTTTGTGGGTTCGAGAAAATGACCGTACCACATGGCCATCCTGTATGTGTATGCTTTTTCTACCTGACCATGTTCTCACATTGGTTTCATAATGCTTGAGGAAGAAGATATGGAGCTACCAAAACAGGGTTTCAGGCCGTCCTACACCAAAGTTCAGTAAAATGCCCGCCTAGGGCAAATGAAGATGAGGGTAGGAGTGAAAACACCATAGGTTTTCTCATTAAGCTATAATACATCATCTAGTAGCATTATTTCAGCTTTTGGGTGAAATGAAAAATCCACCTTAGGTTTTGGACAAATTGTCTAAGTATGGAATTATTGGTAAAATCTGCCTAAGTGGCCTCAAGGAAATGCACGCCACCTCTCATAGGATGATGAGAAAAATTATATGAAAGTTATAGGATCTATTATGTTGGTTGGTGCATCCAACCATGCTTTCATATTTCCCAAAGAGACTCTGAGGAGGAAGATATCATAGTATGCCAAATAAGCCTCTCACCTTCATTTGCACTATCCCACTAAAATGCCCGCCAAGGTTAGATGATGAGGTTGTAGGAGAGAAGATTGGCATGGTTGAGCCAGTATGATGTTTCTCATATTTTGGATGTCTCACTCTCCAAGTTTGATGGAAAAAATAAAATCACCTTGGTGACTTAGGGTTTGAAGAGATTTGTCTAAGTGTCAATAAGCAGTTTGGAAGACCAATTTCAAATGCCTGCCAGATGTTGGGTGTATGTCAATAGGTTCATCAATTGGCATGGATTTGTTCTTTGTTGAAATGGCTATCCTGCCATACTTTTAGGCTGACTTACAATGGTCACATATGCAAAATATTAATCTACCAAAAGTAGGAAAAATACTATTTTGCATATTGAGAAACACAAGAAAATTGCGTAAGTGTTGAAAATAGGATTTTGAGAGGTCGTTTGGAAATGCCTACCAAGGGCTGTCCTTGTGAAAAAAAGGTTATCAAATTTCATGGATCAAAGGCCAACTGGACTATTTTTCCAACACTTAGCCATGTCCAAGAATTTCTCCAAGGTTTATCCTCAAACCCTATTTTGGCAGACTTATAACTTTCTCCTCAGAAAGGATTAAGGAAAACTGATACCATGGCTAGATAGCCAGTTCAACAAGCTATATTCTGATATGGTGGTGTAGGCATTTTATTCAAACCATGAATTATGGCTGGAATTCTCTTAGAGTAGTTTTGACTACTTTTTCATACTTAGTCAATTTCCAAAGTTTCACAAAGTTGCCATATTTTTCCAGAATGATGTCAGATTACAACACTAACTTCTTGATAGCACCAGAACACCATTATGTGTCTTTCTAGCCTCACCATACATGCCACATCATCATAATTTCCATGTCATTACTTCCTTTGTCATTCCTTTGTCTTTCACCGAGTTTACCCTGCCATCATGTCTTTGGTTATCCTTTTGTCATTCACTGAACACCTTTGACATCAATGACAATCACATTCAATTTGTATCATATATTATATAAATCTTTGTTTCTTTTTTAGTGAATTATGTTCAACGCGGTATGTACATATATTGATTAATTAGTGTTAATTTGGTTTTATTAATGTTTCATGAATGTCGTTAAGGCACGAATGGGCTTCCACAAGGAATGAAAATTTACCCAATGCAATTCAGTACGTTGCCATACTATGAGCACCTACAAATAGTTCATTTGTTTGATACAATGCATATCGGGAAGAACATAACAGAATTGTTATGGAGAATATTAGATGGAAGGACTGACAAAGAAAGAATTGGAAATATTTTTAGTGACATCCAAGAAGCTAATCACGCATTGCAAAGTGTGATCATTAATTATAATGGTGATGGCCGTCAACAAAATATTAGTCTTCCTTGGTGCTTGACGGAGAAATAGAGCAATATTTTAAAAGAGGTCATCAGAAAAATCAGGTTTCCAACGGGGTTTTCATCTAACATAAAGAATATCTTAACGAAAAAGGTGATTTTGGTGGGGTTAAAACACATGACTAGCATACATTCAATAAGGTAATTGTGAGTTTTTAATATATTTTCTTATTGGTATGCACTATTTTAATAATTTTATTCTCTTATTTGGAAAGAAATAATAATTATGTGGTTTTTGATACAATATGTTCTACCTTGATCTCTCCCAGACAACTTTGACAACAACATAAAACAAATTATTCATGTTCTTTGAAAGAGAGACAATTCAGATTTGTCTTCTGCTCAAGAGGATGGATTGCAGCCATCTCTAAAACATGCTAGACATGTATAAATCAATGTATATATGTATTTATCGGCAGTTAATGAAAAGAAATATTTGTATGATGGAGTTTTGTATTTATCGACATATAATGAAAAATGCTTTTTAGTTGGCATATCACTGTATACATGTATTTATCGAAAGTTAATGATTTTTTTTGTTGTATGATGGAGTTTTGTATTTATCGGCATATAAGATAACATTATAGAGAATTCATCTCTGAATCCAATGTTTTCAGTGATCAATACGAGATTGCTTGTAGGTTGTGAAAGAAAGCATCAACCTCTTCGAAATAAATTAAATTTATGTATGTTAATTAAATAATAAACTTGGTTTTGTTTATGTCTCTTATTTATTTCATCTTTTTTTAATTAAATGGCTCAGGAATATCTATTTAAATCTCTGGCTTGTGCAGGCATCTGAAAAACTTTTTTATTATATATTTTTAAGCTATTTGTAGGCAAACTCATACGTTGTGTGAACATGATTTTTTTTCAACATGGAAGGTTAATTTTTCACTGATGTGACCTGCATAGGGAAAATGGAAATCATGATTGGATAAACACTTCAACAAGTAACAAATACATGTAATTTGATGAATTAATTGACACGCACACATCATCTGGTGGGCATTTGAAAATAGCATTTTAAACTACAGATTTACCACTTGGACAAAATTATAAAACCCTAAGTCAACATGAGGGATTTTTATTTTCACCAACTCTTGAACCAATGATGCTAGATGATGTAGTACACCCCATTCAGCACAAACAAACTGATTTCCCCTTCAAACTTATATTCTTCTGAGTCGGGCAGGCATTTTATTGGACTGGAGCAAAACAAGTCAGAGGGCACTTTTGGCATACTGGTAACTTCATCTTTAGAGAGTTTTTGGACAAAATAATGATGTGTTTAAATGCACCAATCAACACTCTAGAGACCCATACCCTCAGAACAATTTAATCCATCAACTACTGGAAATGGAGGGCATTTTACTGGGGTCACTTACGCATTTTTACCGGAATTATTATCAAACCCCATGTCAACGTGATGAGATTTTTATTTTCATCCAATTTGAGGTGTGAGACACCCAATCAGTAGAGGCCAACATGGTGATTCCATCAGGACCACTTTCATCCTCTGAATCTTCTTTGTCTCTCCTCAGCAGGCATTTTCTTCTTCTAAGGAATTATTATGGGCATTTTCATAATGCAACTGCTTTAGGGCAGTTTTTCATCACTTAGTCAAATTCCCAAAATTATCATACTCTTTCAAACCACTATAATAATGTAACAAAGACATCATGAGACATTAGGACACCATCATGTGTCTTTCTAACCTCGTCACATCATGAGACTCATATTTTTGTCATATGTCCATCACTAAGGAAACTGAAGGTATGGCTGGATAGCCAGTCCACTAGGAAACAAGACCATGTCACCCTTATAATTTATTGAGACAACCTGAGCCTCTGGCGAGCATATCAAAATAGCTTCTTAAATTCTTTTGAGCATCAAAACATATTTCTTCCTATTTTGGCAGACTCCTATTTAACATGTGTGAACACCCTATGGAGACTTGAAATCATGAGCAGATGGAAAAATTACCAAAGAATGGATCGATTACATTCGATGAATTTACTTGAACAAATACATCCCTTGGCGGTCATTTCCAACTGACCTCTCAAATTCCTGTTCTTAACACTTAGTCGATTTTTTTCATACTTTTGAATATGCAAAAAAAACATTCTTCTATTTTGGCAGATTGCTATTATCCTCATGTGGTCACCATAAGAAAAACTAAGAACATGGAAAGATAGCCACTTCATCAAAGAACAACCCTATACCCTCATATAAATTTATCATCATCAGGACAATCTCTGGCAGGCATTTCCGTGAAGCCACTTAGGCAGTTTTGCCAGTACTGGAATAGTGCAAATATGGCTGGGAGGCACGTTTGGCAGGTTCACATCTTCCTCCTTAGAGACTCTCTAGTGAGGCAAGTGAAATGGTTTTATGCTTCATACGACACTCTAGAGACTCACATTATCAATGCATTTTTCACATCATCCTATGAGGCATGGTGGGCATTTCCTTAAGGCCACTTGGGCAGATTTAACACCAATTCCATACTTAGACAAATTTCTCAATTTGGTCTAATCTGTCGAAAACACCCTTTTGGCAGGTCCATAATTTTTTCTCCATCTACTTCCACGACAATATGAATACATGGTCAGGTAGGCCAAATACCAATATACAAGACCCCCATATGCTTCAGGAATTTACTCTAACCCATAATTTAGGGAGGGCATCTTTATGAGGCTACTTAGCCACTTTTGTATCCACAAGTGAAACACCCTGTTTTGGCAGGCCTGTATCTTTCTCCTCAAGAAATATTAAGGAAAAATCAAATCATGAATAGGTATCCAAACCAATTAGCCATAGGACGGTACCATGGTGCAGGCATTCTTCTCAAACCATTAATTGTGGCGGGCATTCTCTTAAGGCTGCTGGGACCAATTCTTCCTTAAATATATGTTGTATTTTGGTGAGGCAAGTGACATGGTTGTATGCTCCATACAACACTCTAGAGACTCACATTCTCAATACATTTTTCACATCATCCTATGAGGCATGGCGGACATTTCCTTAAGGCCACTTGGGTAGATTTAACACCAATTCCATACTTGAAAATTTTCTCAATTTGGTCTAATCTACCTAAAACACCATTTTGGCAGTTCCATAATTGTTTCTTCATCCACTTCCAAGACAATATGAAGATATGGTCATGTAGGCCGAAGACCAATCTACAAGAAACACCCTATTTTAGCAGGCCGAAGACCCATAATTTAGATTGGTCATGTAGGCCGAAGACCCATAATTTAGGGCAGGCATCTTTCTGAGGCTACTTATCCATTTTTGCATCCACCGTTGAAACACCCTATTTTGGCAGGCCTGTATCTTTCTCCTCAAGAAATATTAAAGAAAACTTAAATCATGAATAGGTATCCAAACCAACTAGCCATAGGACGGTACTATGGTGCAGGAATTATTCTCAAACCATGAATTGTGGTAGGTGTTATAACTAGATCTTGTTCTTAGTTTATCTGTTCTTTTTGTCTTAATTTTCAATATTTGGTTTAAAACGATTTTACATTTTATGTTGATTTTAAGAATTTTTGACAATCAATAATTTTGGTTGGATTTAATGCTTTTAATGGTTGAATTATTTCATTATTTTAGTTTTAAGGTTTGTCTTTTGGGATTATTAGTTAATATGTACATCTTTAAGCTTTCAAAAACTTATAATAAAATTTTATTCGAAGTTTTGATTTATAATCTCTCTCTCATTTTTGAGTCCTTTGTCAAATATTTTCATGAGGAGATTCCTATAGCAGCTCTGTTTTTCCTGTTTTTGTCATTGTCATTGGGAGCAGATTACGAGGCGATGGAAACAAATTCGAGAAAACCAAAAGAGGTTTTTGTCTAAAATAGACTCATTCACAAAAACCTCTCTCATTTTAGCAACATATATTATCGTTTGAGATATTCAAATTCATCTTTGTGGCCTATTTTCAGGGTTTGAATTATTTAATAATTTCCTGTTTTAGTCACAACTTTGCAGCACATATTTCGATAAATTGAATGGGAATTTTGAAAAAAAAAAAGAGTTTTTGTTCATAACATACTCATTTAAAAAAACCTCTCTCATTTTTTGCACAGGTGTCCCGGATCGAGAGATATGAAGGTGTCTTTGAGACCCAAATTTTCAAAAATTCGCCAAATTTCCCCAAATTTGATTTGTTATTTTTGGGTTAATTGTCTTTAAATATTTTGAGTTATCATGTAACTAATTGATGTAACTGTTTCAAATTTCGACCTAGAAGGTATTTATGGAGCTACTTTACTTTTGTAATGATAAAAGGAAGACAAACATACAGTTTTGTGGTGGGATTTTTCACTCAAGGAGAGGCTTTTGGAGCTTTGATTTCTCAAGCTAGCACTTATAACTCTTATGTAAGTGGATGATTGTTATTGATTATATATAAACTGATAATCCATTTTACCTGCCATGATTTTTCATTTCTAGTCTGGTTGATTGCTCAGTCTACAATTTCATTTCATGTTTAAACATTTATTCATGTAAATGCTTATAGCATGTGGATGAAGTTAGTGTTTCATGTGTAATGTTTATGGTTTATTGGAATGTGTTTGATCCCCAGTTTATCCAACTTGCATGATTCAGTTCTGTATTAGCTTGTTGTTTTTTATTTCCTCCTTGATTGATGAAGTTTTCAACCAAAACCCTTAAAACCAATTTTTTTTTTTTGAGAGAGATTGTGTTGGCTTGTTCTTCTAGTAGTCTGAGAACAATTTTTGGCACTAACATCTTTGGCGTCGTTGCCAGGGATGAAGCTGAAGTATATCTTCCCTGGGATATCATTATTCATTTGATTTTGAGAGGTGAACAAAGTCAGAAAATATTTTACACTACAATTTTTCACCGGCGACTCCACGATTAAAGATTCCACTACAAAGGAGAATTTTGTTGACGGAAAAATGAAGAAGCCAAATGGAAAGACTGGGTATCAACTTGTTACTTTCCTCCATGAGGTTTTGTTCTTATTCATAAGTTATTTCCTGTCTTTCCCATTGCATGTCAAAATAATTTTTTTTGTTTTGTCTATTCCGATGATCATAAACCTTCAAGTACATATCCCTCTTTGGAAGAAGAAAATCTGCATTCTTCTTGTTTTATTGATGTTGATCCTATTCCTTCATTTGAAATACATGTGCAGCATGATATACATATACCCATATCTCTTGAAGCTGATTATTCTGGTCATCTTGTAGAGAATAAAGCTAATCTATTACCTTCTACCATCACTACTGAAACTTGCGAACATCTTGTTGAACCTCATTTTCAACTCACAAATTTTCAGTCTAGACTCAGACAGAAGATGTTTAAACCTCTTAGGCTGCCATCTCTCTTACATCCTTACCCTTCCTACTTTGTTTAATATCTTCCCCATTTTACTGAAAAAGACCATATTGCAACAGAGAAGCATTTAGAATCTTTTCATAATTTCATTGATAATTTTGAAATCATGCATGAGGATGTTGTCATGAGGTTATTTTCGAAATCCTTTGTTGGAGATGCTAGGTTTTGGTTTCGAAATTTAAAAGATGATTCAATTGGATTGTGGGAAGAGTTACATGATGTCTTTTTTAAGTATTGGGGTAAGAATAAATCTTATGATAAATTTCTTTCTAAATTTTATAGTTTGAAAAGAGGGAATCATGAGCCAATTACTAAATTTAATTGGAGGTTTCAAAGTTTTTATATCAGTATGCCTCTAGAGATCAGACCTTCGGAAAAACTTGCTATGGTATATTATGTTATGGCTCAACATTCAGATCTTGTCTTTTTCTTGTTAGAAAGGAAATCATCATATTTAAGACAATTGTTTGAGGATGCAAAAGGAGTCGAGGAGAACATCCAAGCTTGCAAAATGCTTCAACATCAGGCTCGTGTTGAAGATATACAAGCTAATGAACAAGAAGAACGTAGGTATCATTCAAATTTAAGACAGTTTTCTTCATCATTTTTAGATTTTCATATGAACAAGGATATAAATGACACTTGTGTTGATTCTTCATATCAGTTTGCTGACTTTTTCGATGATAATATACTTTCAGTGGATTATAGTAGAAATTTATTAGTTCCTGCTATGAGATTAGCATGTTATGAAGAAGAAGTTGCTACTCTTCAACCTCTTACTATTGATATAAGAAATAAGTTGCCATTCTTGACTTATGGTCACTTTCAAAATTTTATTTGTTCAAGTTTTGATCAAGGGTTTTATTTAAAGGTTGAGAAGTAGTTTGAAAAGCCCTTGGTTTCCATTCTTGATCCAAAGTTTAAAAAGAACAACAGTAGAGAGGAAGAGAATGCTTCACTTTATGATGAATATAATGAAGACATTGAAGTTTTAAATCGGAAATTTCATGATTTCATGGCTTCTTGGATGGAGTTGTATTTTTCAAAGGTTTCTAATGCTCCATCTTTTGGCATACTTCCTATTTCTAGTCATAAGTATGAACTGCTTACAGACTCTTTATTGCATTTATCACATCTTTTGTGGGTTTTCTTAAATAGTAGCATGCATGGAATTATGATTCTCAGTCAAATGGTTTATTGGCTTCACTGGAAGTGTGATTACACTTGATTGGGTTGTTTCCTCCGATTAGAAGTAGGAGTAAATAGCAAAATAAGCTCACTATATGAGCATATAGATTCTTTTTAGTATGCTGGTTTGTAGCAGTATTTTGTCATTTCATAGGTATGTGTTCAAAGTTTGAGAAAGTTGCAGAGATTTGGTAAATGACTCCATCACCCAATGAATAAGGCACAAGGTCTACAAGTTCTTGAAGTCTCACAAGGAGGACTTCATCCCGCAGTAAGAGCCAAATGTTATAACTAGATCTTGTTCTTAGTTTATATGTTCCTTTTGTCCTAATTTTCAACCATTGTTTTAAAATGATTTTATATTTTATGTTGATTTTAAGAATTTTTGACAATCAATAATTTTGGTTGGATTTAATGCTTTTAATGGTTGAATTATTTCATTATTTTAGTTTTAAGGTTTGTCTTTTGGGATTATTAGTTAATATGTACATCTTTAAGCTTTCAAAAACTTATAATAAAAGTTTATTCCAATTTTTTATTTATAATATAACTCTCATTTTTTAGTCATTTGTCAAATATTTTCATGAGTAGATTCCTGTAGCAGCTCTGTTTTTCCTGTTTTTTTCATTGTCATTGGGAGCGGATTACGAGGATATGGAAACAAATTCTGGAAAACCAAAAGAGGTTTTTTTCCACAACAGACTCATTCATAATAACCTCTCTTAGTTTTACAACGGATGTTATCGTTTGAGAGATTCGAATTCATCTTTGTGGCCTATTTTCAGGGTTTGAATTATTTAATAATTTCTTGTTTTAGTCACAAATTTGCATCATGTAGTCCGATCAATTGAAGGGTAATTTTGAAAACCCAAGAGAGATTTGTGTTCACAACATACGTAATTAAAAAAACCTCTCTCATTTTTTGCACAGGTGTCCCAGATCGAAAGATATGAAGGCGTCTTTGAGACCCAAATTTTCAGAAATTCACCATTTTTCTCCAAATCCAATTTGTTATTTTTGGGTTAATTGTCTTTAAATATTTTTAGTTATCATGTAACTAATTGATGTAATTGTTTCAAATTTCGACCTAGAAGGTAGTTATGGAACTATTTTACTTTTGTAATGATAAAAGGAAGACAAACATACAGTTTTGTGGTGGGATTTTTCACTCAAGGAGAGGCTTTTGGAGCTTTGATTTCTCAATCTAGCACTTATAACTCTTATGTAAATGGATGATTGTTATTGATTATATATATACTGATAAGCCCTTTTACCTGTCATGCTTTTTCATTTCTGATCTGGTTGATTGCTTAGTCTACATTTTCATTTCATGTTTAAAGGTTTATTCATGTAAATGCTTATAGCATGTGGATGAAGTTAGTGTTTCATGTGTAATGTTTATGGTTTATTGGAATGTGTTTGATCCCCAGTTTATCCAACTTGCATGATTCAGTTCTGTATTAGCTTGTTGTTGTTTATTTCCTCCTTGATTGATGAATTTTTCAACCAAAACCCTTAAAACCAATTTTATTTTATATTTATTTGAGATTGTGTTGGTTTGTTCTTCTAGTAGTCTTAGAATAATTTCTAGCACTAACAGCGGGCATTCTCTTAAGGCTACTGGGACCAATTCTTCCTTAAATATATGTTGTAGTTTGGTGAGGCAAGTGACATGGTTTCATGCTCCATACAACACTCTAGAGACTCACATTCTTAATACATTTTTCACATAATCCTATGAGGCATGGAGAGCATTTCCTTAAGGCCACTTGGGCAGATTTAACACCAATTCCATACTTAGGCAAATTTCTCAATTTGATCTAATCTTCCTAAAACACCCTTTTGGCAGGTCCATAACTGTTTCTTCATCCACTTCCAAGACAATCTGAAGACATGGTTAGGTAGGCTGAAGACCAAGCTACAAGACCCCCATGTACCATGAGCATTTACTCTAACCCATAATTTAGGGCGGGCATCTTTATGAGGCTACTTAGCCATTTTTGCATCCACCGGTGAAACACCCTGTTTTGGCAGGCTTGTATGTTTCTCCTCAAGAAATATTAAATCAAACTCAAATCATGAATAGGTATCCAAGCCAACTAGCCATAGGACGGTACCATGGTGCGGGCATTCTTCTCAAACCATGAATTGTGGCAGGCATTCTCTTAAGGCTGCTAGGACCAATTCTTCCTTAAATATATGTTGTAGTTCGGTGAGGCAAGTGACATGGTTGTATGCTCCATACAACACTCTAGAGACTCACATTCTTAATACATTTTTCACATCATCCTATGAGGCATGGAGGGCATTTCCTTAAGGACACTTGGGCAGATTTAACACCAATTCCATACTTAGACAAATTCCTCAATTTGGTCTAATCTACCTAAAACACCCTTTTGGTAGGTCCATAATGGTTTCTTCATCCACTTATAAGACAATTTGAAGACATGGTCAGTTATGCTGAAGACCAGTCTACAAATCCCCCATGTGCTATGGGAATTTACTCTAACCCATAATTTAGGGTGGGCATCTTTCTAAGGCTACTTAGCCATTTTTGCATCAACTGGTGAAAATTCTTGTTTTGGCAGGCCTGTATTTTTCTCCTCAAGAAAGATTAAAGAAAACTCAAATTATGAATAGGTATCCAAACCAACTAGTTATAGGACGGTACCATGGTGTGAGAATTTTTCTCAAACCATGAATTGTGGCAGGAATTCTCTTAAGGCTGCTGGGACCAATTTGGACCACTTTTCTGGAAATTTTCCTCATGGAATGGTGGATTTTGTATAGTTGGGTGGTCTCATTGTTTTTTGCATGGAAACCTTGGTAATTTTGGCATGGAAACTCAAGGTAAACTCTATTGTTGTAGTTTTTCTTCAAGAGTTTTTTACCTTGGATATTTTAGGGTTTGGTCTAACTTGGGCATTTGCAAGTATGGCTGCTGCTAGAGCGATGGTTCATTCTTGTTCATAGGGTGGTGTCTACGCTATCTTGCTTCCACAACTACAGTTGGCTCAAGTAAGTGGTTTTCTTTTCCTTATGACAATTGTAAATTGTAATGTGTAACCCTGATATATTTTCTTTGGCTTTTGGCTTTTATGAATTTATCTATGAAAATGAGGGTTGTTGTTATGCATCCCCAAGTTCTATTTTTCATCCTTACATCCATGTGATATACAATGAGTAATTCTATTTGAATATATACATATCAACAACAACCACAAGCCCCATTATCATGATAAAGATGAGGGAAACTCAATGTATGAAAATGGAAACCACTTTTAACTCAATAGGCATGCAGTAAGCTAATTGGTGTCTAATTCGGAGAGGGATGCCTCACTATTTACAGATTTTTCATACGCAAGATATTCAATAAAAGACAAGTCAGAAGGTTAGATTTCTGAATAGAACAAGTTTGTTTTTATAAATTCTAGTGGGACGATCATGGAGGGTACCATTGGGAAATGGAGTCAACAATCTAGTCTGAAATATGTTGCAGGAGGTAATGAATCATGAAATTTTATGAATAGAGGCAAGAT
Source organism: Pseudotsuga menziesii (assembly GCA_001517045.1). Classification (NCBI taxonomy): domain Eukaryota; kingdom Viridiplantae; phylum Streptophyta; class Pinopsida; order Pinales; family Pinaceae; genus Pseudotsuga; species Pseudotsuga menziesii. The sequence continues at coordinate 529,679 of LPNX010041574.1, forward strand.
AGTCATCCATCCTTCAATCTGGAGATATTTAGTAGGTGATTAACAGATAGGAGAAAACAATCCATCACGCAGAGCACCTAACCAAGGTGAATTCTTCATGACTTTAGAAGAAAATGTTTGAAAATGCTTGAACAATGGGCCGAGATCATACAACACAAATTCTAGATCATATACACTAATGCTCAAACATGAAAATAAAATACAAACTGGAATGAAAAATAGGATAAACATTCACCGCGTAAAGAAGTTACTTATTGAAGAGAAAGAGGACACATGAGGATTCTCTACCATGAAAGGATCATCATTCCTCTACAATTTTATTCATATCTGGAAAGCTTGAAACATGTTATAGTGGAGAGCCTCTACTCTTGAAAATTCCCAACCCTTCTCCCCTCTGTGGGGATCAATTTATACTATCTCTGTCCCCGAGGCTAATCCTTGAAACAGGACAAGAAATTGTTTATAGTCATAATCAACTACTAACAACTTAGAGCATGGTACTACTGCCATGGTTTACATATATTAAAATAAACATTATATATGGACCACTGGGATCGACCACTCGTCTGTCTGTTGAATCAGCAACGTGTCCTTCCCTGGGTGTGTGTTTCATGCTCAAAGGAACCTTTCTACATGGTTTCTAGACTGGCAAAGGAGTTTATATCATTTCCATGCTTTTCCTTTTCTACAACCCCCCTCTGTCCTGGTAATATTGTTGTATGAGGGGACATGGAGAAGGGAAGCTTTGTACTCCCCACCTCCCATGGCGCAGGTTCTCCTACAGGTCATACAGTGGAGGGTGTCCTCCACCTCCTCACCGCCTCAGAAAAAGTTGGCAACTGGATTTCACAAACGAGGCGATGAAGACTTTGGACACCCACCACCCCAGCACGAGCATTCACTCCCACTGGTTTCCATTGAACATGGTCACCATGTACTGGGACTTTGCAAGCCGTGATTTCTTCCAGGTTCTCTAGGGAGACACTCCTGGGATAGGAAAACCCAGGCACCATGCAGCCGGAGGTACATCTATCTGGAAACATTCAAAGTGCTTCACATCCAGGCCCCGATGGTTGGTGCTTTCCTGGTGTGAAAAACTAGGGTGATAGATGAGTGTGGAATCATGCTCACCAACCATCAAAACCCTAATACTAAGAAGCTTCTCAAAGCATATCGCCATTTCAACTCTTTCAGAATTCTCAGAATCTCTTATCAGAATAACACTTCAAGTATTGTCTCTAATTACTTATTCATCTTATGCATATTAATTGGCCTAGGAAGGTGGTGTTTATATAGGGTGATGAATATGAATATGGATACAGAGATGACTGGTCATCATAATGGAAACATGAGTGGACACATGGGTAGGGATATCTATTTTCTGCTGAGAATCTGGCCATACCGCCTCCTTTTATGTTGCATTGCTATCCACATGGATCACGGTGTTTGGACGTGACATTCTTTTCCTTTTCACTTACACTGATGGTGGTGTTCAAAATGGTTTCGGCTAGCCACATCCCTTTGCTTTGTGTAGAGGCCAGGTTCGTTGCTTCAAAGATCTAATCTTCATGATCTCCCATTGTTTTCTACGCAAGCCACGTGCCAGATCTCTGGAGCCGGGAAGGCTGGTGAATCGATGATGCTTTGGACATGATCTTCACCTAGGGAGTGTCACAAATGGCATCGAAGGATATGATTATTAATCAGCTCATACATGAGGACATCCTTTCTGTACCATACCTGACCAGGACACTACCTTTACCAGGTTGAATGGCTCCAAAGTCACCACCTCACAGTGTTCAAAATTAAACCCTTCACAACCCTTCCAAAGGGTTCTAGCCCTTCCCATAAATGTAAAGTTAAAATTGCCATTCAAAAAAAATTAAAATTTGAATTTTACCCTTCCAATAAAGAAGGGTATAATTTATATCAACATTTCAAAAGAAGAGCAACATTTGAAATTACCCATTCATATAAATTTCTCAAGATGTTGAAATTCTTATGCTATAAAGTTCAACTCATCATTCAAAATATTGTAAATATGATAAATTATAATCACTTACTCATGTCATGTGCTCGGTGCTTAGTTGTTGAAGATGGCCAATAATCATTAATGACTACGAGGCACAAGCCATCAAGATGTGACTCTGACTCTCGAGTCACTTGGGCTGTAATCTAAAGTGTGACAATGTGTCAGCAACTACTAGTCTACTACTAGGCCCAAAACGAGCTAAAACATTTGTGCCTTCTACCTATGTGAACCTCACTACCAATGTCCACTTTTTTTTCGTCAAAATGAAATTCAAAAGGTTGGTTTGAAAAGTCCTCCTCTACAAGACTTCATTTCTTGCATGAATATCATGGACTCACGAAAACTATAAAGAACACTTGATGTCATGCAAATACAAATAATGGCATGTAGATAGGATCACAAACTATGCAGAAATTGATTTATGCATTCCTATAGAGAGGTGTCATTGGGCACACGATATGGAGAAACAATGGTTATTAATAAAATTAAAAAACAATTGTTGGCTCAAGAATAGTCTTCAGTTTGATGAGTGGCATGATCGTGATGTTATCTCCCTCTGTCCTTCCAAACATTTGTGGTTTCTCACGACATTTGTCCTCAGCACTACCAAAATACTTATAAAAATTACTTGTCTTTACATCATCTTCTCTTTAAATCCTCATCTCATAGTCATAAGTAAGGATTATTATGGCTGCACATCCTCACCTTATAATACGAGTTGGGCCAAGGCGCAAAGACAACCATAAAATATTAAATTGTCAAGATGCAAAGAGTAAGAGAGAACTATAAGTAAGTATTATATTAAATTTACCTTGTAAGTCTTTAATTAACACTATCAACTAAGATTTGACAAGTTGGATTGTTCTGATCTTCTTATCACTCCTTACCAATGTGATTGCAAGGCATTCATTGAAGGTGAAGTCCATAATTTTGGGTATTCTTCCTCATTATCATGCCTTTTGATAAGACAATAAAGAGGGTAGTGGCAAGCATCAGCATGGAAAATGGTCTCGACATAGAGGTTATACACATTAATTGTTTTCATTAAATAATTTAAATTCCTACCCGTGACTATGGATTCAGTCAATCGCGGACTGGTACAAAACACAACAAATTTTAGAGCCACAAGCACTTAACTACTCACACCTATAACTTTCTGAAATCAGCCATTAATAAACTTCTTTTGGTATTCTGGTTCAATTTAAAAGGTGTATTGTTCGACTCAAACATGCAATGAGTTGCCAAGATTCAATTGACTTAGGCCCCTCCATCACATACATGCATGCTTTTGGTTAATTTATACTTGTCAATTAAAGTAAAATGATTTATATTTCCCTTCATCTATGAAGGTCTGAGAGAATAAATGCCCTTCCAATTGAAATTAAGACTCACCCTTCAAATTTGATCATTGGTCGCTAGGGATAAAATTTGAAGGGCGGGTCTCATTTTACTTTGAAGGTCTGTGAGAAATTGAACCCTTGAATGTTGAAATTTAAAAATAAATCATTCTTTTCATTTGAAAATTTAAGTGTTAAAAAAATTTTATTATTTATTAAAAACATTGTATAGAAAAAAAATGTCAATAAGAAGAAATCCCAAGTGATTCAACATTTACATGGAATTAGTGAGGTAAACCATGTACATATGATTTATCACTTCCATATTCTTTTTATGGGGATTACTCAAGAGTTAGTATAGAGGAGGAGAGTCTAAAATAAAGGTTGAGAATGAAGAACATGTAACGGTGATGGAAGATGAGATTGGGAAAAAGCCGATTTAGAAAGATATTGATGCACTTGTTTTGTTAATGTGAACATAGCCATAACCATTAGGAGTATTGGTTTTTTGTATTGCATGTTCTTTGGCCTATTTATTTTTTGAAGGGGAATGTTTGTTTCCTATCATGCTAAAGTGATTAAAGTAGTTGAGAACTACTCACAACCTTATCTGAGTGCATAATATGAAATTAGGGGTGAAAGTAGCCTTCATGGGGTACTAAAGCTTATTTCTGTCTAGAATTGTTTTGATAAGAGATCCACTATTAGAAATGCTATGTTACAAGGCCAAAAGAGATCAGGCATCAAATCCATAACATTAATAACAAAAACTAAAAATATGATCTTTGTCTAGTGACGTATCCACCTAAAACTAGTGTACTTCTAACATTGCACATCCCTAGGAGATTTAAAATTGTTGATCCTTGTTGTGACCACTTGATCATTGCCATAACCAATGGTTTAAATAAACAACATAAAAGTAAAAAAATTAGAAGAATAACTTTTCCATGACATTTAACCTTACCTGTTTTGAAATGAACTTTTCTACATGCTATTAAAATCATTGTATTATTATCTTTCTAGCTAAATAGGTTTTTTAGGATCCACATTTCCATTAAAGGCAAAAAAAAAAGTTACAAATACCATCACAAAGCTAATTGATATGTTTGTCCATATGGACATAGTTCATGAGTAACTAGCCATTCAATTTCAAACTACACCTAATCCCTAAGCATCGTCTTCACCATAATAAACCTAAGTATTATAAGACTTGAAAATTTATCTTTCAAACTTTAGTCTTGAGTCTACTAACATCTAGATTTCAAATGAGAGGGATTGATAGGGATTCTCATTTATCTTTTCAAAACTCAGGACATATAATTATTATTCAAACACATTGAAAAAACTATCCTTCAAACTTCAATGTGGATCTTACTAGTATTTGGATCTCACACGAGAAGAAATTTGAGAGGGATTCCACACTTATCTTTTCAAATTTTCATCTTATATTTATGTGAAAAGGTTAGACAAAAAACAATGACTATTATATACTATAATCTCTTTGTGAACCTTACAGATTCAAAAATGTTATTTTGACAAAAAATATATTTACAATCTCTTCTCTTAAATTCTGGGTTGATAGGTTTGAGGAGTGGTATCCAAGGTAATTGTCAAAACCCCAAATTTTCACAAAAATGTAAAATTTTGAGATAACATAAAATGTTTACAATTGCAGTTAGATAACTGCTAGCAGCTAATAGAAGAAATGAAACAAAAAATAAAAGTAACCATTAACTTTAACACATATAGATTAATGTTGTCTTAATTTTAATATGTGATGTAAGTAATCTGCATTCGAATATTTAGTTGTACTGATGGTTTGAATATCAAGTAGGTGAGGAGTCATTTTCTAGCTAGGGATTACTTAGCGATTGCTAACATATCTAGATTTTTGGATCTTTACAGGCTTGACAGGTAAATTTTTTAACCAGTAAAAGTTTATTAAGCTGTTAAACCAGATTTACTTATTTTAACATAAACGTACTGGTAGAGTAAAAGTTTGCTTAGAAGACTCAAGGTCCTGCAAGGTAAAGTAATATTTCTTTTACTTGATTCACAAATATGATATTACTTAATCTTTGTGTCGTAAGGGTTATTAACGTCGCCCTACTATTTGTCTTTTAATAGATAGATCTTTAAGATAGATAAAACCTCCTTCTAACTTTACTCTAAGTGATTTCCAGTTCTTAATAGAGCTCATGATTTTGTATCATAACTCTTTCTCTGACACAAGAGTTTATTGCTATTATTATTTTAATATTTAATATGCTACTTATCATTATAGAAATAGACCTAAGTCTTTTAGAACATAAGCCTACTGTGTACTTTTCAGCTTTGTTTCAATTAGGATTCAATATAGTAAATTTACCAGCTTAACATCGCTTGTAATTTATAAGGTATCCTCTACATAAAAAAAATCGTCAAGATTGTGACTTGAATTCCCTAATTTATTCATGACCAACATAATGCGACAACTTCACATCACCCTACTATTTACTTATATGTAAAAGAGATGCAATAAAATCCTAGAGACTTTACTATTCTAAACTCCAATTTCTAACTTAACCTTGATTCGATACATCTTAGAGCTTGGTAGAAATTATGGAGACCAAAGATTATGTGTTTATAACATATCTATCCTACATCCAGTACGATAGGTCACTTAAAAGTGTAGGAGCTATTTAAGTGTATATATGTTAACCATATCTATAAACACTTTATTGATTTAAGTCTAGTTCTCATAACTTAACAATCATAGTTCATGATTATAAGAACAAGTAAATAAAGGCATTAGAAATCTTGTTCAAGCTTCTACTATCCTCTTAATCTTTTTCTTACAAGTTTGATTAAGAAGGGTTATAACATCCTTTAAAAAACTAGGCATTGATTCCATATGTAAATTGGTTCTTTACCAAATCTATTTACGAGGTTAAAACATTAGGTTAAACTATAGTATACTCCTCAATCATTATTAATGTTTGGCTCCATTGGAACAATACGATTTTGACTTTATAAATATATTACAATATCATAATGGGAATAATGTAAATGATTGACAATTATTTGTATCGATTGCTGTAGTGGAGACTATACAAACAAACCCACCGTAATTTGAATAGATTCATGGGCACGTGGAACTCTCCTCACCATGCAATACGTGACTTATAAGCTTTACCTTGAAACCCTATTCCTCATTGTTCAGTGAGGGTTTCGGTCTTTGCATTGCTGGGTTCACTGCGGCCATGAGGGCTCACAGGTGCTCACCTTCAGCTCCATTGTCTGTGCATTCTGGATTGTTATCACTTAGGGTGAGAGTTTTGAAGTTCACAGCTCGTGCTTGAGTTGATTTCTGCAAACAAATCTTGCTGTGCGTGAGGGTAGTATTACACAATTGATAGTTTCAGTGTTGAAGTCGTGGTTTGGCCACTGCCATTGCTTGCTCTTGCTCCAATTGTCGATGTAGTTAAATAACTCGAACCAGTTGCCTCCTTCTCAGGTGAAAATGAGGGTTGTTGTGCTCGTGGTGTCATTCTACCTTCTTCGTGACCTCGGTTTTCAACATTACAGGTAACACATCATTTTTAAGAAGTTGAAAGCTATAAATAAATTACAGTTTCAATTCTACTTTCAAGTTTTTAAATATGTTTAGGTTTTCATTTTGCAAGTGATAGTTCACCTAACATTTGGAAGGAACCACTTCACATTTGGACTGGTGTTCAGTCTATCGGTAAGCCCCGGTTATAAAACGGCTCTCCCTACTTGTACAGACTTAGGGGAAATGTTTGCAGTTGGAAGGAGTTACGGCCTTGGTCTTCCCCAAGATTGGGTTGTTGGTCTTCAGTTTATAAGTTTTGTTTTTTTTTTAAACCCTCGCTTATAGCAGGGTGACTCCGGCTCAATGTCGTGACTTGTAAATGCTATTTTCTTATGTTAAAAGGATTTTACAATGATTTAGGTTTTGATAATTAGACTGTTACTTTTGTTTATTAACCCATGCCATGATATGGGCACACCGGATTAGAGCTAGTTTTTGTACACTATTTAAGTTATGGCCTTACGACCTGTCAAGCAATACACTGGATTTAATTTTAAAATATTTCCTTCGAGAGCTCGGACTCGTTTTGCATAATACTTTGCGACTCTTTGTAACTTAGCTTTTTTTTTTACCCTCTTCGACGGTGAAATAATAATTTTATTGTTTATTATTTGTATTAGATTATTGTTAATAGTTTTAAGAGTGTCATTCAGTCATGGTATAAGTTGTTTTACTTGTTGGCTCAGGAATTACAAGCTAGGGTTTCCTAAATGAAACCCTTGTTTTAAATAATTCTTTTAATTTATTTAAGTAGGTTCTGTTACTTGTAAAACAAATATTGTTTTAAGTTAATATTATATTTGTGTATAATGAGATTTCTTAAATTTGTATTTGTTTATATATATTTGTTATCAAGACTGTAACCAGTCTACAATAGTTCAATTTGTTTAATGATAATGTTCCAAATAATAGAATTATAGGCTAGCTGGTTTTTTTTTTTTTTTTTTTTAATAATGAACTTAATATAGGGTTTCGACCCTATAGTTACTCTTGCAGGTATAAACCTATTATGGAACAATTCTTACTTAGATATACTTATAGATAGATAGATAGATAGATAGATAGATATATTATACTGGTTATTATCGTATTCTTATGGTTTTTACCTACTTAAATGATAGAAATAATTTTACTAGTGTTATTTGAAGATAAAAAAATAGATTCCTAAACAAGTTTCTTTTCGATAAGATAAATACTTTTCATAATACTCTCCCTGGTTAATAGTAACTGTTAGTCTTAGTTTAGTTAATATTATAAGTATATAAACTATATGAATAGTAGTTTTATATTTATTGAACTAAATGTAAACAAAGTAGTTTAAGTGTGTTTCTTCTACTGCATATGCAACTGGTTATTAAATAAACACAAGAAATTATATATATACAACATAACACAGCTTACCCTCCTACAGATTTTAATTTGAATAAAAAGAATAATGTACTGTGTATAAACATAGCATCTTATCTACGAGGGTATTTCCTTAACATAATAACTCTTCTACCTGTAATGGGATACTGCTATTTCATTATCAGTATATTTACATAAACAAAGAACATAGATAACCAGGTTATTGATCTTTTTTATAATAACCTACATACAACAATAAATTACTCTGCTATTATTAAATGCAAAATACATCTATTCATTTCAATCTCTTATCATTTCCTTCATCTACTTTAAATACTCTGTCTGTGCTGGAGTACGATCTGGTCCTTTCAGGTGTGGAAAAACACAAATTAGAATTATTTTCCATCTATTTCATATTCATGTCTTCAATAATCTAAAAGATTATTAACTCTAACATTTTACAACTAAATATTTAACATTCATTTAACAGTCATATTCACATTTAACTATCTAACACAGTAAAACAAAAGATTGAAGAACCTGATTAGGATGGACAACAACATCGTTAGGAGGCCATTCCTCCCTACCAAACTCCTAGAGAGCGCTCAAACAACACTTCCTCAGGACCCCTGAGCCTTTTCCTGGTATTCTTGGCTAAGAACTGGTGGAGCAATCAAACAATAGTCTAGTCCAATGACTCAGTAAACACTATGCACTCAGCAATAATATCCTTCAACTGAAAATATGCACTAGATAACTTAGCAGTTAACCCCTCAAACTCTTTCCACAATTCCCTTCCATTGAATTTCTCTGAAGTACATTCACCTTAATGAACACTTCTCTAGAATGAGCAGCCTCGGCTCTCTTCAATGGGTATTTTTATAAATATTGCCTAGGTCTTTTGGGTCAGTTGTCATTAATTGAGCCACCTGCTCTGATCCCACTTTCTTGGGGGATCATGACCCCAAATGTAGGGAGGTTGCCACCTGCAACAGTTGGAAGTGGTTTGAGGATGCTGCCACATGTCTATTTTCTCTCCACCCAGTCTCCTCCACGAATTTGACCTGTAAACACTTTTTTAACAGCTCTCCTAAGCTGTTGTCTCCACCTTTATTTATTTATAATTTAAAATATTCAGAATTACATTAAATATCCTTGACTCTGTTGAGTCATCAATTACAACTTAGCATAAAATTTAACATATTGTCTTTAAATAAAATCAAATAAGATAATATTGTTTTTTTGCAAAATTGGGGCATGTGACAGTAATTGTAGACTCCGTTTGATATGTTCTAAATTACGAACCTTTATCAAGGTTTGTCATCAAGACAATGAGTCAATTTGAGTAACGGATAAAGATTTATTAATATATCTTTAACAACACAATTCAAGAGAAAATTAGGAAATTGATAATGTTGACTATATAACTAAGACCAAACCCAAACCCTCAAAATGTTAAGCTAGATAATAAGGAAGTCTAAGTTGTGATTAAAACAAACACCCTAAATATAGAGACACACACAGATACATCATTATTATTATTCTAGCTAATGAAATCCATACATATATAAAGCGGTCTCTACTCTCCCGATCCATGGAGAATATAGTTTATTGAACTTAGATAAGGGACAACTCTGTCGGGTCGGTGAAAAAGTTGGTCATTAGGTCGTTGATAAAATAAGCCATTGGAATTTGGAAGGACCTTTGAATGGAGGATTTATTCCGCTTGATGGCGTCTCTTTTGGTCAATGATGATTATGACTATGAGGGCGAGGATGAGGGCGAGGATGAGGACGATGATGACGAGGATGAGGATGATAAGGAACAGGATGATGTCTAGGATGAGGATGGTGAAGATGATGATCATGATTATCATGATTATCATGATTATTATTAGGATGATCATGATGACGATGATGATGACGATGATGATGATGATGAAGATGAAGATGATGGTGACAGTGATGATGATGAATATGTTGATGATGATGATGAAGATGTGATGACAAGATATTTACCTTGGCATTTACTAATTTGTTCTGAGCTTTGCCAACATTATAATAGAATGGTTATGAGTGATTATTCACTCCTATAAAGAATGCACTTTATGGAACTACCAAACTGCTCAGTTTGGATCTTCCTCTTTTAAGACACCGGACTAGGTCCAGAAGTCTTGATTCTTCATGTGCACAAATCTAAGAATAGGAGGCTTCAGAGGGCCCAAAAAGTTGTATTTTTTTTTACTACTTCCTCGGATCATATTGAATTGTCAGATTAGTCCTTGGAATGGGTGTTAGGATAATTTTTCACTCAACTGGATGCTCCCCCTATCATGTAGACGTCTTCATTCACTGAGCTCCCCCTAAAATTGTGATGATGAAGATGATGAGGAGGAGGAGGAGGAGGAGGAACATGATGATGATGATGAAGATGATGACGATAATAATGAAAATGACGATGATGATGATGAATATGATGATCATGATAATGGATATGTTAATGAATTAGATGACAATGATGTTGATGTTGATGATGAATATGATGACGAAGATGAAGATGTTGCTGATGATGACAACGAATATGATCATGATGATCAAGATGATGATGGTGATAATGAAGACATTAAGTGATGATTAAGATGATGATTATGTCGAAGATGATGATAAGGAAGATGACAATGATGAAGAAGATCATGATGACAATGATGACGATGACGATGATGATGATTATGAAGATGATGATGATGATATTGATGAAGATGAAGAAGACGATCGTGATGACGATGACAAGGATGATGATGAGGATAATGATGATCATCATCATCATCATCGTTGTTGTCATCATCACCATCATATTCATCATATTCATTGTCATTATGATCATCATCATCATCATCGTCGTCGTTGTCGTCATCATCGTGTTCATCCTTGAAGGGACTTATGTATAGGATCTCACTATAAGCAATGCAACCAATACAAATTATGAAAAAATCCTAGTTAAATTAAATTAAACTACACTAAATTAAAATCATAGAGTTGTTTACCTATAATTAATTTAAAATGCAACAAAATATAAAATTTTCAAATAAAATAAACCCAAAATAAACTAAACAAAAGAAAATTATGCAAAATAAAAAAACAAAACAAAACACAAAATATAAAATATGCAAATAAACATACAAAAAACATAGAATTCAAAAACACCCGTGCACTAGCTCATTAGCATTCAAAAATGGAGACCCGCACAGGATCTGCTCCGGCTCCCATTTGGGGGTTTTCGATTTCGAACTTTCACTGAAGGATCTAGAACAGGCTATGGTGTTGTTTTTACATGAAGGGTGGGTGAAGGAATTTTCCTATTAGTGCATCATCCACTCCCTTCGCATGTGATCCCATGCTTCTAGCACCACCTACCTCACCTCCAGAATGACAACAATGTTTAGACCTTTAGGTTTGTTTCCTTCTATGTTTTTCTTGATTACCTATTGTGTTTTTATTTTATTCATGGTTTTTTTCATTGTTGTAGATGTGGTGTAGATGAAATGGCTCAAATATCCTTGCAAGCATGAAGCACGAGCTGTCCATGTGAGCTTGGGAAATTCAATGTGAGACATAAAAACAACAGTTATTAAGGAAAAGGAGGAAGGGAATGAGATATTCTAATGCTTCCATGCATGTGTTTTCTTGTTGTGAGATATTTTGACAATATGCCTGAATGGAATGTGGTGATTTTGTGGAGCTATATGATTGCAGGGTATGCTCTGAATGGGAAAGATGAAGAGGTTCTCAAGATGCATTGACAAGAATCTATGATGGGGCTAAGGCCGAATGATTTTACTTTCTCGATGGTGCTTCTGATTTGTGCAAAAATCACAACTTATGATCAGGGTAAGCAAGTTCATATCCTCACCATAAAACATGGATTCGATTCATATGATTTTGTGGGTATTTATCTAGTTGGCATGTCTACAAAATGTGGGTTTGTTTCTAGTTTTATTCATTCCTTGTGGGAATCATGTCAAAATTCCCATGAATCAACAGTTCAAAGATAGACTATGAATGTTTTTAATAAGATATGTAAGTGCCTATTGTGCTAATTATAATACAATAATTGGTGCTTTGTGGACTCAAAAACCCAATTCTCTTAGGTGTCGAGATAACTCCATGCCATTTTTTCTTTAAATGGCCACCAGGTATTCTATTTGAGAGGAATATATGTTGGTTGTTACCATTTCAAAAACAAGGTTGTAACAGCCCTGTATCAACACACTTCCACCTGCTACCTACAGTCTGCAATAAACTGCAAACTGTCAAACTTTGATAGCCCTCCCTACCTGCAACCACAGTAAACACCAAACTGAATCAAAGGTTAACTATTAGTTGGATGGTAATATTGTTTAAGAGAGGTAAATAAAATCTGAACATTTAAATTATTTGCATAGCTACAAATCTGGAACATACATTTGGTGGCTTTCCTATATTGCTAAGAATAGTGTTCAAGGTTTGGAGTGGTGTGGTTTACATTGAATGCAAAACTAAAACTCTTATACACCTTACATTGGTAACCTTCACTGCTGCTATAAAATTGTCATAATTAGAATTGTCATACTGTATGATTGCTACTATATTTATATGAGTCCTCTTACTTAATGGAAGGTTATTGGTTGGTTAAATACTACAATTGAATTGTATATGGCTACACGACTAATGATCTCCTGTATGCTAAAGTTCTACTGGATGACCTTGCTACTAATTCCATATATATTGAATTGAATACATTGACTTGATATCATTTACATTTGCATATATAAGCACTAAATCAACTTAGTATGTCTTCTTCATTCATAGAAGTGATTGATTGAAAGGAATTGGTCACTAATAGAATTGTGTAGAAGATATAGTTGTTTGTCCTTTCTTTCAAAGTTCTAATATAATGTGTTATTTATAAATGAGTGGTCATGTTTCCAGTTTGTTTTAGTTTTGGAAACACATACTTGTTTCCCTGTATCATGTAACTTAGGTCCACAACCGTAAATGGAATTGATTTAACTTCATTGCAATTAAATTTGTGGCACTGCTGTGAACTTCCCTAGCCATTATTTGACTAGAATTCAATAAACCCTTTTTCAAAGCTAATATTAAATTTCAAACTGGAAGCAAGGCAATACTCATTGTAAAGGGAAATGTGCAGTAATAGGAAGAAGATAGAGATTACCAACAAAGGACAGACCAAGGAATATTGTAGTCAAACAAAAAATATGTTGAGAGAGAAACCAACCTTAGTGAGTTCTGCTTGTGAGTGATCAACTATAGGAGATGTAGATCCAGTAGGGACAACATGACCATTTACATCATTATTGATAGTTGCATCTGTAAAAGGATTGGGTGTGTTTCCACCATCCTTATTTTTTTCATTTTCCATAAGCTCCACCTCCTCCTCTTCTATCAACTGAACCACAATAGGTTAGCATACACAGATATTCCTACAAATTCATACATATCAAATGCATTGGCTTACTAATATAAATTCCTTCATAAAAACCAACCGAAATATCTAATTATGGTAAAAAACAAGCAGAAGTTGTGAATAGAATTCTTATACTGTTGTTTAGTACTCTTATTTGATGCTTATGGATGGTTGATTGGATGTATTTGATACTTGATGCCTTGTCAATGGATATCATCTTCAATTGTCTCTTGATAATAAATTATAATTGGGTAAGACCTTTCTCTATTATATTGGATGCTTGTCATTGAAAAGTTTAATGGTGTGCATGTTTCTCAAATTTGGTTGTGTTTCTCTTAACCCTTGTTATGTCTGTTCACGTATTTATAACTTTGAAATGTATTCATCTATATATCTTATGTATTGTAACCTGGTGTTTATTCCGGGATGTATCTATAATGTAATTGAGTCATATTGTCATGCCCCAATGTTCCAATCAGGAGGATCAATAATGTAAACAAGTCATGTCAAGTCATAGTGAGTAACCCTCTGATTGTATAAGGGTTAAAGTCCCCATAGTTCCAGGGCACTAGAGTTATTAGACTCTCCTAGTAGAGGTCGGACCTGGTAGGGTTTTAGTCATGTCGAGATTAGTATAAATAGAGAACCGGAGTCTCTATTTATCACACAACTCATCCACACTCAAGTGTAGCGTATAGTTGAGGAAGGAGAAGACACTGGGGCTAGTCAAGAAGAAGATTACTGCTATTGGGAGATCACTTACTATTTTGGGGCTTTGACTATTTTGGCACTGATTCTATCTTTGAGGAAGTTGCGGGGTTTTCTCCTTTATGGTTTCCCCAAGGAAAAACATTTTGTTCATTGTCTCTTGTTTTTTATTGCTGTACTTGTTATTCTCTTAGTTAAAGATCCTAATAATGCTAGCTTAATGTTGAAAAAGTCATATGGTATTAGAACTAACCTGAGAAGAAGACACTGTGTAGCTGCGAGAACTAGGGCTTCCTAGTTTGTGGATCTTCCTCCATAGATTTTTAGCAAAAGTAAGGTGGAATAACTCTCCTCCTTAGGGCTCATCTTTTTGTCGAAGCAGAATCCAATTCTGAGGTTTTTCAGTTTTGGACCCGACACTACTGCCAGGAGTTAGGGATTTTCACAGAAGAGGAATTTTTTAGTGATCCCAGGCCTGGATTGATCTCCTCCCCAAAATTGAAGTTAGGGGTAAATTTCAAGGCATTTGTGTGGACAGAACTCCAGAAAAGAAAAACCCTAATCTGCTCCTGAACCAGCTCTGCAGGATTTCAGCTCAAGTTTCAAATCCGACATCTTGAACCTGGTAAGATCTAAAATATTGTGTATTTCCATTTAAGGTTCTATGTTAATATGTCTCATCATACCAAGCTTGATGAAAAACTTGAGGGAGCTGATAACTTCTGAGCCTGGAAGTATAGGATCACCCTGGTCCTGGAAGAGAATGAGTTAGACTCCTACATCCATGAGGAGGTTCCAGTTCCAGAGGGAGATGAGGCTAAGGCCTTACATAAGAAGAATATGGTTATGGAAAAGAGGATAATTGTTGATTCTATCAAGGATCACCTTATCCCACAGGTGTCCTCTCTTAAGAACCCTAAGGCTATGTTTGATGCCCTAACCAAGTTGTTTGAAGGGAAGAACATAAAACGGAAGATGACTCTGAGGAATCAACTGAAGAATGTGAAGATTCAGAATGCAAATACTATCTATTCCTACTTCACAAGGGTTTCTAAGATCAAGGAACAATTAGAAGCTGTTGATGAAGAAGTGGAAAATGCAAATATTGTGATGACTACTTTGAATGGCCTTCCTAGGTCATGGGATTCTTTCATCCAAGGAATCTGTGCTAGAAAGAAGCTAGTCAAGTTCAGTAGACTATGCGAAGAGTGCTCTCAAGAAGAATCTCGAATAGCAGCTCTAGAAGAGAAGATGGGAAGTGAATATCAAGTTCTCACAATTCACTCCAAGAGAGAAGGAAGAAAACCTCATCACTTCAAAGGTAAGAATCCTCATCATAGAGATAACAATAGAAAGGACCTATCTAGAATAAGATGTTATACATGTGATGAGATAGGGCACTTTGCAAAAGACTGTCCTAAGAACAAGAACCACTCTCATAAGAAGAAGGGGAACAAAAGAACACATCATGCTCATGCTGCAGAGGTTGATGAATCGACCAAGAAGAGATCCAGATATGAAAGTGAAGATTCTTCAAGCGAGGATGAATATGTCCTGATCTCCGCTCTCACAGGTAACATTACTCATGGTAGTGATGATTGGCTTATAGACAGTGGGGATTCCAAACATATGACTGGATTCAAGGAATCCTTTGTAAGACTGTTAGAACATGAATCACCTCACAAGGTGAAGCTAGGAGATGACTACCAATACCCAATAAAAGGTAGTGGGGAATATTCATATAAACTAGACTCTGGTAAGTCTCTAACAATGAAAGAAGTATTGTTTGTGCCAGGACTCAAGAAGAATATTCTCTCCATATCAGCATTGGATGCAAAAGGAATGAGGGTTGCATTCATAGATGGTCAAGTCATCATGTGGCCAAGAGGTAAGACTATCGATGATGCAGTAGTGATTGGAGAACAAGAAGGAGGGTTGTACAAATTGAAGGGCCATCCATAACAAGCCTTGGTCCATGACAAAGTAGAGCCAAATGAGCTTTGGCATAGAAGGCTTGCACATGTGCATTACAAAGCACAACCTATTGCAAGCAAAGTTGTTGAAGGTCTTCCAGAATTCCAAGCAAAACATGATGGTGTCTGCAAAGGATGTGTGAAAGGAAAGAATACAAAGGAGACATTTCCCAGCAGCGAAAGCAAAGCCAAAGACATACTAGAAATAATCCACTCCGATGTATGTGGTCCTATGTCATCAAACTCACTAATCAGGTATGCATACTATGTTTCTTTTATTGATGATTTTTCTAGGAAGACATGGGTTTACTTCATGAAGAACAAAGACGAAGTATTCCGTAAGTTCAAGGAATTCAAAGCCTTGATCGAAAACCATACTGAAAAGAAGATTAATACTTTTTGATCAGATAATGGTAGAGAATTCACTTCGAATGAATTCAAAGAGCTATGCAAAGAATCAGGGATTAAGAGGGAGTTGTCCACTCCTTATAATCCACAATAGGATGGGATTGCGGAATGGAAGAATAGAACTATCATGGAAGCTGCAAGAGCCATGCTTCATGATCAAGATTTTCCTATGCATCTTTGGGCGGAAGCTACTAGAACAACGGTGTATGTATAGAACCATACTCCACATAGAGTACTCAAGAACAAGACTCCTGAAGAAGTCTTCTCTGGCAAGAAACTAGAAGTTAGCCATATCAGAATATTCGACTGCCCTATATACATACACATTCCAAAATAGAAGAGAACAAAATTAGATCCTTCAAGAAAGAAGGGTGTATTTGTGGGATACTCTGAAAGCTCGAAGGCTTATAGAATATATTTCCTGGGATACAAGAAGATCGACATCAGTAGGGATGTTACTTTTGATGAAGACACAACTTACAACAAATCTAGAAAAAGACCTGCTGAAGAACCTGAAGAAGCAGAAGAAAAAGCACCCAGAGCTCATGATACAACCATGAATGAAGAATATCAATAATTTGAAGAACCACAAATACCTATAGATCCACCTCTAGAGAAGAATCCTCTTAAGAGGAAACCTGCTTGGGTACGAGAACTTATACAAGGTGCAGAAAAATATGGAGCTCTAGAAGAGAATCACAGAAAAAGAAAGAGGACCAGATCCTGCTCAGGGTATGTAGCCTTACTATGTAATTTCATTGATAAAGAACCTTCTAGTTATGAAGAAGCGGTAGAACAGAAAGAATGGAAGGATGCTATGATCGAAGAATACCAATCGATCATGAAGAATGATGTCTGGGATGTTGTCCCAAGACCAAATGGGAAGTCAGTTGTAACTTCCAAATGGATCTACAAGATCAAGCATGCTGCAAATGGTAGCATTGAAAAATATAAGGCAAGATTTGTAGCTCGGGGTTTCTCTCTGAAAGAAGGAATAGACTATGAAGAAACCTTTGCACCTATAGCCAGATACACTTCCATCAGATCAGTACTTGCTCTGGCTACAGTGATGAAATGGAAGATACACCAGATGGATGTCAAGACTGCTTTCTTGAATGGTGTAGTGGAAGAGGAAGTGTATGTAGAATAGCCACTTGGCTTTGAGACACATGACAGGGAGTCTCATGTGTGCAGATTGAAGAACACCCTGTATGGTTTGAAACAGGCACCCAGGACCTGGTACGGCAAAATTGACAGCTTTCTATCTAGTTTGGGCTTTACCAAGAGTAAAGAAGATTCCAACATTTACTACAAGGTTGAGGATGGCAACCCATTAATGCTTCTACTATATGTAGATGATCTATTTGTAACAGGTACGGATGGGTTGATTACTGATATGAAGAGAAAGCTTGCTGCTGAGTTCAAAATGAAGGACTTGGGAATGATGCATTACTTTCTAGGTATGGAGGTGTGGCAGAGTACAGATGGAATCTTCCTTGGATAAGGGAAGTATGAAGTAGAGATCTTGAAGAGGTTTGGGATGATGGACGGCAAGGCTATAGCCACACCGATGGCATCGAACCTGAAGCTATTGAGTGATGCTTCATCAGAGTCGGTTGATGCTACAATGTATCCTCAAATGATTGGGTCATTGATGTACCTGATGAACATAAGACCATATATTTGCTTTGCTGTGAACACCTTGAGCCAGTTCTTGACAGATCCGAGACATGTTCATTCGATTGCTGCAAAGCATATTCTGAGGTACCTAAAGGGTACAGTTGATTATGGGCTCAAGTACGATGTGAATCAAAATATTAACCAGGAGGGTTATGTTGATTCAGATTGGGCAGGCAGTGCCATCAATAGGAAGAGCACTTCAGGGTGTTGCTTTAGTATGGGGCCAGGTGTGATCTCTTGGTTTAGCAGGAAGCAATCCTGTGTGGCACTGAGTATAGATGAAGTAGAGTATGTCACAGCTTGTTCAGCCAGTTGTGAGGCAGTATGGCTATGAAAGCTACTGTCTAATTTATTTGATCTTCAGTTGGATGCTAATTGTATACATTGTGACAACTAGAGTTGCATGAAGTTGTCAGAGAATCCAGTGTTCCATGAAAAGTCAAAGCATATCGAGATCAAGCACCACTAGATCAGGGATATGGTGCAAAGAGGAGCAGTGAAGCTCCAGTATGTTGCGACGGAGGAATAGATAGCTGATGTATCGATGAAGCCATTATCTAGGGTGAAGTTCAAGTACTTCAAGGAGAAGATTGGTGTTCTCCAGATCGAGATTTCCTCCAAGGGAAAGTGATGAGTCCCATAGCGATTCTGACATGGTGAGAGGATTGGTTCCTTCCATGGTCAGATGTAAGGGCTGAGCCATTCTGATAGGATTAGTTCCTTCCATGTCAGATATGAGTGCTGAGATAAGTAGCCATTCTGACGAGTAGGTCAGATGTAAGGGCTGAGCCATTCTGTCATGGTGAGAGGATTGCTTCCTTCCATGTCAGATATGAGTGCTGGCCATTCTGTCGAGTAGGACAAATGTAAGGGCAATTGCCATTCTTTGAATGGAGCTTCCTGGTGAGGTACTAGGAACACTTAGTCTAGGATTGAGTAGCCATTCTAATGAGTAGGTCATATGTAAGGGCTGAACCATTCTATCATGGCTAAAGGATTAAGTTCCTTCCATGTCAGATGTGATTGTTGGCCATTCCGATGAGCAGGTCAGATGTAAGGGCAACTACCATTCTCTAGGAGAATGGAGGCACCTGGTCAGTTACCAGGTAGCTCAGTCAAGGAGGACTAGAGGCCATTCTAATATGACTGTAGGATTGGTTCCTACAATATCATATGTGAGTGCAAGCCCTTCCATCACTGTGAGCAGGATGTGTTCCCTCCTGGACGGATGTAAGTACAGAGCCTTTTCATCATTGTGAGTAGGATGTGTTCCTTCCTGGATGAATGTAAGTGCAGAAATCTTTCATCATTGTGAGCAGGATGTGTTCTAGCCTGGATGAGAGTCTTTCATCATTGTGAGTAGGATGTGGTTCTGGCCTGGGTGGAAGAACAGATTTCTTCCATCATTATGAGTAGGATGTGGTTCCTGCCTGGATGAAAGTGAGGAAATATTCCATCATTGTGAGTAGGATGTGGTTCCTGCCTGGATGAAAGTGAGGAAATATTCCATCATTGTGAGTAGGATGTGGTTCCTACCTAGATGGAAGTGCAGAACTCTTCCATCATTGTGAGTAGGATGTGTTCCAGCCTGGATGGATGTGAGTACTGTGCCTTTCTGATGAGTAGGTCAGATATAAGTGCTGAAGAAGACCTGCATGGAGGCTAGGCCTACAACCAGCATGAAAAAGGGTTGGCTCTGTAGAACTTCCTATGATGAGAAGAATCATGAGATAGCACCAAGGATGATCCAGATCAAGTGATGATTGAGATCCAGTGATGATAGCCAGTGATGATATAGATCCAGTGATGATCAAGGTCCAGTGATGATGATCCAGCAGTGATGATCCAGATCAAGTGATGATTGAGATCCAGTGATGATAGCCAGTGATGATCCAGATCCATTGATGATGCCTCATGATGATCTAGATCAATTGATGATCCAGATTCAGTGATGATGCCTCATGATGATCCAGATTGAGAGATGATCCAGATCCAGTGATGATGTCCCATGATGATCTAGATCGAGAGATGATCCAGATTCGAAGATTGACAATGACTTGAAGATGAAGATGACTTGAAGACTCAAAAGACTTGAGATGTAGATGACGAGATGATCTAGTTGATACAAAGAAGAAGCCAGTGCTGAAAATTCTGTCGAAAGAATACCTTCCTAGTTAAGAGGGAGTGTTGATGTATTTGTAACTTCAGAATGTATTCATCTATATATCGTATGTATTGTAACCCGATGTTTATTCCAGGATGTATCTATAATGTAATTGATTCATATTGTCATGCCCTGATGTTTCAATCGAGAGGATCAATAATGTAAACAAGTCATGTCAATGCATAGTGAGTAACCCTCTGATTGTCTAAGGGTTAAAGTCCCCTCAGTTCCAGGGCACTAGGGTTATTAGAATCTCCTAGTAGAGGTCAGCCCTAGTAGGATTTTAGTCATGTCGGGATTAGTATAAATAGAGAACTGGAGTCTCTGTTTATCACACAACTCATCCACACTCAAGTGTAGCACATAGTTGAGGAAGGAGAAGACACTGGGGCTAGTCAAGAAGAAGATTACTGCTGTTGGGAGATCACTTATTTTTTTGGGGCTTTTACTGTTTTGGTGCTGATTCTATATTTGAGGAAGTTGCAGGGTTTTCTCCTTTATGGTTTCCCCAAGGAATAACAATGTGTTCATTGTCTCTTGTGTTTGATTGGTGTACTTGTTATTCTCTTAGTTAAAGATCCTAATAATGCTAGCTTAATGTTGAAAAACTAACAATGTCACAGCAAGCGGTGATATATATGGATGGGTTATGTCTATTAATCCAACCAACCATACATTGTTTAATTTTTTGTGGTTGTAAAGTTTTTTAAATTTTTTAAATTTATATTAAATAGAATTATTTTAATATTATTTATTTGATTATTGAATGGGCTATATTTCAATGACATAGGTTTTGATATCGGCTCCTCCAGTGTTGGCGGCATATCAGACGTCATAGGTGTCAACTGGATGTACTGCAACTCAATTAAACCCTAAGCACAGTTGTTAGTTTTTCTTTGATAATGGCAACTTTTTCGAGTTTGAAGCTCAAATGTTCTATAGAAAACTGTTTTTGTTTGCTCATAATGGTTTTGAGGCTACTGAGGGGAGATTTTTAGCAATTGTGGAATGCCAGATCTTGTCTTGAGTTGTACAGGCATAATTTATTTGATTAATTAGTGAGACATCAACCCCATCCATAGAATTCTTTGTATAAACTAACGAAATCCTATTGCATTCATCAATTCTTACAAATTCTAAGTGTAGGAAAGCGCTGCGATAGAAGAACACAATATTCCCTCTGCAGTTTGTCATTTATTGTTTCCAAGATGGCAGGATCTTCTACCAAGAGGAAAAGAAGCAGCAATGAGGGCTACCTTGGAGTGCTTCCTAAGAAGAAACCCAAGCCTAAACCTGAGGAGAACAAATTCATGTTCATGGTTTTGCTTCTTAATGGTTTGAATTTGACTCTGCAGTTGGAGGATGTTGTTGAAAAGATGTCGGTCGCCGAGTTTGTAAGGACTGTTAGGAGAAAAGATAAGAAATAAATAATAGAAAAGGGGCCAAGAAAGATCCACTGCAGTCCCCAAGTCTATGTGTAAGATGAAATAGGAGAACGAATAAAGATGGAAACATCATATGCGATGATTCTCACAACAAGCCCATGCTCGTAGCTCTGCAGGCTCATCCCTAAACTTCATCCCCTAAAATTTTATATTATTTTAATATTATTTATTTGATTGTTTATTGGACTATATTTCAGTGATGTAGGTTTTGATACCGACTCCTCCAGCATTGGCGACGTATCAGACCTCATAGGTGTCAGCTGGATGTGCTGCAATTCATTTAAACCATGAGCACGATTGTTACTTTTTCTTTGATAATGGAAATTTTTTGGATTTTGAAGCGCGAATGTTCTATAGCAAACTATTTTTGTTTGCTCATAGTGGTTTTGAGGCTACTGAGCGGAGCTTTATAGCAATTATGGAATGCCAGAGCTTGTATTGAGTTGTACAAGCATAATTGCTTTGAGTAATTAGTGATACATTGACCCCAGCCATAAGATTATCTTTATAAACTAATGAAATCCCATTGCTTGCATCAATTCTTGCAAATTCTAAGTGTAGGCAAGCGTTGCGATAGAAGAACACAATATTCCCTCTGCAGTTTTTTGTTTCTTGTGTCCAAGATGGCAGAATATTCTACCATGAGGAAAAGAAGCAGCAATTAAGGCTACCTTGGAGTGCTTCCTAAGAAGAAACCCAAGCCTGAACTTGAGGAGAACAAATTCATGTTCATGGTTTTGCTTCTTAATGGTTTGAATTTGACTTTGTAGCTGGAGGATGCTGTTGAAAAGATGTTGTTTGTCGAGTTTGTAAGGACTGTTAGGAGAAAAGATAAGAAATAAATAATAGAAAAGGGGTCAAGAAATATCCACTGTGGTCCCCAAGTCTATGTGGAAGATGCAATGGGAGAACGAATAATGATGGAAACATCATATGCAATGATTCTCACAATCCCATGCTCGTAGCTTTGCAGGTTCATCCCTAAACTTCCTCCCCTA
The DNA here is from genome assembly GCA_001517045.1 of Pseudotsuga menziesii. Classification (NCBI taxonomy): domain Eukaryota; kingdom Viridiplantae; phylum Streptophyta; class Pinopsida; order Pinales; family Pinaceae; genus Pseudotsuga; species Pseudotsuga menziesii. Next base: position 552,832 of record LPNX010041574.1, read on the forward strand.
AACCATTTCTTTAGTTTTTTTATATGTCAAAAAAAATGTATTAATATGTGTGGTACAAAATCATTCCATGGGATCCTCAAAGTGCATTCTGTTAGAAAAAATATTTCCATATGTAAATATTATTTACTGGAATTTTTTTTTGTTTTTTAGTAACTAGGGGAATCGGCAACTGGAGCCCCATTCTCGCTACCACTGTACCCCTAGGTGCCCCACACCCTTCGCAAGACATGGGACACAGGTAAACATGGGTGGGATTTGATCTCGTGACCTCCAATTTACAACAAGTGACATCATAACAACTGAACCGCCAATGAGCCACACCCATGTGGGCTATTATTTACTGGAAAGTTAACATTTCATAGATAAAAAATATTTATCCTGAGTATTTAGTGACATTTTATTCATATAGTAAGACAGCATGACTCTTTCCTCTGTTTTTTGTTTTATATTGTTTGACAGGATGGTGGTATTAATAGTGTCCACACATTTCCAGTAAAAACATATTAAATGTGTATTTAATATATTTATGTCTTAAACTTTAAAATTTGTGTGTTTTTTTTTGTTTTAATACAATGGTTAAAGAAATCTTGTCGAATACAAACACAAGTTTCCACATCAGTGAGGAAACGGTATTGTAATATAGCATTTAAATGCGAGTTGATGTTCTAGTGGAAAATGTGTGCTGGATAGATTGATTGTTGATTTCCTTCACAGGACATGTGGAATGTGACTCCAGAACCACATCTCTTGGTGGAATTACCCCAAGAACACACTTTCCAGACAGCATTAGTTGATTTAATTGTATACCCATTCTTTATTTCATAGAGTATTTTGATATTTTCCATGCCTAGCAAAATGACCACTTGTGCATAGGTCTAGGAATGGATTATTTATGTAATTGATAAATTTAATTGCCAACTAACATAGTGGTTTTCCATTTATTAGGACAACTCTTTGCAAGTGGTATGGTCCAATGGACCTGGCGAAAGGCGATTGATAAGGTAAGGGTTCTTGCATTGCCTACATTCTCCCTAGGTATTAATATTTTATATGACTTGCTTGTACCTGTTGTATAATATAACTTTTCTATTTTCATTTCTAGCCTCTTCATCGTGCTTCCTATCCAATGTTTGTATAGAAACATAAGAATATCAGACTTAACTATCTTTGTTGTGTTCTTGTTGTACCATTCCCTACTTTTATCACTCTTATGTTCTCTTTGTACATTTCCCACCTTTGTTTTTCAACCACTTTGCCTCTATCAAAACTGTTTGTTTTCAGATTTTGGCTGCATTTATTCATCATTTCTTTAAATTACTACTCAAATTTGTGTTTTATTTTTCATTTTCTACCAAAAGCTTGGAATTTTTTGTTCCTGTTTATTTTCTACCAAACCAAAATATTGCATGAGAAGCCTTTTTTGGGTGGAAATGGAGGTGTTTTTCCTGTCATCCAAGCTTCTTCCAACCTTCTCATGGGGAAGAGGAGTCTCGAGTTTTAAAACCTAGTAAGAGAAATTATCCTTTATCCTCCATCTCTGAAGCTGCCATTTGTATTTATATTACATATATTTCTTGGTTTGGCATGGGAAGCTTTGTTGGGGTTGAAACAGAGGTATATTGCCATTCTATAGCATTTGTCTTGTAGTAATAATTTTTAGGAATTGCGGTGACATTGCCACCTTGTGGCTCTTGTTTGACAAATATCTAATGTCTAGCTTAGGATTTTCCTATTGAAGATTTCTGAAGTGGATCTAGTTATTAAGGAGCAGATTGGGTTTGAACCATTCAACCCTATCTACTCTTTAATCACTAAAGCCTCCATGAGATCCTCAATTGACCCCGTCTGCCTAACTTGGATTTGTTAGGAACTAATAACATCTTTTATGCCATTTTAAATCTTAATTCATCTTTCATTTTCTGTTTTATAATATTTGAAAATTTCTGTCATTTACATGTATTAAACTCATCCCTAAAACATCAAATCACATGTTAGGTTTGCCCCAATTTGTGGCTTGGAATTACCTTCTGGAAATCTGCTTTGTACTACTGATTAAATTTGGTCTAAAACATAATTAAAAGGCCCACGAGACTACACATCAATTAGAAGCACTTTTTGAAGATCGAAAAACCATGGAAAGGAATGTGCCTTTCCACGGTTTTTCATTTTTTTAAACCTCCAGGTTTTGTCTCAACATCGACGCACTTTTGTCGTGGGTATAACAAAACTATCGAAACCTTGGGTTTCTTTCCATCAATAACGTCTCTATAGCAACGCGGTTTTGTGGAACAATTACCATTCAACTTACAGATTTCGTCGATACAGATTAGTTTTCCATGGTTTTGCATGGAAGAAATTTATGTTCAAATTCCATACTTCGTCAATAGAGAGACAAATGTTCATCGCAACTGTTCCATGGTTTTACGTGGAAAAAAAAATCCTAGCAATTTTTTGCCATATTTGCGTCATTATAGGGACGATAATTTTGTCGATAGAGAGACGAAACGTAGAAAATGAATTAAAAAAATCAATTTCAAGGACATCATAGAGAAGACACGTGGCAGCTAGTTTTTGTCTCCATATCGATGGTTTATACAGTTCGTCATTATAGAGATGAAATAATTTCCATGAAACATCGCGGTCATCATTGTCGCAATTGAGACAACCAAACGTGGAAATAGCAACAAAACACTGTCACAAATTTCGGTGATAGAGATTCGTTTTCCACGGTTTTGTGTGGAATAAATTTCTATTCAAATTCCAGATTTCTTCGCTAGAGAGACAAACATTCGTCGAAATGGATCCACGGTTTTTCATGGAAACTAGATTTTGTCTAGCAGTTTTTGGCCATATTTTCGTTGTTAGAGGGACGAAAACGTTGTCGATAGAGCGACGAAACATAGAAAATCAATTCTAAAAAATCAATTTCAAGGGCACCGTGTAGTAGACACGTGGTGGCAATTTTTCGTCTCTATATCGACGGGTTATAACAGTCATCGTTGTATCCATGAATTAAGTGCCACAAAACATCACAAACGTTATTGTCGCAATTGAGACAACAAAACGTGGAAAGAGAAATGAAAAACCATCACAATTTTGATATTATGTATTAGTGCCCCTAATATATAAATGAAATGGATAAAATGAAAAGAAATTCAATACCTCTTCCCTCATGATCTTGGAATCTAATTTGTTAATTTTACCACAATAAGTTCCAAAACAATTAGTTCAAAAATGATGGTGAGAAAAATGGAACGTGAATATGATTTTTGAAATGTTGGCGTAGCTCATTTATAAAGTACCATGTCAATATTCTAATCGACTATTATGGATATCAGGTGAGTCCTTATCTTTCATCATTAACACAAAAATCCTACTCTCATATGCTTCCATTTGGCTCACTCCATTTATCACCATCCTCAACTTCTTTTGGATCTATGCATTGATTTTATGTTGTAATAGGTTAGTTCTCACAAAATGGGTATGATATCCTTCTCCAAGTCTTCCCACATCTATTACAACTCCACAAGAGGGTCATTTCAGGACACCTGCAACATACTTTATCTCTAGAACCTTCAAATGATGCCAAATTGTTTCTACAAAAGGTTTTCTATTGTGGAATATAGTGTTGTTATGAAGATACAACAAGGACTATTGATGTATCCAGTCACTTCTTCTTAGATTCAGATTCTCGAGGAATCATGGAAATTTCAAAATCCAACAATCCTCGAAAGGTGACCAATACTCAATCTAGCAAGCATTACATATGTTTTGCAAAAGCTTTCTAATATTAGGATTATTTTATCAAATATATACCAATAGAATTCTCTGTTATAGTAAGAGAATAAAGGACTCTAATCTCCTTCTAGATTCTCTCGAATCTTTTTGTATAAATCAGCATATTATTTCAACATGTAAAAACTTATAGACTCTACTTCGTAGATGATTTTATTAATTCAATCTTATCGTTTTTGTGAGAAACAAAATCTCTCATCCTTCCATTATTAACTATGATCTAGTTTTTTTTCAAATTGATACCACCTAATATGTTGATTGGGAAATTTTGGATTTCTAATAATACTAATTAAAATGCATTTTCTATTTTGATGAAATATATTGATCCCCTTTATTAATTTCAATCGTCCAATTATAACTCCCCTTTGTCCTTTCAATTAATAAGTTAACATGGACACTCATAGTAGCTTATTGGACTCTTTAAGCATCTGTATCATTGTCCACAATTCCCACCTTAAGGGTTGGGGTGGATTCATTTACTAAATATCCAGGGACATATTCCTTCTACCATATGGGTTACTATTTGACCATTTTTTGACTTGGGAGACTGTTGTCTTTGAACATGGAATCTCCATGAGCTCAAACTCAAAGCAAATTTTGCAAAACAATAGTATGGTTTTATAGTCCAAAATTTATGTCAAACTATGATTTTGGCACTCAAACACAATTGTTCCAAGGATACCTTCACTTAAATCTAAGTAAACGCAAATTCAATCCACAGATGTAGTATACTTCTTTATTGTTTCTAAGTCCATAATAATAAACTTTCCTAGATTGTTACCAATTGTGGTAAGGGTATCCCATTCCAATATTCAAACAAAAGATTGGAATTCCTACCCAAATCAAATCTTTGTTAATCAATCTATAGGTTGACTAAATCCAAGTTTCTATGGCTTCATAAAGAGGCAAGCTTTGTCCATAAACTAGGGCACTTACAAACAATGTGTACTATGTCATACTCAACCAAAAATTAGAAAAAAAAAACCCTTTGCATTAAGGTTGGATCGACACTATATTCTCCAAGAAAGAAACCCATAAGTCTTATAAATATTTTTTAGTGATGACCATAAGCTATGAAACCCTCATATCATGATATGTAATAGTAATTTTCCTCCTCCTTTAAGGGTTGTAACTGGTGAACATTACTAATGTGTAGGGTTGATATTATGCCCATATTTTCCTTTTCTAGGGTTGTTTATGCCCAAAGGATTTCCCATAATTTTGGATTCAATGCCCAAATGAATTCAAAATTGTCCAAACATGACTTAGGACTGACCGAAATTCATGTTTTAGGGTTGTTATTATGCCGAGAATTGTTTTTTGAGATATGAATTTCAAGAACCCACCTAATCCTACATAATATAAGTCTTAGAATGACTCTTAGTCAATGCCAAAAAAATTACCCAATGTTTATGATAACAAGGCTGCCATATATCCAAGTTATTATTGTGATGAAACAGATATTCCTAGGCTACCATATATCCTAGTTATTTTTGTGCTGTATGCACAAGTCAAACACCCCTCTCCCACATGATAATTTCAAAAATTAATACATCTATACAAATTGGCTTCTACTTCATTTTCCCAATAGCAAGCATAGAACTCTGTCAAAATTTATACAGGAATTTCCAACTACAACTAATTTTATAAGAAGAGTAAACTCTGTGAAGGAAATACTTTCTTCTTACCATTCTTTAACAATGAAAATCCTTTGAGATGGAGTTTGTACATGTAAATATGACATGACAGGAAGTGGATATCCATTTTCACATAGATCAGTGCATTCTTAAGAAATGTGGTTACACCATCTCTTTCATCATGCTAATATTGAATTATGTGGAATTAAAAAATATGTGATCCTAATTTAAACCAAATTCAAAGAAAGTTTAGAACTGGTCTTTAGCCATTATTGTGTTTACTTCAATGTTTTATTTCAACTTTTGAGGTACCTTTCTTCATGACAGACTTTGCCTAAGTATTAAAAGGATGAAAGTTTACAATGCACTTCACTATTTTGACATAGTGTATAATGTTAATGTTGATTGATATATATTATGCATGTTGCATTTTACCTTTTAGTGTTTGTGACCATTGGACTAGGGACAGTATAAATTGTTTCTAAGGAAGTTTATGCTTATGAGAATCATGGGTGTGGTCATGAAGGTCCTTAACAATCACGACTATATAATATACTTCTTGCAGACAAAAGAAGAGATGATATTTAATCATACCAAATTGTGCCCCCATCTCGAATTCATAGGTAACGAATGAGTTGAAGCTTCCAAGGTATGCACATTACTTCTCTTCTTTCACTTCATGGGAATTGATATTGTTTTTTTAATGAATCATGGGATTTTTTACCTTGGATTAGTCCTCATATGGATAAAGTGCTTTTAATTTTGTTGTTTTCCCATTGTTTTCTGATTTTTCTGTAATCTTTATTTCTTATTTCTTCCACTGTTCATGATACTGTGTTCTAGGCTAGCATAATTTTTGGTTTGTCTATGGACTTCTAAGTGGATTTTACTGTGTTGGAACCTCTTTCAAATAGGATGCTGAGGTTCAGATGTTTTCTTTTATAATGGTTATTATTGGTAATCTACCCAGTGTTATAGATAGGATATTGTTCCTGAGTTGTGAATATTAGACAAGGTAGCAGTCAAGGGGAGAGTTAAGGTTGAGTTTAATTATTGTCACAATGCTTTATCTGTCATCTTAAATTCCCCAGAGACCTTAAAGTTCTTGAGAACACTAAATGAGGAATTTTTAGTTTTATTGGATCTTAAAGTTCAGGCTTAAAAATTAATATTTTAAACCAAGACTTGTATCTCGTCTTTGAGTTCATGGAAAATGGGTAGCTCGAAAACTGGATCCATGGCACAAAGTCATGTGTTGGGGATTTGAGTTCTAAATTGGAACTAGAGGCTAAACATTGTCGTGGAAATGGCAGAAGGGTTGGAGTATCTTCAAACTTTTTTGTAATATTTTCATTGTAAAGTGTTTTTTTTTTCAATTTTGTTTTGTTTGGCCTATGTGCATATACCTCTATTATGAAGATAAATTCATTGTTAATGGAAATCCTGATCTTGTGTCATTATAGGCAACACAGAATTTTTTTTCTACATCTTTTAAGCATTTCAATGCTGATTGAATAGTTGCAATGTGTTTGGAGCATTAATTCCAACTAAAAACACCCCTCGTTTGTTCAAAACGACTTATACTTCCCCAAGTGTAGTAATTTATCTCTATGAACCAATAGGAAGAAAAAAGTATTTGTTTTATAAAGTTTTTATTTATATATTTTTCTCTTTGGTTTCAAGTATTTTAGCATTTTTCATGCTTCAACCGAACTAAATGAATCAGATACACATCTAGTCAAGAACATGCTTTGGATAGTAGCATTATTAGGACCCATAAATACAATAACAATTTGAGCTGAAGGACTCTATCCTAGTTAATCCCACAAGGCATGGATGATCATCATATCATCAATAGGAATTATAAGACTCAAGAAATTGAAAAACATAAAGAAAATTTCAATGGTACATACATATTTGCTCAATATTGCAACTAACAAAAGGAGACAACATCAAATTTCAACTACCTGGAATGGAAGTGTACCCTTCCATCATCACCAAAAACTAGCATAACAAATTTGAAAATAGGGTCATAATAAAACCACAATCTCAAAAGCATGCATAACCAACATAATAATCCAAAATAACAAATTACAACATTATCCCCACAATTTATACCCAAAACATACTTTATTGAACTAGATGCAACTTTAAAATATATGAATGAAACCTTTAAACTAAACTATAATAATTACAACTATATGGCAATATTTGAATTACAACAGAAAAATCAAAGTTTGCACCATCCCCTAAGATAGTATATCTAAGTCACATTAGACCAAAGGTTTAATATCTATCTTTGAAGAACATCATCAATGCTTGATGTAACTATCATAATCCTGCCAAAGCTTCATGTAGGTATTTGACAATTACAATAAATCAATACTTTAAGCCTCAGAGGTCTACAAAAATAAACATCTTCAGAAAATGGACACAAACAACAAACTGTTGTGCAAATTACTTGGTTGTAATTACTAGGCCATGAATTGTATTATGGATTCATTCATATGTCAAAATCAAAGGGAAAGAGATAGGATTCCATAGGATACTGATCATGTATTCCAATCCATGATATCCTATTCCTTCAACAATGGATTTCACACATGAATTCCTCACACAAAACCTTATTGTTTGCAATCCATTAAAATATACCTATTCATTGCCTCATATAAAGCAACATTCATACTGTTGTGTTTTATTTGGGATCAAACTAACTCCTTCAATTAGGGTAAACAACAATATTTACATTGGATAATACCTTACCGTCATAATCAATGTTTTCCCCTTCCAACTCCAGTTCAATACCTAAACAAAAGGAATGTCTAAAGGATTTTACCTACACTCCCAATTAGTTTTGTAAAAATCATGTGTTTGGGCATGAACACTCATAGTCCTATTAATATTCCTTGTGGCTATATCCATATAATAAAGTATACCTTATTCTAATGCTACTTTTGAAAGCCTGATCAACTCTTAGTCTCATGCCTTGTCCATCCCATGACCTCATGCCTCAGCACACTACTAAGTAGCTTCTACGAAAATATTTGTTGTAGGTAAAAGTATCAAATAACAAGTAATATCTGTATAGGTATTTAGAAGGGTATGGAGTGGGAGTAGTTGTATCTTGACAAAAATTCCATGAGAGGAAGAAGAAAATGGCTAGGGAGAAAAGAGTTGTTGATCCCAGATTTGTTATCATTTTTGGCTTTTAAATTACGCATTTAAATGTATGTTTTGTCATATTTTTGCATATTTTATATCATGCAGCTCACTATTCAGCCATAGGTATGAACAAATTTAAGATTTATGTAAAATATGTTTATTGTTAACATTTTACAATTTTATTGGTTAAAATTGACATTATGTGAAGCGCATTTGATATATTAATGTATGTATATTTGTTTGCAGGTTATATAGTCTTTGGGAAAGCTCGCAGCAGACACGCATTCAGCTATATCTACGCATCACTATACTGCTTACCATCCATCTTGCCAACAAACAAATAAACAGACAACGCATTCAGCTAGATATGTGTAGAGCATATCCAGCGCATGGTCCAACTCACCTACCATCTCGTTAATTAGACAGCGCGTTGTTGATAATGGATTCTAGGAATTAAAACATTGGAATGGTTTTCACACCACACCACCAGTCCACACATTTGGATGATGGAACAATTCTTGTTCTAGAAGACTCACCACCGTGTGCTGCCCTTGCTCGACACCACTCCACCTGCCACTCTAAAGAAGGAGTCTGCATGCCACATCATGCGACGAAGAAAACTGTTCACGCTAAAGAAGGGAGGATGATTGTGCATTGGCTTGCGATTAGTTAATGGTCATAATTCTTGACTAAATTTAGAGAGCAGTCGACCACTGAGGGTTGACTTTCTCATCTCTTATAAACATTATATAAACGCCTCCATGCGAGAGCTAAATGGTTGATCATTTCATTAGTTAGACAGTCGTTTTTAGAGAAGCACATTATAACTTTGTTTCCTACTTTTAATAAAAAAATTATATTTTGTTGTTCATGATTGCATTCATGTAAGCGCTAGCCAGGAATCACCCCTAATTGCTAAGAGGGCCCCGCATCAACCAGAGGTTCATTTCTTTGTGTAATTTTGTTCTCTTTTTCTGTTGTAGTTAATATAGTTTTGATTTCTAGTTTGTTTATTTCACTAGATTACTGTAACGTTTATTTCATTTGCTTTCTGTAATGCATTAATATAGTTTTATTTTCAGAAGTTAAATAACTGGTTGCGCGCATAGTTTGATTTCAATTTGCTTTTAATCATTTCATTTCCGTCTTTACTGTTCAGTCTTTATTTTGCAAGTATGTAGAATAGTTTGTTCCCATCAAGTTAAAATAGATTCAATTCTGTTTATTTCCTTTCTGTCATGAGTTTGTTTAAGTTAATTTCTAGTTTGTTTCTTAGTATAATATGCAATGATTTATTTATGTTTTATGAATTAGTTTAGTATTATGTCGTTTTTAAATCTGGTTATTAAGTAGGTTTATTTCCTGCCTTTATCCATTGTATTTGCATGTGCACAAATTCAGCTGAAGATTATATCATTTAACTTAATTTATGTTATTTTAGTTGTGTAGACTATCATTTGGACAACTTGTTTAAAATGTCATTCAGACACCCCTTTCAAACCTGCAGTCCAGTCTGTCATCCAATCCGTTGTTCTGTTTTTAGTGTTTTTGTGTGTTTCGAACCAATTTAAAGTTCTGTTTCTTTAGTTTTTAAAGTATGCTTTGACTGTGATGGTTAGATGATAGTTCTATTTAACATTAATACCATGCTTTAGATTATTTATTAAAATTTCATCCCCATTCCCACCTTCTTTCACCTTAAACATGTTTTGAGTTATGTTTTGTTTTGTTTCTTTTGTGTGTTTCTAATCCCTTCAACTAATATTGTTGTAATGTTTTGTAACCATGCTTTTGGATTGATTTATCCATTGCATGTAAAGATTAGGATTAAATGCGTTATCCTTAGGAAATTATACTAGTACCTTGTTAGATCATCCGTAGTAGTAGGAACTATTCCTTTTTCATTGTCCGATTACCATAAGAGACTTGTAGAATAGAATTCAAAGTCATCTTTATTAAGTTTTCTACTTGCTTTAATTAATTTTTCTACTTGCTTTTCCTTATTAATTTTTCTATTTTTTATAAGTTAGGTCTTCCTTACATCTTAGCCTTTCACTTAAAATGTTAGTTATTTGCTTATAAAATAAATTATCATTCGTTGTTATTATGTTTCCAATATAAAATTTCTTTGTCTAGTTAGTTCTTGAGATTATTCACTAGATATTACTATAAAGGGTAGTTTATTGTCATAGGATATTATTATCTATATCTTTAAGTCTCGAGTAATTGTTTATAAAATATAATAGTATATCTTAATATTGTTTTTAGTACTTTGTTCTAGTTCAATTACTTAAATAGTTGAACGTTTAGGAGTTTGACTCGGTTTTTCATTTTGAAAGATCTTTCAATCTTTTGTTTGTTAAAATATTTCTACAACGCCATAGGAACCCCTCTACCTTCACATATATTTTGTAGCAACTCTAAGCCTACTAGCCCCAATCGATAATTAAATATTCGGTGTATTAATCAAGACAATAGAAACACCCAACAAGAGTCATGTGTGAAAATTGGAATCCACGTCTAATGAAGAAAGGGAGACAAGAGAAAATAAATTAATCACTCCTACTATAGACATGAATAAGCATGTGTTGTAGACTCATATGGAATCCTATTGGCATTGAATTTTTGTACAGGAGAAACCAAAGGAGGAGGAGAGGTTGTAGCCTAAGGAGTTCTAGAAGTTTGGAGTTGTGTTAGGAACTAATTTTCATAAGGAAATAAATTCATGATTGAAGGGAGCAGAGTGCATGGCTAGATATGTTTTTTTTAATTCTAGAAAAAAATGAAGTTGAGATCTTATTGAAGGGAAATTATTAGATATTTTTGTTCACATTATTTCTTTACTTGATGACAAGGTTTCTATCATTTTGGATTCATACATGGTCTTCCATTCATTGACATCTCATTCTAACACAACAATATTTTCCCTCAATTCATGTGATTTTTTATCCAATTTGTCAAATATTTCTCCTTGAATCCTGAGGTAATCTTTCCTTTTATCAACCAATTCCTCCCTTTCAACAAATTTTCTTAGATTATCAATAGTCTTGGTCGTCCACACCATACGTTTTTTACCTAATTGTTCAACCATTTATTTCAATGTGGATAATGTTCTTGTGGATACCACTAGTTGGATGCTAGATGGGTATTTCCTTTAGTTCCTTCCTTGATTTTGCATGTTTATGTTTTAAAGAGTAAATTATTATTTGATTCTTCCACTTGGAAGCTTAAATACCTAGAAAACTTTTATGTTTCCTTGAGCTATTTTATTCTTTTCTAATTGAATTTTTTCTAAGAAAGTAGCGAGGTGTTCGCTTTCCATAAAAAAAATATCTCTTCAATAAGCTTATGTTGCTCCTCTACCATCTACTGAGTGATTGGCAGATATTGGGTCATCTGAGAAATTTCTAAGTCTTTTATCATTTTTTCTTTTTCAATTATCAGAGTGAGGACTTTTATTGAACTCCAGGCCCCTTGTCCTGATGTTACAACAATATTTTGTATCATAATGTTTTCATTCTCTAGGATCTTTGCCTTAGCATTCAAAAAATGATTCTTAACATGTATATCCTTTTCTTTATTTTTTTACTCGTTCATGGAGGATACAACTTGAAGGTATTTTCTATCAACAATACAACCCCTATGCCATTGACACATCATCCTCAGCTGGAACATATGAAATATCAAATGTGACTTCTGAGAAAGGGGTTCCAATATGGTAATTTACAATTTCTTAGTCAATGGATCATATCTTGGTAACATTTTGGATCGGTCTTGATATTCTAAGTTTCATGTACCTTGTTCCCCTTTTTGAGCATGTTCTCTCCTAAATTTTTAAGGGGTAATTCATACATGTTGGTTGTATGACTTTCTCCCATGAAGTTTATTGTGTCATATAAGGGGTTGAGGCGCACCATTGTTGGAATTTGTTTTTTAAATAAGCAGAAGCTTGTCATTTATCTGACTTCCTGTGGCCCTTTTCTGACGATGTCGCCATAACTCCGACAACAATGATCCAACAAGATGTTGTTGGAAATTACACGGGCATGTCGAAAATTTGACAAATAGGTCATCGCAAATTCGACCCCTGATAGTCTCTTCCAACAAAATCGCCATAACTCTGACAACAATGATTCAATGAGATGTCATCGGACATTACACAATCATGTCAGGCATTCAACAACTAGGTTGTCACAAATTCGACCCCTTACAGTCCCAAATTCGTCAAGTAATCGTTGCAAATTCAACTCCTCACAATCAAAAATACAACAATATGGTCATCGCACAAATGACAAGGAGAGTTAGGTCATCTGACACCTAATAGTCACAAATTCAACAATGATGAGTCATAAATTCGACAACATATTCGTCCCAAATTCGACGGCCTAAGCCTGAAATTTTACAAAAGGAAGTTCCTCACCTTTGACAAGGAGAAGTCGTATTTTCGACATCCTAGGTGTCGAAAATTCGACAACTTAGTGGTGAAATACTTTGGCACATGAGCCTCATACTCTGTCAAAAATTCGACGGGGTTTGACATGTGTTTGAATATTTGATGATATACCACCGACAAGAAAAAAATGATGTTGTCGAATAACCGACAGGTGTCTGTCAAATTTCGGACATGTCATCCGTCGTATTTTGGGCTCAAATTATGTTCTGACACCATGCCCACTAACATGCATGCAACTCTGAAGGTAAGATCGTGGGTTTGTTAATAAAAGTAATAGTATTTGTGGGAATAGAAGGCAAAGTATTACCATTATCCAATTAGTGCCTAGAACGAATATAATGGCCAGGGATGATATTAAGTTGCCAATATTTAATGGAAATGGGTTAGAAGACTCTAAGCAACATTAATTTCTTTGTTAATTCATGTGGACCATGCAATAAGTCCAAGATGAAGCCATCAAGAAGGATCAAATGATCACAACCCTTAGGAGTCGAGTGTTGTATTGGTACATGAAAATATTTGTGCTTCGGATAGGATTCCAATAGAAAACATTAGATCAAATTCGAGCATGACTAATAGATGAATTTAGAAAACCAAAATCTGAGTCGTAGTACATTATAGAGATTAAATAAATTAAACAATTACCTACGAAATCTGTTTGCAATTTCAACTAGAGATTTAAGACGTTGATGGACAAAGTAAATTTTCAGATGTCGGACGTTCAGCACAAAGAATGGTTTATTGCATAATTGTTACTACACATCCAGATTCCCTTAATGCAGCAAAATATTGTTTCATAGACTGAGGCTCTTGAATTGGCTATGAAATTGGAATCCTCACCTGTTGGAGAAACTTGTGCCAAAATTATGCAAATCCAGACGCAACTAGCCAACCTTACGTTGCAATTTCAAGATATTAAGAAAGGGAAGGAAGTACAAGAAAAGTTTTGGTGTACCAGATGCAGAACATAGGGACACCACAAAGACAATTACCCGACATATATGAATTATGTCGCATCAGGAGCACTTAGGCTGATAAATACACAAGGAATGCCTTGGAGTAGAATATGACAAACTATAGGCCATCAGTTGGAAGAGTGTTTTTACTTACAAAAGATTGTAAGTGTGTCGGCTAGTTTATGCTGCAAGTTTTTTTTATCAGTAGTCCATGATGAGAAAGACTTCTTGGCATATCAGTTGTTGCAGGAGAAAACATTTGATACATATTTAAAGAATAATGATGAATATGTAACTTTGGAATGTATTTCACTTATATTTCTTATATATTGTAACCCAATGTTTATTCTGGGATGTACTTGAGTTATGCCATGTCCTGATGTTCCTATCAGGAAGGTCTATCATGTAAACAAGTCATGTCAAGTTATTGTGGGTAACCCTCCTATTGTCTAAGGGTTAAAGTCCCCACAATTCTGGGGAACTAGGGTTATTAGACTCTCCTAGTGAGGTCAGCCCTATTAGGGTTTTTGTCATGTCGGGATTAGTATAAATAGAGAGTTGGACTCTCTATTTATCACACAACTCATACACACTCAAGTGTAGCGCATAGTTGAGGAAGGAGAAGACATTGGGGCTAGACAAGAAGAAGGTTACTGTTGTCGGGAGATCACTTACTGTTTTGGGTTCTACTTTTGGTGTCGATTCTATCTCTGAGGAAGTTGCAGGGTTTTCACCATTTATGGTTTCCCTGAGGATAAACACTATGTTCATTGTCTCTTGTGTTTGATTGTTGTGCTTGTTATTCTCTCAGTAAAGATCCTAATATAATGCTAGCTTAATGATGAAATTCTAACATGGTATCACAGCTAACCTGAGAAGAAGACACTGTGCACCTGTGGGAACTAGGGATTCCTAGTTTGTGGATCTTCCTCCACATATTTTCAGCAAAAGTAAGGTGGAATAACTCTCCTCCTTAGGGTGCATCTTTCTCTCGAAGCAGAATCCAATTCTGAGGTTTTTTAGTTTTGAACCCAACACTACTGCCGGAAATTAGGGCTTTTCACAGAAGAGGAATTTTTCATTGATCCCAAGCCTGGATTGATCTCCTCCTCAAGATCGAAGTTAGGGATAAATTTCAAGGCATTTGGGTGGATAGAACTCTAGAAAATCAAAACCCTAATTTGCTACTGAACTAGCACTGCAGGATTTCAGATCCAAATCTAGATATGACATCTTGACCTGATAAGATCTAAATCTTTTGTATTTCCATTTGAGGTTCTCAGTTTAAGATGTCTCATCATACCAAGCTTGATGAAAATCTTGAGGGAGATGATAACTTCCAAAGCCTGGAATTATAGTATCTCCCTGGTCCTGGAATAGAATGAGTTGGACTCCTATATTAATGAGGAGGTTCCAATTCCATAGGGAGATGAGGCCAAGGCCTTGCATAAGACGAAGTTGGTTATGGCAAAGAGAATCATTGCTGATTCTATCAAGGATCATCTCATACCACAGGTGTCCTCCCTCAAGACACCTAAAGCTATGTTTAATGCTGTAACCAAATTGTTTGAAGGGAAGAACATAAACAGGAAGATGACTCTGAGAAACCAGTTGAAGAATGTGAAGATTCAGAATGCTAAGACTATTCATTCTTACTTTACAAGGGTTTCTCAGATCAAGGAGCAGCTGGAAGCAGTAGATGAAGAAGTGGAAAATGCAGAGATTGTGATGACCACCTTGAATGGTCTCCCTACATCATGGGACTCTTTCATTCAAGGAATCTATGCCAGAAAGAAGTTAGTCAAGTTTAGCAGACTATGGGAAGAATGCTCTCAAGAAGAAGCTCGAATAGAAGCTCGAGAAGAGAAGATGGGAAGTGAAGATCAAGCTCTCACATTTCACTCCAAGAAAAACATAAGGAGCCATTATCACTCCAAAGGTAAGATCTCACACTAAAGAAAAGATCTGAATACTATTAGATGTTACACATGTGATGAGAAAGGTCACATATCTAGATTATGCCCTAACAAAAGAAACCTAAAGAAGAAGGGAAACAAGAGAAGAAATCATGCCCATGCTGCAGAGGATGATGAACCTTCCACAAAGAGAATTAGACAAAAAAGTGATGATTCTTCAAGTTAGGAAGAATATGTACTAATCTTTGCTCTCACGGGAACTGTTTCACATGGAAGCAATGATTGGCTCATAGACATTGGTGCTTCCAAGCACATGATGGGATTCAAAGAATCATTTGTGAAGCTATCTGAACATGAGTCACCTCACAAGGTGAAACTTGGGGATGACTACCAATATCCAATAAAAGGTAGTGGTGAATCCTCCTATAAACTAGACTCAGGAAAGTATTTGAAGATGAAGAATGTATTATTTTTTCTAGGACTAAAGAAGAACCTTCTCTCCATATCTGCATTGGATGCAAAAGGAATGAGGGTTGCTTTTGTAGATGGCCAAGTTCTTATGTGGCCAAAGGGAAAGACTTTTCACGATGCAATAGTGATTGGAGAACAAGAAGGAGGTCTATACAAGTTGAAGGTCCAACCAGATCAAGCTTTGGTTCATGACACAGTAGAACCAAATGAACTTTGGCATAGAATACTTGCACATGTGGATTACAGAGCACTACCACTTGCAAGCAAAGTTGTTGAAGGTCTTCCAGAAATTCAAGCAAAACATGAAGGGGTCTGTAAAGGATGTTTGAAAGAAAAGAACAGAAAGAAGACATTTCCAAGTAGTGAAAGCAAAGCAAAAGGAATCTTGGAAATTATCCACTCCGATGTATGCGGACCAATGTCATCAAGCTCACTAAGCGGGTATGTGTACTATGTCTCTTTTATTGATGACTTTTCTAGGAAGACATGGATTTACTTCATGAAGAATAAAGATGAAGTGTTCAGCAAGTTCAAGGAATTCAAAGCCTTAATATAGAACCATACTGAAAAGAACATCAATACTTTTTTATCATACAATGGTGGAGAATTCACTTCAAATGAGTTCAAGGAACTATGTAAAGACTTAGGGATTAAGAGGGAATTGTCTACTCCTTATAATACACAACAGAATGGTATTGTAGAGAGGAAGAATAGAACTATCATGGAAGCTGCAAGAGCTATGCTTCATGATCAAGATCTTCCTATGCATCTTTGGGAAGAAGTAGCCAGAACAGCAGTGTATGAAAAGAACTGTACTCCACACAGAGTAGTCGAGAACAAGACTCCTGAAGAAGTATTCTACGGCAAGAAACCAGAAGTCAACCATCTTAGAATATTCGGTTGTCCTGTGTACATACACATTCCAAAAGGGAAGAGAACAAAATTAGATCCTTCAGGAAAGAAGGGTATATTTGTGGGATACTCTGAAAGCTTAAAGGCTTACAGAATATACTTCCCAAGGTTCAAGAAGATTGACATTAGCAGGGATGTAACATTTGATGAAGATTCAGCCTACATCAAATCCAGAAAGAAACCTGTTGAAGAACCTGAAGAAGCAGAAGCTCCCAGAATTCAAGATACAATCATGAATGAAGAAACTCAAGAAGAAGATCAAGAATTTGAAGAACCAAAAATACCTGTAGATACACCACAGGAGAAGAATCCTCACAAGAGGAAACCTACTTGGGTACGAGAGATTATCCAAGGTGTAGAAAGATATGGGGTTCCAGAAGAGAATCTTAGAGAAAGAAAGAGAACCAGATCATGTTCCAATTATGTAGCTTTACTATGTGACTTTATTGATAAAGAACCTTTCAAGTATGAAGAAGCGGCAGAACAGAAAGAATGGAAGGATGCGATGATTGAAGAGTATCAATCAATCATGAAGAATGATGTTTGGGATGTTATCCCAAGACAAAAAGGGAAGTCAATTGTAACTTCCAAGTGGATCTACCAATCCTGTGTGGCACTGAGTATAGCTGAAGCAAAGTATGTTGTAGCTTGTTCAGCTAGTTGTGAGGTAGTATGGCTGAGGAAGCTACTATCTAATTTATTTGATCTCTAGTTAGATGCTACTTGTATATACTGTGACAACCAAAGTTGTGTAAAGTTGTCATAGAATCTAGTATTCCATGACAAGTCGAAGCATATCGAGATCAAGTATCACTATATCATGGATGTGGTGCAGAGAGGAGCAGTGAAGCTCCAATATGTTGTGACGGATGAACAGATAGCTGATGTGTTGACTAAGCCATTAGCTAGGGTGAAGTTTGAGTACTTCAGGGAGAAGCTTGGTGTTCTCCAGATCGAGATTCCTCCCAAGAGGAAGTGATGTGTCCATGCTGAGACTTTCTAACATGGTGAGAGGATTGCTTCCTTCCATGGTCAGATATAAGTGTTGTTCCCTTCCTACATGGTGAGAGAATTGGTTCCTTCCATGGTCGGATGTAAGAGTTGTGACATGGTGAGAGGATTGGTTCCTTCCATTGTCAAGTTTATGTGTAGATTCCACATCCAGCATGAAAAAGGGTTGGCTCTATGAAGACACATCTAGTATGAAAAAGGACTAGCTCTATGTAGATGCCACATCCAACATGAAAAGGGGCTAGCTCTGTGAAGACACATCTAGTGTGAAAAGGACTAGCTCTGTGTAGATGGTTCATCCAGCATGAAAAAGGGTTGGCTCTGTGAAGACTCATCAGGTATGAAAAAGGACTAGCTCTAAGTAGCTGCCACATCTGGTATGAAAAAGGACCAGCTCTGTGATACCTCATCTGGTATGAAAAAAGGACCAGCTCTGTGATGCCTCATCTAGTATGAAAAAGGACTAGCTCTATGAAGACTCATCTAGTATGAAAAAGGACTAGCTTTGAGTAGCTACCACATCTGGTATGAAAAAGGACCAGTTCTGTGATGCCTCATCTAGTATGAAAAAGGACCAGCTCTATGATGCCTCATCTAGTATGAAAAAGGACTAGCTCTGTGAAGACTCATCTAGTATGAAAAAGGACTAGCTCTGAGTAGCTGCCACATCTGGTATGAAAAAGGACCAGCTCTGTGATGCCTCATCTGGTATGAAAAAGGACCAGCTCTATGATGCCACATCTAGTATGAAAAAGGACTAGCTCTATGATGATACATATAGTATAAAAAAGGACTGGCTCTGTAGAGGTTCCTATGATGAGAAGAATCGAGAGATAGCACCTGTGATGATGACCTATTGATGATCCAAATCTAGTGATGATGATCCAGCAGTGATGATCCAAATCGATTAATGATCCAGATCCAGTGATGATGCCCAGTGATGATCCAGATCCAGTGATGATCTAGATCCAATGATGAAGATGACTTGAAGATGAAGATGACTTGAAGATGAAGAAGACGTGAAGATGATGAGGACTTGAGGATGATCCAGAAGATACAGAGAAGAAGACTTGTGCTGAAAATTGTGTCGAAAGTATACCTTCCTAGTTAAGAGGGAGTGTTGATGTATATGTAACTTTGAAATGTATTTCACTTGTATTTCTTATATATTGTAACTCAATTTTTATTCCAGGCTGTACTTGAGTTATGTCATGCCCCAATGTTCCTATCGGGAAGATCTATCATGTAAACAAGTCATGTCAAGTTATTGTGGGTAACCATCATATTGTCTAAGGGTTAAACTCCTCGCAGTTCTAGGGCACCGGGGTTATTAGACTCTCCTAGTGAGGTCAGCCCTAGTAGGGTTTTTGTCATGTCAGGATTAGTATAAATAGAGAGCTAGACTCTCTATTTATCACACAATTCATACACACTCAAGTGTAGTGCATAGTTGAGGAAGGAGAAGACATTGGAGCTAGACAAGAAGAAGGTTACTACTATCGGGAGATCACTTACTGTTTTGGGTTCTACTTTTGGTGCTGATTCTATCTCAAAGGAAGTTGCGGGGTTTTCACCATTTATGGTTTTCCTAAGGATAAACATTGTGTTCATTGTCTCTTGTGTTTGATTGTTGTGCTTGTTATTCTCTCAGTAAAGATCCTAATATAATGCTAGCTTAATGATGAAATTCTAACATAATAATTGTAAGCTGAGCGGACTCAAGTTCAATATCCGTTGATTCAATATCCATAGGTTCAATACGCTAAGAATGAGTATCTGCAACAAAATTACCCTCAACCCATGGGCGGTGGAAATTTTAGAGGTTGAGGACAACGAGGATGATTTGGTCATGGGAGAGGCCAAAATATATGTTATAATTATGGGAAGCCTATACATTTTCCAGGGACTGCACGAGTCGTACTACGACATGTTCGTATTGCAAAGATTTTGATCATATTTTCAAGCAATGTCTACAGTTGATTACGAAGTGGCAGGCTAAGAATGTGGGAAATCCAAATCCACCACATAATCCCAATCCGTACCCTAATCAAAATATCCAGAGGATTTTTGTTGAACCAAGGGAACTACATATAGTTTTTGTAACAAGAGGAGGTGTTGCAATGGGAGCATATCAAGAAGCATTGTTTGGAAAACTACAGGTGTGACCAACATGAGAAAGGAAAGTACTATTTGACATCCAAAAAGAAAAGGAAGTATTCTTGGACACGCAATAAGAATTCATCGACATAAATCAAGCATCGACTTCTGGAAGACCAATATTGGAGATGCCTAAGAGATTTGACCAGGTACTCATAAAAGCAACCGACCGTAAAGGTTAGTAAAATAAAAGAATTATTTAAAATTTTCTTAATTCTAATCTTAGATAAATATGTTGTCATATTATTGACATCTTTGATAGAAAAAACCCCAAGAAGAGGTGCGACCAGAAAAAGGGTTAATCATATCAGGAAAAGACTAAAGACTAGTCATTAACTAAGGATGACCAAAAAAATAAGATATTATCATATGGATTATATTATTCTATACTTGAGATCTGATGTCAACATTCTGACTAGAAAAACATGGGAGAGCATGGGAAATCCAAGACTCGTATGGTATCCTGTCCAGCTCTGATTACAGAATTAGTCGAAAGTTCTACCTATTGATCGACTGACTCAAGTGCATGTTGAGATAGAAGACCTTAAAACTTATGTTTTTTTTGAAGTGATTGGCATTGTGGATGATACAAAATCATATCGTACACTTCTAGGGATCGATTGGTGATTGATAATCAATCAATTATAAATTTTAAGAAAAGAATCTTAACATTTGAAGATTCATAGCTAAGGGTGGTTGCACCAATTGATTCACTAGAAAAATAGAGATACATCGATTAAGTGAATAGTGAAGGACAAGGAGATTATCTGGACCATATTTATAACATAAATTCTACAAGGGATGATTATGTATATCCAACAGCCAAAAAAAAGCTCAGTTGGCGAAGTTTTTTTTCTTGTACATCGGATTCTAGAGAAGCTTTCGAAAACTGGTTGAACCGATTGCATGAAGTATCGATGAGAAGATGCACAAGAATTATAGAGTATGTGTGATGGATAGGTGTTAGGGTACACAGGGTACTCCCAAAGGACCGAACACCAAGAACAACCGCTTCACACAAACAGATCAAAGATCAATACACCAATGTTTGTCACGTGGTTAAAACCATCGAGAGGGAAACAGTCCACGGCCCCACCCAAATAGCTACTTGGAGCAATTTATTATGCAAAATAAAAAAACTTACATGAGCTTCTCATGATTGATCCACTAGCCAAGGACCCTCTATGCTCTTTAAATAGAGATCATAGACCAATCGAGTGTTAAGCCACGGATCAATGGTAGGTATGATCTAAGAGAAGTTGAACCGTCGGATCACTCTATGTCTAGAACATATCATGACCGTCGGATTAGAATATTTACAAATGCATACTAATGCATACTAAAGAAACACACTTTTACCTAACGGATATATTACACAAGTTGATCTTAACTAACTCCCAAGTGTCTAAATATCCTAACATCCCCCCTTAAGAACAACTTGGGATAGGATTGAAGGATTTACAAAAAGTGACACTATTAGGAGAAGGAAGGAGGCATTAGAGCCTATCCCCTCTTAAGGACACATTCCTGAACTCCTAACATAGACCGAAGTTTAGAAAACTTCGCTTCTGTAAGAGACTTGGTGAAGATGTCTGCAACTTGATCATCTGTAGGACAATAGAGCACTTCAATAACACGATCATGAACAAGATTTCTGATGAAGTGCATGTGTAGCTCAATGTGTTTGCTGTGCTGATGTAGAAATGGATCTTTGGCAAGCGTGATGGCACTTTGATTATCGCACCAAAGTGGAGTAGGCTGCTGCTACTCGAATCCAAACTCTGAAAGGATCTGTCGAAGCCATAAAGCTTCCTAACTGGCATTAACTGCGGCTCGATATTCTGCTTCTGCTAAAGAAAGAGCAAGAGCTTGTTGTTTCTTACAATCCCAAGTGACAGGTCCAAATCCCAGACTGAAAACATAACCTGCGGTAGACTTTCGATCATCAGGATCACTGGCCCAATCTGAATCAGTGAAACCAACCAACAAAGGTTTCCCCCCTGTACTGTAATGAATCCCAAACTGAATTGTACCTCGAATATATCGAAGTATTCTTTTTGTTGCTTTCCAGTGACTTTCATGAGGAGTTTGCATGTAACGGGAAACACGACCAATGGCAAAGGAAAGGTCAGGATGGGAATGATTCAAGTATAAAAGACTACCAACAAGTTGATGATACAAGGTGGCATCTACTTTAGGGGAAGTACAAGTGGTAGAAAGTTTGACTCCAGACTGGAAGGGAGAAGGGGCTGGTTTACAATATTCCATGTGGAAGCGATGAAGAAGGTCACAAGCATACTTAGACTGGGAAAGAAATATTCCTTCTTTGGTTTGCAAGACTTGGAGAACAAGAAAATAATGCAAATTTCCTAAGTCTGACATTTCAAAATTTTGCTTAAGACTAGATTTCACATGGGTTATAAGGTTAGGGTCACTACCAGTAAGGATAAGATCATCAACATAAAGA